>JAVIWC010006671.1:0-11639 GCA_031894815.1 Creontiades dilutus
AAACAGGTTAATTTTTGAGCAATTTTGATGAAAAAACGCGAAAATAACCATGAAGGAAGCGTTTTATCGAAAACCGGACTTCAGATTCGTGTTCAGCACCCCGAAAAACCACTTATAGAGTAGGTTTGAAAGGGATTAAACAGAGATAATTTTTGAGTAATTTTGATGAAAAAACGCAAAATAACCATGAAGGAAGCGTTTTATCGAAAAACGGACTTCAGATTCGTGTTCAGCACCCCCGAAAAACCCCTTAGAGAGTAGGTTTGAAAGCGATTAAACAGAGTTAATTTTTGAGCAATTTTGATGAGAAAACGAGAAAATAACCATGAAGGAAGCGTTTTATCGAAAAACGGACTTCAGATTCGTGTTCAGCACCCCGAAAAACCCTTAGAGAGTAGGTTTGAAAGCGATTAAACAGAGTTAATTTTTGAGCAATTTTGATGAAAAAACGCGAAAATAACCATGAAGGAAGCGTTTTATCGAAAAACGGACTTCAGATTCGTGTTCAGCACCCCGAAAAACCCCTTAGAGAGTAGGTTTGAAAGCGATTAAACAGAGTTAATTTTTGAGCAATTTTGATGAAAAAACGCGAAAATAACCATGAAAGGAAGAGTTAATTTTTAGCAGAGTTAATTTTGATGAAAAAACGCGAAAATAACCATGAAGGAAGCGTTTTATCGAAAAACGGACTTCAGATTCGTGTTCAGCACCCCGAAAAACCCCTTAGAGAGTAGGTTTGAAAGCGATTAAACAGAGTTAATTTTTGAGCAATTTTGATGAAAAAACGCGAAAATAACCATGAAGGAAGCGTTTTATCGAAAAACGGACTTCAGATTCGTGTTCAGCACCCCGAAAAACCCCTTAGAGAGTAGGTTTGAAAGCGATTAAACAGAGTTGATTTTTGAGCAATTTTGATGAAAAAACGCGAAAATAACCATGAAGGAAGCGTTTCATCGAAAAAAGGACTTCAGATTCGTGTTCAGCACCCCGAAAAACCCCTTAGAGAGTAGGTTTGAAAGCGATTAAACAGAGTTAATTTTGAGCAATTTTGATGAAAAAACGCGAAAATAACCATGAAGGTAGCGTTTTATCGAAAAACGGACTTCAGATTCGTGTTCAGCACCCCGAAAAACCCCTTAGAGAGTAGGTTCGAAAGCGATTAAACAGAGTTGATTTTTGAGCAATTTTGATGAAAAAACGCGAAAATAACCATGAAGGAAGCGTTTTATCGAAAAACGGACTTCAGATTCGTGTTCAGCACCCCGAAAAACCCCTTAGAGAGTAGGTTTGAAAGCGATTAAACAGAGTTAATTTTTGAGCAATTTTGATGAAAAAACGCGAAAATAACCATGAAGGAAGCGTTTTATCGAAAAACGGACTTCAGATTCGTGTTCAGCACCCCGAAAAACCCCTTAGAGAGTAGGTTTGAAAGCGATTAAACAGAGTTAATTTTTGAGCAATTTTGATGAAAAAACGCGAAAATAACCATGAAGGAAGCGTTTTATCGAAAAACGGACTTCAGATTCGTGTTCAGCACCCCGAAAAACCCCTTAGAGAGTAGGTTTGAAAGCGATTAAACAGAGTTAATTTTTGAGCAATTTTGATGAAAAAACGCGAAAATAACCATGAAGGAAGCGTTTTATCGAAAAACGGACTTCAGATTCGTGTTCAGCACCCCGAAAAACCCCTTAGAGAGTAGGTTTGAAAGCGATTAAACAGAGTTAATTTTTGAGCAATTTTGATGAAAAAACGCGAAAATAACCATGAAGGAAGCGTTTTATCGAAAAACGGACTTCAGATTCGTGTTCAGCACCCCGAAAAACCCCTTAGAGAGTAGGTTTGAAAGCGATTAAACAGAGTTAATTTTTGAGCAATTTTGATGAAAAAACGCGAAAATAACCATGAAGGAAGCGTTTTATCGAAAAACGGACTTCAGATTCGTGTTCAGCACCCCGAAAAAACCCCTTAGAGAGTAGGTTTGAAAGCGATTAAACAGAGTTAATTTTTGAGCAATTTTGATGAAAAAACGCGAAAATAACCATGAAGGAAGCGTTTTATCGAAAAACGGACTTCAGATTCGTGTTCAGCACCCCGAAAAACCCCTTAGAGAGTAGGTTTGAAAGCGATTAAACAGAGTTAATTTTTGAGCAATTTTGATGAAAAAACGCGAAAATAACCATGAAGGAAGCGTTTTATCGAAAAACGGACTTCAGATTCGTGTTCAGCACCCCGAAAACCCCTTAGAGAGTAGGTTTGAAAGCGATTAAACAGAGTTAATTTTTGAGCAATTTTGATGAAAAAACGCGAAAATAACCATGAAGGAAGCGTTTTATCGAAAAACGGACTTCAGATTCGTGTTCAGCACCCCGAAAAACCCCTTAGAGAGTAGGTTTGAAAGCGATTAAACAGAGTTAATTTTTGAGCAATTTTGATGAAAAAACGCGAAAATAACCATGAAGGAAGCGTTTTATCGAAAAACGGACTTCAGATTCGTGTTCAGCACCCCGAAAACCCCTTAGAGAGTAGGTTTGAAAGCGATTAAACAGAGTTAATTTTTGAGCAATTTTGATGAAAAAACGCGAAAATAACCATGAAGGAAGCGTTTTATCGAAAAACGGACTTCAGATTCGTGTTCAGCACCCCGAAAAACCCCTTAGAGAGTAGGTTTGAAAGCGATTAAACAGAGTTAATTTTTGAGCAATTTTGATGAAAAAACGCGAAAATAACCATGAAGGAAGCGTTTTATCGAAAAACGGACTTCAGATTCGTGTTCAGCACCCCGAAAACCCCTTAGAGAGTAGGTTTGAAAGCGATTAAACAGAGTTAATTTTTGAGCAATTTTGATGAAAAAACGCGAAAATAACCATGAAGGAAGCGTTTTATCGAAAAACGGACTTCAGATTCGTGTTCAGCACCCCGAAAAACCCCTTAGAGAGTAGGTTTGAAAGCGATTAAACAGAGTTAATTTTTGAGCAATTTTGATGAAAAAACGCGAAAATAACCATGAAGGAAGCGTTTTATCGAAAAACGGACTTCAGATTCGTGTTCAGCACCCCGAAAAACCCCTTAGAGAGTAGGTTTGAAAGCGATTAAACAGAGTTAATTTTTGAGCAATTTTGATGAAAAAACGCGAAAATAACCATGAAGGAAGCGTTTTATCGAAAAACGGACTTCAGATTCGTGTTCAGCACCCCGAAAAACCCCTTAGAGAGTAGGTTTGAAAGCGATTAAACAGAGTTAATTTTTGAGCAATTTTGATGAAAAAACGCGAAAATAACCATGAAGGAAGCGTTTTATCGAAAAACGGACTTCAGATTCGTGTTCAGCACCCCGAAAAACCCCTTAGAGAGTAGGTTTGAAAGCGATTAAACAGAGTTAATTTTTGAGCAATTTTGATGAAAAAACGCGAAAATAACCATGAAGGAAGCGTTTTATCGAAAAACGGACTTCAGATTCGTGTTCAGCACCCCGAAAACCCCTTAGAGAGTAGGTTTGAAAGCGATTAAACAGAGTTAATTTTTGAGCAATTTTGATGAAAAAACGCGAAAATAACCATGAAGGAAGCGTTTTATCGAAAAACGGACTTCAGATTCGTGTTCAGCACCCCGAAAAACCCCTTAGAGAGTAGGTTTGAAAGCGATTAAACAGAGTTAATTTTTGAGCAATTTTGATGAAAAAACGCGAAAATAACCATGAAGGAAGCGTTTTATCGAAAAACGGACTTCAGATTCGTGTTCAGCACCCCGAAAAACCCCTTAGAGAGTAGGTTTGAAAGCGATTAAACAGAGTTAATTTTTGAGCAATTTTGATGAAAAAACGCGAAAATAACCATGAAGGAAGCGTTTTATCGAAAAACGGACTTCAGATTCGTGTTCAGCACCCCGAAAAACCCCTTAGAGAGTAGGTTTGAAAGCGATTAAACAGAGTTAATTTTTGAGCAATTTTGATGAAAAAACGCGAAAATAACCATGAAGGAAGCGTTTTATCGAAAAACGGACTTCAGATTCGTGTTCAGCACCCCGAAAAACCCCTTAGAGAGTAGGTTTGAAAGCGATTAAACAGAGTTAATTTTTGAGCAATTTTGATGAAAAAACGCGAAAATAACCATGAAGGAAGCGTTTTATCGAAAAACGGACTTCAGATTCGTGTTCAGCACCCCGAAAAACCCCTTAGAGAGTAGGTTTGAAAGCGATTAAACAGAGTTAATTTTTGAGCAATTTTGATGAAAAAACGCGAAAATAACCATGAAGGAAGCGTTTTATCGAAAAACGGACTTCAGATTCGTGTTCAGCACCCCGAAAAACCCCTTAGAGAGTAGGTTTGAAAGCGATTAAACAGAGTTAATTTTTGAGCAATTTTGATGAAAAAACGCGAAAATAACCATGAAGGAAGCGTTTTATCGAAAAACGGACTTCAGATTCGTGTTCAGCACCCCGAAAAACCCCTTAGAGAGTAGGTTTGAAAGCGATTAAACAGAGTTAATTTTTGAGCAATTTTGATGAAAAAACGCGAAAATAACCATGAAGGAAGCGTTTTATCGAAAAACGGACTTCAGATTCGTGTTCAGCACCCCGAAAACCCCTTAGAGAGTAGGTTTGAAAGCGATTAAACAGAGTTAATTTTTGAGCAATTTTGATGAAAAAACGCGAAAATAACCATGAAGGAAGCGTTTTATCGAAAAACGGACTTCAGATTCGTGTTCAGCACCCCGAAAAACCCCTTAGAGAGTAGGTTTGAAAGCGATTAAACAGAGTTAATTTTTGAGCAATTTTGATGAAAAAACGCGAAAATAACCATGAAGGAAGCGTTTTATCGAAAAACGGACTTCAGATTCGTGTTCAGCACCCCGAAAAACCCCTTAGAGAGTAGGTTTGAAAGCGATTAAACAGAGTTAATTTTTGAGCAATTTTGATGAAAAAACGCGAAAATAACCATGAAGGAAGCGTTTTATCGAAAAACGGACTTCAGATTCGTGTTCAGCACCCCGAAAAACCCCTTAGAGAGTAGGTTTGAAAGCGATTAAACGGAGTTAATTTTTGAGCAATTTTGATGAAAAAACGCGAAAATAACCATGAAGGAAGCGTTTTATCGAAAAACGGACTTCAGATTCGTGTTCAGCACCCCGAAAAACCCCTTAGAGAGTAGGTTTGAAAGCGATTAAACAGAGTTAATTTTTGAGCAATTTTGATGAAAAAACGCGAAAATAACCATGAAGGAAGCGTTTTATCGAAAAACGGACTTCAGATTCGTGTTCAGCACCCCGAAAAACCCCTTAGAGAGTAGGTTTGAAAGCGATTAAACAGAGTTAATTTTTGAGCAATTTTGATGAAAAAACGCGAAAATAACCATGAAGGAAGCGTTTTATCGAAAAACGGACTTCAGATTCGTGTTCAGCACCCCGAAAAACCCCTTAGAGAGTAGGTTTGAAAGCGATTAAACAGAGTTAATTTTTGAGCAATTTTGATGAAAAAACGCGAAAATAACCATGAAGGAAGCGTTTTATCGAAAAACGGACTTCAGATTCGTGTTCAGCACCCCGAAAACCCCTTAGAGAGTAGGTTTGAAAGCGATTAAACAGAGTTAATTTTTGAGCAATTTTGATGAAAAAACGCGAAAATAACCATGAAGGAAGCGTTTTATCGAAAAACGGACTTCAGATTCGTGTTCAGCACCCCGAAAAACCCCTTAGAGAGTAGGTTTGAAAGCGATTAAACAGAGTTAATTTTTGAGCAATTTTGATGAAAAAACGCGAAAATAACCATGAAGGAAGCGTTTTATCGAAAAACGGACTTCAGATTCGTGTTCAGCACCCCGAAAAACCCCTTAGAGAGTAGGTTTGAAAGCGATTAAACAGAGTTAATTTTTGAGCAATTTTGATGAAAAAACGCGAAAATAACCATGAAGGAAGCGTTTTATCGAAAAACGGACTTCAGATTCGTGTTCAGCACCCCGAAAACCCCTTAGAGAGTAGGTTTGAAAGCGATTAAACAGAGTTAATTTTTGAGCAATTTTGATGAAAAAACGCGAAAATAACCATGAAGGAAGCGTTTTATCGAAAAACGGACTTCAGATTCGTGTTCAGCACCCCGAAAAACCCCTTAGAGAGTAGGTTTGAAAGCGATTAAACAGAGTTAATTTTTGAGCAATTTTGATGAAAAAACGCGAAAATAACCATGAAGGAAGCGTTTTATCGAAAAACGGACTTCAGATTCGTGTTCAGCACCCCGAAAAACCCCTTAGAGAGTAGGTTTGAAAGCGATTAAACAGAGTTAATTTTTGAGCAATTTTGATGAAAAAACGCGAAAATAACCATGAAGGAAGCGTTTTATCGAAAAACGGACTTCAGATTCGTGTTCAGCACCCCGAAAAACCCCTTAGAGAGTAGGTTTGAAAGCGATTAAACAGAGTTAATTTTTGAGCAATTTTGATGAAAAAACGCGAAAATAACCATGAAGGAAGCGTTTTATCGAAAAACGGACTTCAGATTCGTGTTCAGCACCCCGAAAAACCCCTTAGAGAGTAGGTTTGAAAGCGATTAAACAGAGTTAATTTTGAGCAATTTTGATGAAAAAACGCGAAAATAACCATGAAGGAAGCGTTTTATCGAAAAACGGACTTCAGATTCGTGTTCAGCACCCCGAAAAACCCCTTAGAGAGTAGGTTTGAAAGCGATTAAACAGAGTTAATTTTTGAGCAATTTTGATGAAAAAACGCGAAAATAACCATGAAGGAAGCGTTTTATCGAAAAACGGACTTCAGATTCGTGTTCAGCACCCCGAAAACCCCTTAGAGAGTAGGTTTGAAAGCGATTAAACAGAGTTAATTTTTGAGCAATTTTGATGAAAAAACGCGAAAATAACCATGAAGGAAGCGTTTTATCGAAAAACGGACTTCAGATTCGTGTTCAGCACCCCGAAAAACCCCTTAGAGAGTAGGTTTGAAAGCGATTAAACAGAGTTAATTTTTGAGCAATTTTGATGAAAAAACGCGAAAATAACCATGAAGGAAGCGTTTTATCGAAAAACGGACTTCAGATTCGTGTTCAGCACCCCGAAAAACCCCTTAGAGAGTAGGTTTGAAAGCGATTAAACAGAGTTAATTTTTGAGCAATTTTGATGAAAAAACGCGAAAATAACCATGAAGGAAGCGTTTTATCGAAAAACGGACTTCAGATTCGTGTTCAGCACCCCGAAAAACCCCTTAGAGAGTAGGTTTGAAAGCGATTAAACAGAGTTAATTTTTGAGCAATTTTGATGAAAAAACGCGAAAATAACCATGAAGGAAGCGTTTTATCGAAAAACGGACTTCAGATTCGTGTTCAGCACCCCGAAAAACCCCTTAGAGAGTAGGTTTGAAAGCGATTAAACAGAGTTAATTTTTGAGCAATTTTGATGAAAAAACGCGAAAATAACCATGAAGGAAGCGTTTTATCGAAAAACGGACTTCAGATTCGTGTTCAGCACCCCGAAAAACCCCTTAGAGAGTAGGTTTGAAAGCGATTAAACAGAGTTAATTTTTGAGCAATTTTGATGAAAAAACGCGAAAATAACCATGAAGGAAGCGTTTTATCGAAAAACGGACTTCAGATTCGTGTTCAGCACCCCGAAAAACCCCTTAGAGAGTAGGTTTGAAAGCGATTAAACAGAGTTAATTTTTGAGCAATTTTGATGAAAAAACGCGAAAATAACCATGAAGGAAGCGTTTTATCGAAAAACGGACTTCAGATTCGTGTTCAGCACCCCGAAAAACCCCTTAGAGAGTAGGTTTGAAAGCGATTAAACAGAGTTAATTTTTGAGCAATTTTGATGAAAAAACGCGAAAATAACCATGAAGGAAGCGTTTTATCGAAAAACGGACTTCAGATTCGTGTTCAGCACCCCGAAAACCCCTTAGAGAGTAGGTTTGAAAGCGATTAAACAGAGTTAATTTTTGAGCAATTTTGATGAAAAAACGCGAAAATAACCATGAAGGAAGCGTTTTATCGAAAAACGGACTTCAGATTCGTGTTCAGCACCCCGAAAAACCCCTTAGAGAGTAGGTTTGAAAGCGATTAAACAGAGTTAATTTTTGAGCAATTTTGATGAAAAAACGCGAAAATAACCATGAAGGAAGCGTTTTATCGAAAAACGGACTTCAGATTCGTGTTCAGCACCCCGAAAAACCCCTTAGAGAGTAGGTTTGAAAGCGATTAAACAGAGTTAATTTTTGAGCAATTTTGATGAAAAAACGCGAAAATAACCATGAAGGAAGCGTTTTATCGAAAAACGGACTTCAGATTCGTGTTCAGCACCCCGAAAAACCCCTTAGAGAGTAGGTTTGAAAGCGATTAAACAGAGTTGATTTTTGAGCAATTTTGATGAAAAAACGCGAAAATAACCATGAAGGAAGCGTTTTATCGAAAAACGGACTTCAGATTCGTGTTCAGCACCCCGAAAAACCCTTAGAGAGTAGGTTTGAAAGCGATTAAACAGAGTTAATTTTTGAGCAATTTTGATGAAAAAACGCGAAAATAACCATGAAGGAAGCGTTTTATCGAAAAACGGACTTCAGATTCGTGTTCAGCACCCCGAAAAACCCCTTAGAGAGTAGGTTTGAAAGCGATTAAACAGAGTTAATTTTTGAGCAATTTTGATGAAAAAACGCGAAAATAACCATGAAGGAAGCGTTTTATCGAAAAACGGACTTCAGATTCGTGTTCAGCACCCCGAAAAACCCCTTAGAGAGTAGGTTTGAAAGCGATTAAACAGAGTTATTTTTGAGCAATTTTGATGAAAAATCGCGAAAATAACCATGAAGGAAGCGTTTTATCGAAAAACGGACTTCAGATTCGTGTTCAGCACCCCGAAAAACCCCTTAGAGAGTAGGTTTGAAAGCGATTAAACAGAGTTAATTTTTGAGCAATTTTGATGAAAAAACGCGAAAATAACCATGAAGGAAGCGTTTTATCGAAAAACGGACTTCAGATTCGTGTTCAGCACCCCGAAAAACCCCTTAGAGAGTAGGTTTGAAAGCGATTAAACAGAGTTAATTTTTGAGCAATTTTGATGAAAAAACGCGAAAATAACCATGAAGGAAGCGTTTTATCGAAAAACGGACTTCAGATTCGTGTTCAGCACCCCGAAAAACCCCTTAGAGAGTAGGTTTGAAAGCGATTAAACAGAGTTAATTTTTGAGCAATTTTGATGAAAAAACGCGAAAATAACCATGAAGGAAGCGTTTTATCGAAAAACGGACTTCAGATTCGTGTTCAGCACCCCGAAAACCCCTTAGAGAGTAGGTTTGAAAGCGATTAAACAGAGTTAATTTTTGAGCAATTTTGATGAAAAAACGCGAAAATAACCATGAAGGAAGCGTTTTATCGAAAAACGGACTTCAGATTCGTGTTCAGCACCCCGAAAAACCCCTTAGAGAGTAGGTTTGAAAGCGATTAAACAGAGTTAATTTTTGAGCAATTTTGATGAAAAAACGCGAAAATAACCATGAAGGAAGCGTTTTATCGAAAAACGGACTTCAGATTCGTGTTCAGCACCCCGAAAAACCCCTTAGAGAGTAGGTTTGAAAGCGATTAAACAGAGTTAATTTTTGAGCAATTTTGATGAAAAAACGCGAAAATAACCATGAAGGAATCGTTTTATCGAAAAACGGACTTCAGATTCGTGTTCAGCACCCCGGAAAACCCCTTAGAGAGTAGGTTTGAAAGCGATTAAACAGAGTTGATTTTTGAGCAATTTTGATGAAAAAACCCGAAAATAACCATGAAGGAAGCGTTTTATCGAAAAACGGACTTCAGATACGTGTTCAGCACCCCGAAAACCCCTTAGAGAGTAGGTTTGAAAGCGATTAAACAAAGTTAATTTTTGAGCAAATTGATGAAAAAACGCGAAATAACCATGAAGGAAGCGTTTTATCGAAAAAAGGACTTCAGATTCGTGTTCAGCACCCCGGAAAACCCCTTAGAGAGTAGGTTCGAAAGCGATTAAACAGAGCTAATTTTTGAGCAATTTTGATGAAAAAACGCGAAAATAACCATGAAGGAAGCGTTTTATCGAAAAACGGACTTCAGATTCGTGTTCAGCACCCCGGAAAACCCCTTAGAGAGTAGGTTTGAAAGCGATTAAACAGAGTTAATTTTTGAGCAATTTTGATGAAAAAACGCGAAAATAACCATGAAGGAAGCGTTTTATCGAAAAACGGACTTCAGATTCGTGTTCAGCACCCCGAAAAACCCCTTAGAGAGTAGGTTTGAAAGCGATTAAACAGAGTTAATTTTTGAGCAATTTTGATGAAAAAACGCGAAAATAACCATGAAGGAAGCGTTTTATCGAAAAACGGACTTCAGATTCGTGTTCAGCACCCCGAAAAACCCCTTAGAGAGTAGGTTTGAAAGCGATTAAACAGAGTTAATTTTTGAGCAATTTTGATGAAAAAACGCGAAAATAACCATGAAGGAAGCGTTTTATCGAAAAACGGACTTCAGATTCGTGTTCAGCACCCCGAAAAACCCCTTAGAGAGTAGGTTTGAAAGCGATTAAACAGAGTTAATTTTTGAGCAATTTTGATGAAAAAACGCGAAAATAACCATGAAGGAAGCGTTTTATCGAAAAACGGACTTCAGATTCGTGTTCAGCACCCCGAAAACCCCTTAGAGAGTAGGTTTGAAAGCGATTAAACAGAGTTAATTTTTGAGCAATTTTGATGAAAAAACGCGAAAATAACCATGAAGGAAGCGTTTTATCGAAAAACGGACTTCAGATTCGTGTTCAGCACCCCGAAAAACCCCTTAGAGAGTAGGTTTGAAAGCGATTAAACAGAGTTGATTTTTGAGCAATTTTGATGAAAAAACGCGAAAATAACCATGAAGGAAGCGTTTTATCGAAAAACGGACTTCAGATTCGTGTTCAGCACCCCGAAAAACCCCTTAGAGAGTAGGTTTGAAAGCGATTAAACAGAGTTAATTTTTGAGCAATTTTGATGAAAAAACGCGAAAATAACCATGAAGGAAGCGTTTTATCGAAAAACGGACTTCAGATTCGTGTTCAGCACCCCGAAAACCCCTTAGAGAGTAGGTTTGAAAGCGATTAAACAGAGTTAATTTTTGAGCAATTTTGATGAAAAAACGCGAAAATAACCATGAAGGAAGCGTTTTATCGAAAAACGGACTTCAGATTCGTGTTCAGCACCCCGAAAAACCCCTTAGAGAGTAGGTTTGAAAGCGATTAAACAGAGTTAATTTTTGAGCAATTTTGATGAAAAAACGCGAAAATAACCATGAAGGAAGCGTTTTATCGAAAAACGGACTTCAGATTCGTGTTCAGCACCCCGAAAAACCCCTTAGAGAGTAGGTTTGAAAGCGATTAAACAGAGTTGATTTTTGAGCAAAAGGGGGGTTTGAAAAGGGGTTAAAAGAGATAATTTTTGAGCAATTTTGATGAAAAACGCGAAAATAACCATGAAGGAAGCGTTTTATCGAAAAACGGACTTCAGATTCGTGTTCAGCACCCCCAAAAACCCCTTAGAGAGTAGGTTGAAAGGGATTAAACAGAGTTAATTTTTGAGCAATTTTGATGAAAAAAAGCGAAAATAACCATGAAGGAAGCGTTTTATCGAAAAAAAGACTTCAGATTCGTGTTCAGAAAAAA
>JAVIWC010006672.1:0-11349 GCA_031894815.1 Creontiades dilutus
TTCGCGTTGCAGGGCGCCCAATGCCAGTATTGACAGGATTGCTGTCTATGTGGATTTTTCCTGAGCGTCCATGTACAAAATATTGCACCGCTGTAGGTATTCCGATATCAGCTTTTGTTTCGTACAAAGGGATTAGTAAAAGTTTGTTTTCATATACGAGTATACAGGGTGTTTACACTTGCAATAGGCGGAAATCCAGAGGTCGATTCTACACCTAATTTGCAAAATTTTTTGTCCTTTAACTTTTCTTTTGTTTTTTCTCCGCTAAAAATCCTACTTTTTTTATTTTTAAGATTTTTTTCGTGTTTTTGACCTTTCCTCACTAAAACGGCTATAACTCCCATGTTCTAAGAGCAATCTCAAATCTGATGATACCGTTGGAAAGAGCGTAAAATTTAATAACCGTTTAATGGAAAACAAAATTTTTGTATGAATTTTTAATTGGTAAAAAAATAGACCAAATCTAAATTTTAAAATTATTTCGGAAATTACCGTTTTTCAAGCTAATTGTTTGCCTGCATTCAATAGAGGTATCGTCAGGCACTCTTCAGGAAAAACTTCGTCAAACTGTCAGCTTTCTAACGGTATAATTTTAAAAAAAATTTTATAGGGAAGTTTTGGGAAAAAACTGCGTGTAATGCAAAAAAACGTGGTTATGTCGGTCCAAATAAGTACACGTTTTTCCTCAGATATCAGCTTCATACGTTGGAAAATTTGAAAATGGCAATGAAAATGCAGTTGTTGTGGTCTGGATGGCGTCTGTGAGGGAACCTTTCCGCGTACTCGCGAGCCGCGGCGGTGGCATTCCCATTCGCAAAGCCATAAATAAATATAACTATAAGTTTATAGTAAGATAGATTTGATGTATTTTATTGGTCATTGAAATCGCCGATTTAAAATTCGTTTTATGTTCCTGCTTGATATACATTTTGTATCAAGGAATTATGGCACTCAAATCTTCCTAATCCAAATATCGGAAAGAATGAATATTTTGAAACACATAGTAAGAAAAGGGTTTTGATAACATTTTACGTAATTGAAGCTGTTGAAAATGAGTTGCAGAAGCGACTCTTGAAGTTTGAATCATTAATTCTGGGACGCTCACTATATTTCACATATTGAAGGGCAATGGAGGGTTAGTACTGTACAAAAAATTCTTGCATACAAGTCTGCAACGCATTAGGACATTTCATGTCTTTCCCCTCGCTCCTTCTTCCCTTCCATCTTCTAGCAATCTTGTCTTCCTCTGTGAATTACATTTTTTTCAATATAAAGAAAACAAAAATTAAACTCATATTTGTATTTATTATTTACATCCATACATATATCGTCGTGGGTAGTAAAAGAACCTCACTTCTAAGAATCATATATGCTTGCATACTAGTCTGCAACACATTGGGACATTTTCTTCTGTGTATTCGAGCCAGACTACATCACCTACTCCAGTAGCGTTGTTGTTCATGTCCTAACGAGACAAATTTCAGCTTCCTACGGTTGATATGAAAGAAGTTAGCTTCAGTAGCCACTCTGCTGATCAAGACCCTGTACACCTTATTGTTCATGTCCTCAGGAGGCTACCAGCCAAATTTCAGCTTTCCACAGTTGATAGGAAAGAAGTTAGCTTCAGGAGCCACTCAGTTCATCAAACCCCTCTGCACCTTATCGTTCACGTCCTAAGGAGGCTACCAGCCAAATCATAATAATCATAAAGCCAAATTTCAGCTATAATCATATAGGTGCCTACCAACCTCACTTCTAAGAATCATAATGATCATTGAGCATATTTCGTTACGTAACGTAACGTGACATAACGACAATTTGGTTGTGTGCCATAGCAAAGACATGAAATGTCAAAACCATATCGGCTAGCTCTGAAAAGAATATAACGCCATCTCAATTATAGTCGTGCACAATGAGATGACTCGCTTTTATCTTCGAAATAATCACAAGTTTCATCCTTACTTTTAGGAAATAGAATACACTGCTTACCTCGAGTTTAGAGGATCAAACTCCATAGGTCCATTCCTCCGAGACGAGAGAACAATGAGACCCAATGTTATTGGAACTGAGAGTGAATCCATTATGAAAACAAAAAGGTCGCACCGATTTTCCAACGTATGAAGCTGATATCTGAGGAAAAACGTGTACTTATTTGGACCGACAAAACCACGTTTTTTTGCATTAAACGCAGTTTTTCTCCCAAAACTTCCCCATAAACATTTTTTTAAAATTATACCGTTAGAAAGCTGACAGTTTGAGGAAGTTTTTCCTGAAGAGTGCCTGACGATACCTCTATTGAATACAGGCAAACAATTAGCTTGAAAAACGGTAATTTCCGAAATAATTTTAAAATTTAGACTTTGGTCTATTTTTTTACCAATTAAAAATACATACAAAAATTGCGTTTTCCATTAAACGGTTATTAAATTTTACGTTCTTTCCAACGGTATCATCAGATTTGAGATTGCTCTAAGAACAAGGGAGTTATAGCCGTTTTAGTGAGGAAAGGTCAAAAACACGAAAAAAATCTTAAAAATAAAAAAAGTAGGATTTTTAGCGGAGTAAAAAAAAAAGTTAGGGGACAAAAAATGTTGCAAATTAGTTTTAGAATCGACCCCTGGATTTTCGCCAATTACAAGTGTAGACACCCAGTATAGTCACGATGGGTAATCTTGGGGAGAGTGTACATGGAAACACGGTGATCAACTGAAGGACCCTTTTGGCTAATTTCGTTCCTAATCAATCTACAAATATATCTGTAAACATAAACGTGATCAAATATAGATGGCTCGCATTTTATGCCATCTACAATGCAATTACAAGATATAGAAGCACTAAGTGACGAGTTTTGATAATGTACCACAAAATATACATGGATCAGTGATTCGCATAGAAGTGTAATTCTACATAATGGACAATTCTTGTAATCCCACCACTGTGTAATACTTTGGAGCGTTTTCTGTTATTATTTATCTTCCATTTTTTTGAAATGGTTCAACAACCGTGATGAATCTTATTTCATTCCCTTTGACTCCGAGCGCTTCAATCACCTATTTCGCAGTCGTTGACTTTCAAAAAAGGGGCAGGACGAAGAGGTAAAACCCCTCTCCGGTACATAATTTTCAGCGCCGAGCGAAATCATCAGGAAAATGAGGAAAGACGGTAAAAATAAAAAATAAAAAGGAGAAGGAAAAAAAAAGGAAATCCGCATGAAAGAAGAATATTTTAAGGTCCTTCTGTGCGTTTTGATTTTTCTTTTTGGGAAGGGATGCCGTCGTTATCCCGGGGCCCCTCATTTTTATCCCGTCTAATTGTGAAGCAAAATCCCCCACCTCCGCCTCTATCTCCGACCCCCTGACATGCCGCGGTCTGTCACCCAACCAAAGCTGACTATTTTCGTTTGAACAAAGGTTTCCCCTCCCGTTTTGAAAGCCATTCGATGTTCGTGGGACCGACCTTTTTATTTTCTTTCTTCGTTTTCACCAATCAAGCCCCGATGCATGAACCATTCATGCTGCCCGCCGCGGTACAATAGCGGAGATTTCGCCGACATTTATTTGCGTACGTTTCCTCGCTCGTGTGTGAAGTGTCTTCATTATCCTTCGTATTCAGGTATTCGTGCGTTACGCATTTGAAGCGTTTCAATTTTCTCTCAATAACCAAACAATCGCGTTTTTACGAAAATTTTGGACACAGTAAATAAAGTCGCTTTGAACAATTTCGTCTGTGCGTGTAACTATTCATTGGAACTCAAACCCAACTTCGCTGCTAAAATCGTACCTATGTGGTATTGCATCGAACATGTTTCAACTACAAAATTCACGTTAAGAGGTTGTCTCCAAATATACAAAAATGCAAACTAAGTTCTTCCTTATTTGATGAAAGTTACAGCCACGAAGGCCCATAGTCCAGGAGCCGAGGTTCAAAAACATAACAAAATTCATAATTTTGTCGCATGTACTGTACTGTATAGGTGGTGGTCACCAAAGTATCCCATCAACTAAGCGAATAAATTTCTATCTGTCATGTCAGATCCAATGGAATACAAAAAGGCGGCCATGTTGAAGTACAACCAGTTTGAAGAAATCTGGCTGATATCAATACTCAGGAAACTTGTTCTTTTAAGCGGGAATGAATTGAAAGAGGTTTGAAGGTTGTCTGCCACCATGCAACCTAAGGGAACTTAGAGGCAGACATGACTCAAGTTCCGTACTTGAAGGACATAAAATAGACCTCTATGGTTCTGCAGCCAGGTCATGTAAATGATTAATTTGACACATTTAAGTACCGAAGATGAAAGATCCGTGTGAAGAAATTCCCTTGAACGGGTGTACCAGGTGCGTGATCTGGGGGTACTTCTTGACTCGGAAATGTCCTTCGTCCCTCACATTGCCTCTATTTCCTTGAGTGCGCACCAAGCATTGGGTTTCATTTGGAGGGCTTCAAGGGATTTCAAAGAAATAAAGGTCTTCCGATTGCTCTATGTTTCGCTAGTGAGTCCATTGCTCGAACTCGGAAGTGTTATTTGGTTTCCACATTACCATGAGCAAAAAAGGACCGTTGAGAAGGTTCAGAGGAAATCTCTTCGGATTTCTTATTTTAAGTTCCATCTTGATATGATTTTGCCGGCGGACGACTATGTCATTCCTCACGAGGACATAATGAAGTTGTTGGGGTTGGAGGCCTTAGACAAAAGAAGGAGGCTTCTTGACATGACATTCCTCTACGAGGTGATACATGGAACTGTCGATGCGCCGCACTATGTATTATTTTGCCAATCTGGGAGGTCAAAAATGAGAAATATGAAGTTCGGGGTTATCCAGTATAATATGTGTGGAGTATAAGGTCCAACGGTGTTGAAAACGATGCGGAACAAATTTTGACCTCGACCCGGGAACTGAAGACCAGCTCAAACATGAGTGTTTTATTGACCCCGGTAAGTAACTGCAAAGGCGTGAAAAGCAGTCGTCTTCAAGTTGTTCCTGCGAGTGGATGTGGATGGCAGTATCGACCACGATATTTTTCGTCACCTCCATACCTCTCAGGTAAGTGAAAAAATACGTTGTTATTTTTTTTAAATGGATTTTTAGCTTGTAATCAATATTCCTTTTTTAGTTAAAAATAGCGGTTTTTTGTTGTTAATCCTTCCACGTTTTGGAGAATAACTTTTGGATTCCAAGAGATGCCTTCGAAAATCAAATATTCCTAGACTTTTGGGGACCTATAGAAGACAAAACAACAAAAAAATTTTGCGTATCGTTGCGTCTCCGGTAGAAATTGTCGAAAATGTAATGTAAACTCGTTTTTTTCAGGATGCTTTCACACGAGAATTTATTCAGAGTCTGGAAGGCCGGCAAAAGGAGCGATGCGTTTGAGAACCTTTTCAGATACATTCTGAACTCCCTTGAAGGCCAGCAATTTACCGATGAAGAACTGTAAGACTATTGTGATTCATAAAAAAGTGACTGTTGAGGCAATGTGAGACTAGTATGTTATTGTGATTTCTTATAAAGACGTTTATACAAATCAGTAACTTTAATTTTTGTTGTACTACACATTTCCAATCGGATTACCAACCCGGAACTACTGGGATCAGGTATTGTCCTGCAACCTCGAGTATTAAAGTAATTTAGTTAATTAAGTTAATTAGAAAATGGACGACACCCCACATGCTCATATTGAACAAAAAAGAAATTTTTGAGTTTTTGGGACTCCCAAATTTGGATTTTGGAACACAGGGTGCCGGATGATTAGGTTCAGATCTATTCAGAACAAAAAAAAAACATGATTAACAACAACCCAAAAGTCTACTTTGACCAAAAATGATGTTTTCGAGTTTCTGGACAACCTGAATTTGGATTTTGGAATCCTGGAGGCCGATTATTGAGACGTGTTCAAATCGATTCAGCACCCAAAAAAACATGAAAAATGATCCACATGCCCATAAATCCAAAACGGTGTTTTCGAGTTTTTGGACCACCCGATTTTAAAAACGCTGTTTTTGCAATGCGCACGTGCTTAGGAGGCCAAATTTGAATTCTACGGTCTCAAAACATAAAGTTCCAAGCGTATAAAAACAACTTTTTTCGATTTTTGAATCTGAAATAATTCTTAGAGTAGAATGCCCGTGTTCCGCCCAGATCGACCCGCAGTGAGATGCCGTGCCTCAGCTTGATACCATTACCAGTACCATTCACCATTCGAAAACCGCCAATCGCCTTTGGACATATTTTTGTTTTTTGCGGAATTCATTCGAGGGGTTCGTGGTCTCAGAGAATAATTGTTATTTTCATTTGTTATTTTTATTTTCATATATATATTTTTTATTTGTACCTTACAGAAATGGTCGGTAAATTAATTCAGCAGGAGGAATCTTTTATTTGCTTACTTTACGTTGACAGCGTACTTGATGTGACCTCGCGGTCATCCACATTTATTGTGATTGGGCATTGTCCGTTTAAATAAATAGATAAATAAATAAAGACCAAGTCAATCGTATTGTCATTCGAGTTGTCGGATCACGAGAATCACTCTTGAGATCCATACCAAACCAATTCCGCAAGTCGATATTGAAATCTCCGCTTAATATGATAGGAATGTTTGAGTAAAATACCAAGATCCTTTCAACTGTGTTTGTCGAACGTTGAGGAATTTCGGCCATTCGGGGATTGTACTTCAGGAGACGTTAAAAGGGGTTGAGGGGATATAGACAGCGGACACCTTAGCTAGGGAAGGTTTCAATGATGCAAATATCTCCGCAGTGGTCCAGAACCCTTCCTGGGCACAACGGAGAGCTTTCTTCGGAAAAGGGTGAGCTAACAAAGGGGAAGGAGTAAGAAGGGTTGTGCCTGTTGGCGGGAGTTAGGGGACAGAGGTCAGGCTAAAACTGATATTGATTAATCTCCATGGAAGAGATTTCAATAGTCATGAAGCTGCTCAGCTAGGAAGAAAGGAGATACGTATAGTAACAGGGCTCCTAACGGGGCACTGTCCACTTAATTATCATCTCCACAAAATGGGCAAATCTGACACAACCCTCTGCCGGTTTTGCGGGGCTGAGGACGAGACTGCGTGTCATGTGATCTGCCACTGCCCTGTGCTGGCAAGACAGCGTTTTCTAACCTGGGGGCAGACTTTGATTGATCCTCAGGTTATTAAAACGGGAGAGGTAAAGAATCGTCTCTCATTCGCCAAAATGTGGTGGGGAAGGGTGGACCTTCCAGATTTATCTGGAGTTGACGACAATAGGTCGCCACAACAGACTGGGATGGTAATGCCCATCTAGTAAATACCAGGCAGTTAGTGCTTGGGTCCCAGGCAGCTCCTGACGATGGGTACAAGTGCCGTTCACTGGACATTCAGTGCCCAGTTAGGCAGGGTGCTCAGGTCGGGTAGACAAATGTGCCTTGAAGGAGTTGGAGGTTTCGACCTCCTCCTCTAGGACAATAGGTCCTCCAGGACCTCAGTGGAATATTAAAAAAAAAAAAAAAAAAAACGAAGAAATAAAAAACCCATTTGTTAGAATGGTCAAAGTTTTCCAGGTAATCGGCGGTCGAACTTGTTCACCGGAATGAAGGTCAGGCTCATCAATTATTGCTTTCGATTCAAAATGCATAACCATTTTGTTAACGTCATGTCGCTGTTATTACATCACCGCTCCGAGGTGGATTTCTCCCTCTTATGCAGAGTAAAATGTTTAAAATTTTAACGGCTTCCTCTTTTGGGAAATGTCAGTGAGCGAACGAGTGTCGAGCTCGTCTGCGGTGCCTCCGCCAGTCGCTTTCAGATCCGCCAGCGCCGCCTTAAATATTTCACGAGGGCCGTTCGAAAATTCATTGAAACGCCATTGGCGGGCTGTCACTTTTGTTTGAGTTCCTTGAAAGCCTCCCCATAATCGAATGGGGCGGTCCTCACGTGGCGGGGCTCACTCGACAAAGGGGAGAAACGCGCGGAAATGTTTATCTATTTTTGGCTTATTATTCAATAATAAACCATTGTAATCGCTCTTGAAAAAAAATTTTTAACCCCACCCTTGAAAATTTCACGGTTTACGTTATAAAGGGTGTAGAATCCAAATCTGGAATAAAAAATTGTCTGTCCGCCCGTCCGCCGTACGCACGATTTCTCCCTAACGGCTGGAGCAAAAAATCTGAAATTTTCAGGAAAAATCCATGTTGATCCGACAACGCCCCAATACTTAAGCCAGCTCTCTCACTTAATTTGAAGTGCCCTTTAAGGGTTGTCAAAGTTTTGTAAAATCCCTGAAAACCTTAAAAAAAGTCAAGGCGGCCTAAATTTGGACTTTTTTTGAAGAACTTTTCATGAGGAATCGAATGAGCCTCTCCCCAGGTACGTAGCTCAAACCATTCCCGATGTATGGCCCGATTTATGGTGCCAACATTTGCATCCACATTCACTACATCACTAGGTTACTGCAATCAAAACAAAAAAACAGCGTTTTTTTTATTGCAGTAACCTAGTGATGTAATGAATGTGGATACTGGAGAGAACTCCTAAAAGGGTTTATAGCCGATACACGGGTTGAAGCATTCTGATATGCGTGCTCCGTCTTACGAAATTTAAAATTTTCTAATAGAATATTTTTCCATTGTAATCGCTCTTGAAAAACGCTGCAAATTCTTTCACTGGTGTTTATTATTCAATGATTCATGATTGGAATTTCTACTAAGCTTTGGAGTGTGCGTGTTTGACAGATGATAAAGCGATTATTGAATTTCAGGAGATATGCATAGAGCACGTGAATCGGTTCCCAACCAAAATACCTATTTGGATTGATCAGTTGATCATATTTGTGTGCCTCCTGAAATTCAATAATCGCTCTACCACCTGTGAAACACGCACACTCCAAAGCTTAGTAGAAATTCAAATCATGAACGCAAGCCAATTGAATAATGAACCCCATTGAAAGAATTTGCAGCGTTTTTTTTTTTTTTTTTTATTGCTGTTCATCCCACGACGAAAGATGTTCGGAGAAAAAACATGGTTTCATTTCCCACGAACGTGTCGGTTACAAAGTTAATGGGTAGGTGTAGAGATCGGGCCGTCAGCTATGGACGTGATTAGTGATGGGAGGTTAGTTCTCTGGAAATAGTGGGAACGAACTAGACATGACAGCTTCCCAATAGAATCGCTTCCTGGGAACATGGCGAACTGGATCTGCACTTGTATTGACTCATGGTATCCGCTCAATACTGCTGTATATGTACGTACAAAATAGGTGGTCACGTATAATGGTGCTCATCAGTAATGCAAGTGAGAACCTAATGGTACGGAATTCAGTCCACTCAAGATGCTACTAACTAACTGTACTTTTTACAGCTTCTGGCAAAAACGTATTCTATTCACCCCCTTGAGTCAATCGGTGCGAACATGCTGGTACGAACTAGGCGGGCATTTGTAGAGACAGTCTCATCAGCTAGGGATGTGTGTGGTAATGGGAGGTTTAATTCTCTTGAAAGACTTACACTTCTCGAACTTAATTAACAGCTCCTTATAGAAACTGATTCGATTCTCCATCTAGAACTATCAGTAGAATCCGTGTTAGCGAGCTTGTAGGTGCAAAATCGGTGGTCACATATGGAGTTCATCAACTATAGAAGTGATTATTGATGGGAAGTTTAGTTCTCAGGAAATACTGAGAGAGAACTGGACTTGAAAGTACACACATGACGTGTACGCACATATCCCCTTACTGCTCCTTACTGACGGATTGTATTCACTGTCACTTGAACAATGCCTGCGAGCATGTTGGTGCAAAATAGATGGTCACATGTAATAATGCATGTCAGCTATGGAAGTGATTAGTGGTCGGAAGCTCAGTCTACTTGACACTGCTACCGAACTGCAGGTTCTTTACAGCTTCTGGCAAAAATGAATTCTATTCAGCATCAATTGATTCAATTAATGCGAATATGTAGGTAAGAAGTAGGTGGGCATTTGTAGATATAGGCTCATCAACTAGTTAGGGAGCGAGCTGTACAAGACAGCCCTTACGTTGAGGCCCGTTGGTATCAGTTCTTAAAATGGAATCCGTCATTGTTTCAGTTTTCCAGTTACTTCGCAGTTCTCGAAAATCTTATCTATTTCGATGATTGTCTCCTCGCATTTCCCATTCTGACCAGTTTCATTTGGTCTTTAAAAACACTTTCCAGTCTTTTGCGGTGAGCTATGCTGGTAGGTTTAATCATATCTCTTGAGCGAAATATATCATCCTGAACAACAGTTTTGGTTTATTATTCAATAATAAACCATTGTAATCGCTCTTGAAAATAAATTCTAACCCCCCTGAAAATTTCATGGTTTACGTTTCAAAGGGTGTAGAATCCGAATCTGCAATAAAAAATTGTCTGTCCGTCCGTCCGCTGTACGCACAATTTCTACAAACGGCTGGAGCAAAAAATCTGAAATTTTCAGGAAAAATCCATCTTGGTCCGACAACGCCCCAATTCTTTAGCCAGCTCTCTCACTTAATTTAAAGTGCCCTTGAAGGTTGCCAAAGTTTTGTAAAATACCTAGAACTTTTCATGAGGAATCGAATGAGCCCCTCCCCGGGTACGTAGCTCAAACCATTCCGATGTATGGCCCGATTTATGGTGCAACATTTGCATCCACATTCACTACAACACTAAGTTACTACAATCAAAACAAAAAAACATCGTTTTTTCTATATCGCAGTAACCTAGTGATGTAATGAATCTGGATACTGGAGTGAACTCCTAAAAGTGTATATAACCGATACACGGGTTAAAGCATTCTGACATGCATGCTCCGTCTTACGAAATTTAAAATTTTCTAATAGAATATTTCGTGGGGTTCCGGGTAAAAGTGACCAAGTAACATTTTTTTCAAAATGAGCTTTTTTTGTAATTCCGGTACTAAGGAACGTTGTCTACTGTGTGTTGTTGCTAAGAACGTTATCTTCAAACTGATGTGCAAGAAATACTTGAAAATAAATTTTACCTGCCTGACCCAAAGAGTTTTATGTGACCAAATGGCATTTGAACTCAACCACAAAACACGAGATGGATTATAAATGTACTCGCTGGTGCATGTAAATGTTATCAATTGCCATTTGATTACTTTTACTGTGTAAGATTTGTAAGATTGCCTAGTGGGCAGGTGAAAATGACCAATTACAGTGATAGGTAATGGATAACCTTCTCTAACAGAAATAGGTATGTCATTGTTGTTTAGATGCTTGGCAACACGATAAATTAACGAAAAAACTATTCAATCCCTCAATTTCTTGTAACTATGCGACTGATTTTCGAAGAATTGAATTGACCAAATGAGTAAAGCTTGAAACTCCAGGAAGGTAAGAATGATCAA
>JAVIWC010006673.1:0-11648 GCA_031894815.1 Creontiades dilutus
AGAGTCACTGTCTCGGGATAATCGACTTCACTACTCAACTGATATACTGAACACGCGGTACAAAACCGTTTTCACCGTTCCTCACGTATATAAACGTACTCACTGGACTTCACTAAATTCACAATGGTCTTCCTTCTGAGCTTGCATATAGGCAACTGACGCTGGGTTTTGCGTCAGTCGCCCTACACCTTTCCAAGGGGGTGTTCTCCCACCCCAAAGTCCCTGGATCTACCCCTCCCCTCCGCTGATTGGACGGAGGTCCTCCACCCCCGGCGTTTGCTCCATCGGCGCCTCCTTTTGAATCTCTTCTGCTGGCGGGTTTTCTACTCCTTCAGCAACTGTAGGCCGGGGCTCCACCGGCCTACACAGGGATTTCGACTCTTCCTTATGCCTCCGAAACTGTAAGTTTGTCCGTCCACTGGCACCGATTTCGGCCGAAAACACATCGGCCGTGCACGGCCGAATAGGAACGAATGATCCCACAACAAGCGAACCAGTTGACGCGCGTCCACTGCATCAGAGCTATTCGGCCGTCATCGGCCGTGCACGGCCGATGGATTTTTAGATCCGAATAAATTGGGATTTTTCGGACGTATTCGGTTGAGCTAGCCCGATGTAGCAAATCGCGCGGTTCTCTCCGTCACTTCCAACAGCTCTTGGGCTTAGCTGGTCTTACACCAAGACCAATGATAATACATTATCCATCTATTGATCAATCACTGCGTGGGACTTCCTAAACATGCGGCACCTACCTAATCTCGGCCTATATGGTCTTTTATTAGAGATTTAGTAGGAAAATACTTGGTACTCACCTGTGTATTTGCATGTTCCAGCATTCCATTGTATCAATCCATGAAGATTCATGTTCCCAATAAATGGAAAATGAAGATAGAACGGTATTCGCGCGAACACGGAACGAAGTAGACTGCCGGAGACCGCCACGCCCGAACGACCGGAGAGAACTGGCCGAGGCCTCGACGCCCAAAGACGAACAGGAAAGGACTGGTCGAGGCCGCCCCGCCCGAAGACGGACAGGAAAGGACTGGTCGAAGCCGGCCGCTCTCCGATACGAGCAGGCCGGCGGAGGGATAGGCGGTCGCCGCGGTGCCCGGAAAGTTCGTGTTTTCGAAGTTTTAGACGCTCGAAAACTTCGGGAACACGAACTTTTTGACGCAACTTCACAAAACACACTTTGAATTAATCTTGAAAACAGACAGTACCATGTCCTACTCATGAAAAATATAGGCACTACTTTTGTTATAAGTAATAATTCCCTCGAAAAATAGATTGAAAATAACGGTTTTACCTACTTAATGTGTTGGCCCCTATAACGGTCATATCTTCACGTCCTCAGGAATTTGATATCGGACTGATATCACAGCTAAAAAAAGGCTTAATTGGTTACCGATATTGCTTCTGCACAAAATAAGACATTGGTTTGATAGTTTTTACCATTTGGGTATACACAGTACCTTTTCCTTTTTATTTATTCGGATATCTTATTTCGTTTATTATTCAATAATGAACCTAAGTTAAAAATGGGTTGTGAAAGACTAATTAGTTTAGTAGAAGATAATGTGGCACTGTGGGATATGCGGGACAAACGATATCATCGACGAGACATTCAAATGAAGTTGTGGAAAGATCGCTTATTATTATTAATCCTAGTCGAGTCACCATGTCGTTTATATTATTCAAAATTTAATATTTTTTATTCGGCTCATTTTAAATCAAGGCCAGTATTGAATTTTTAAAATTGTAAACACGCGGAGTAGACTTATCTTAATAGTTATACGCTAATAGGTAATAATAATTATTATAATTATAATTAGTATAATTATTATACTTTTGGTAGTTATGAAGGAGGTTTATTTTAAGCTCAAAACCAAAACTAAATAGGTACTTGTGTTATTGATGAAAAATGTCTTAAATTTTTCTCGTACGAAATAGGCTGCATTTACGTAGCAAAACGATCACATGTTTGTGTTGACGCAGGAACATCTTAGGGTAAAATCTGAGATCCTTCTTTATCAATAACAATGTTATGCAACAAACATATGCATTTAATGATTGTGTCAGCATCTTCTGGATTAACGTCTATAGCTTTGTGCTATTTTCAAACAATATAACATCATCAAAATCCATTATAATGTTGCTTACTTTGTCACGAGACACAAAAGCACATGTAACATTTCACTAGCAACTGACGAACTGGACTGACAAAAACCGGCTCCAGTGGACGCGCGTTTTCGGACGATCTGCCGGCTGTGCAGCCGGTCCCAGTGGACGACGGCCCTAAGAAGGGAAAGCATTGTTTTCACTTTCGGTAGATGAAAAATATTTTCTCTCCAAAATCAAAATTTCTACAAGCACTTCACGCTAGACCATTCTGAACTAATTTAGTTTCGAGCCTGTCTGTCAGTGTTGTAAGTAGTAGTAAGTAGAGTTTAGTTGTAAAACTATCTAATAATCTCATATTTCGACGCACTCTATCATCAGTAGCTGCTTCTAATGAGCGAACGTGAAATCATTGTAACAAGCCACAATTTCTAGTGTTATCATCTGATCTTGATTAAGTAAATTCACAGGGAACGTGGGGATCAGAGGGTTTTCTGTGAATTTCAGCGATCAAAACTCATCATGTCAATTACTTGCTCAGGTTAGTTTAAGAGATGATTAAATCGACCAAGCGGTCTGATCTTGATCAAATTTAGAGAGAAGTAGGAAAAAACGATCAAAATTTGATTATTCATAACCTCGAATAAATTTCAACACAGTGGTAGCAGCAGTAGAGCTGCGCATGATCGAACGTGACACCCTTGTAACAAGCCTGATTTCATCCAACTTTGATTAACTTTACAGGAAATGTGCGGGTTACATGGTCCCCTATGAATTTCATCGCTCTAAATTCAGTACTTGAATCCGCGATTACGTTCACATGAAATCCGTTAAGCATCATGTTCTCAGATTACATTGATCCAATCTTGCCAAAATTTTTGAAGATAGGTGGGGAAAACAGTTTAGTAATCTTATATCAATTTCAACTCAAATGTCTAATGTAAGTCCCGCAATAAATGTCAAGATTGTCCTGTGAATCGTTATAGCGAGCTTATTTTCTACCTCCTTCAACATCATTTGAAACATTTTGATAGTCTATACATTCATTTTATCGGTTTTATTTCACGAGGAAGCTGCGTGCCATACTCAACTTTGCAGACTTTCTTTTTAAATTTGATTAGCCTTGAATAATATTATCGTTAATTAAGTGTTCACATTAGTTTACAATGATGTTGGAATATTTCGTTTTTGGTTCATTAGCTGTAATAACAAAACTTAATTGTTGACCATGCATAAACCATCTTGTTTACCCTCCAGTTTGTTCGTTTTCGTTTCAAGATGCATAGAATATATAAATTGAGAAAAAAATAGCTTCTCCCTCCGTTAGCAGTTGGAACTATTTTCAACAACTGTTGGATAAAGTAAATGAAATTTGTTCCCAAAATCATATATATGGCTGACAGGGTGAAATCAAAGGGCTGAAATAAAGGATCTGAATATCGATAACTTTCATTTTTATAAAGAAATGAATGAGCCTACTCCCGTTGCTTTTCGTTCAACCTTTTGCACTCCTTAAGGGTTATACTTAGACAGATATAAAAGATCGTAAACATGAATGTGAAGACAGTATAAATCATCCAATAGACTAAGACCATACAATCAGCTGATGCAATTGAAGGGGAATTATCTTGTTAAGGAAGCGAGTTTACTATAACCTTTGTTACAGGTATATTGGCGGACTAATGAAGCGAAGATAAGTGTTTTATTTCCTTTAATTCATTCTATCGCCAATTATCATTTAATTCCATATGCTTATTACAATATAATTCCTAGTTTCTTCTATTCTTTCGCTGTATTTATTATTGAATGTGTGCGTTGATAGACTGAATTTTTTGCATAGGTATAAAATAGACGAACAGATCACTGTCTCTATGTTAGGGATGAGCATTTATGGCTCGATGTTTTCAAAACATCGATGGTAAGAGAACAATGTATATTGTGCATCGATGTTTTCATGCATACGCCACATTGCTCATTTCATTTCCAACACTTGAAACAACTTGGAATTGATATATTTTTCTTAGTATGAAATTATTTGTGTTGCATTGTATTTTTTTCAAAATATGAAATTAGTTGAGTGTTTCATTGTATCTTGTATGTTCCTGCAATAACCTATTCAAAACGATTTTTTCCTAAAACAAGGATGTTTTGCTCCAATATACATCGATGTTTAGAGACTGATGTTTTCCACACATCGATGTTTTGGCTCCAAGAGTCTTTCGCCCTCACACTCACCCTCTTTTGTGTGACGCCCGAAATTTCTATATCAGGTAAAATTTCTGAAACGGGAACTGATAGTGAGCGACTCCAATTCGCTGTAGTAGCAGATATTGCAAAGAGTTAAGTTGACAGAATAGAAGTTTGTAAAGTAGATGTGGTGCATATAAGGTATGAAACAGAACAGATCACTGTCTCTGGGTTTTCAATTGATAGTTCTGTGAGTATCGATTGTGATATGAAACATAAGCACCACTGAATAATAATAGCGACCTAAGTACGCAAAGTTTTGGACAATTCATACTAATTGGATTTACATAAATAGTAGAATATCGCCTTGGAATCGAATAATATACTCGTGAATCGTGTTTTTTGCTCTTTCTCTACCATCAACCCCGAAGAGCAAACTAAAAGCGGGTTATCATGGGACAAGCACAATAGGAGCGCTGTCATTCACGAAGGACAGTGACAATGTACTCAAGTGTGCAGAAATATTTTCCACGGCTCCATTTTAGTGCGAAGCGTCGGAAATATTGCCACCTGTTGTTTGAGATTGGATTTGAAGCCCTAACGGTTTCCACCAGCTCTTCGATCCCCTTCGTGAAAAGACTCGATTCTCTTCCTGAATTCATATTTCGATTGCGAACGACGGCGCTTTTTTTCGAGGAGAGATGAAAAGGGAAACAATTTTCTGCTTATTCTCTCCCGAGTAATATGAGGGCTTTGTTGGAAGCGTTGATTGGTGCAGTCGCCTTCAAAGAGGCTGTGCCCTTCATGGAGGGGAGAGATGAGCTCGTGGATCGAACAAAAGAATATTCTCCGTCGGATTTAGCGTGCGTATCTACAACCAAGTGCCTTCAATGAGGTGATATAGAAGATTGTGAGGTCTCCAATACCACCTTAATGCGCGACTTCACCTATTTCATTTCTTTAGCTGGGATTAGCTGAAATATCTCGAAGGGAGCTTTCGAAAGGGCATCAGATTATTGGTAGAGGCAGAAACGTAAATGTTAAGAAAGCTGAGATTGCCTCATACAAGAACGGCTTCTGAGGACAGGTATGGGACAAGTACGGTCCTTCGGGCTGGTCAATCCTGCCTTCCACAATGCGTGAGTTGCGAGTTGCTTAATCGATTAAGTTCGAATCGAAAGAATTTTAACGACGATTTCAAAGCTTCAGTTGTAGAACAGGATTTAGACATTTTAGCATGCCACCTAATGTGGATTGTGAATCAGTCAAACCACAATTGTAGAATTCCAAAACTGATTGAGTTGCAGTGTTGCACTGATTGAAGCAACTATTTATCAAAGTTCCTGAAATTGAGTTCTGTAAGGCCCTGACTAAATCAAGTTTTCTAAGCTCGAAATAACAAGCTCATTTATGATAATCCACCGCCTATCCGAAGGATTTAAAAAAACTGTGAACATTTTTGGCACTGTGGCGCATTTGCCAGTTCAAATCTCCGAATTTCGTTAAGTTCCTGACGAATAAGAAGATAATTTTTCCGCTGAATGAAGAGGTAAAAAATGTAATTAGAAAATCACTTGTATATACGCCATTGTTATTTCTTCCCACGTCTGTGTACGTCTGTATGTTATACAATGAACCTTCGCGAAAACTGAGCAAAAACCCAAATTATTGATTACCATGAATAAAATTGTCTGTCTAATTCTTTCTTCGAACCGCCTAGACAGTTTTTTGCTCGTTGTCTTTTTTATTGGACAAAGCACCCAGAAGCAAGCCCAACAGAAAATGACCGCAAGCTTTACTTGAAGGGAAATTCTGTCTTTATTCAAGAGTAAAAAGTTGGAAACCCTGATGATATTGTCAATGTATTTTCAAAATAAATACCTACCTACGAAAGACCACTGGTTTCATCAACAGAAAAATCCCAGTGCGAGAACCCTATGAAATATTTTTAGGAAATAAACAAAGACAATTTATTTGACTAAATACATTTGTGAAAACTGGAGAAACTACAATGTTTAAAAACGCTGGTTCACATTGAATAGCCCAAATCGATCTCGACCAAATCCTACCTTCATTTCCCAAATAGCATTCGGAGGCTCATTCGTAAGTATTCGTTAACATAAATATTGATTCATATGAGCTGTTTTTGGCGACATAAGCAATCCCGGTGATTTTAGAAACTATTTTTATCATACACTGAAATGTATATTGATCACATGAGAAATGGTGTAACGATATCCAAATAATTTTATATAGAAGCAGGAAAAAATCTGAGGAACGTAAAATTGAAAAGTAACGCCACTTTCCGCATTCGTAGTTAGTTGATAGTTGTTTTTTAACTTTTGTCCCCACCATTTATCGTTTTATCTTGCTATAAAAGATTGTTTTTGTTTTTCATTTCATGTTGAAACTTATTATTCGATACATAATGGTCCGTTTTATGGTTTACACCACGAGGCTTCTCTCTGCCGAAGAGTTTATTGCAGTAATGAATACTTTAGTGGAAAATGAGCCTGGAACCCAAATTCCTTGTCGTACTGTAGAAGGGTGTTTCAGATCCCCTCGAGACAATAGGAGTTATGCGTAAAGGTGAGCGAAAGCTGAGTCTTAACATTATATGAGCTAAAGCTCGGACTGGTTTGTATAAAAAGAGGAATATTTCTCCTTCTCTTAAGCTTCTTCGTGTTGTGTCGGGTTGAAACATTTTCATTTTCCACTAAGGAGATAGGACATTTAACGCTTTTTCCAACGGTGAATGCCGAGAAGTTTAACGAAATTATGGCCATTTTAGTGACTCAAGGTTGAAAACACGAAAAAACTTGAAAATGAAACTCTTGAAATAAAACTGACGAAAACAAAGCCACTAAAAAAATCAAAATCGTCATTTTTTTGTTGAAATTGAGCTCATGATTCGACCCTTGAAGTTGGATGAAATTGTTGCGGAATGTCGTGTACAGCAGCACATTATTTGGGGGAGATTAAAGGATTTCTTAAGACATCTAGTTTGGTCGACTTGTATAGATTAACATTTAGTTTGGTCTACAGCAGGGGTCTCTAAACTACGGCCCGCGGGAGGATTTGGTCGGCGGAAAAACATGGATGGATGGAAAAAATTAGGCTACCGCCAGAACGTGATGACTTCAAGGGAATCAAGAGTTTTGCTGACATGATATCAATTTTTGGTTCAACGTACCTATCTATACGAACAAACCTTTTCAAAAATGACACATGTCAAATCCAAATATCGAGCAATTCTTTCAGAAGAACACTTAGAAAATTTGCTAACGCTTGGAACAACAAACTATGATTCTAAGTGGAAAGACATTGTAAGCAAAAAAACAATTGCACACATCACATTAGATTGGTTTTCCAAAAATATTTTTTTGAATGTAAACAATTTTGAAATCAATTAATACAAAATATATTACTTATATACAAATAACTTTTGTTTCCTATATTGGGCCTAATTTTTCAGAATTTTACATGTGTCAATCCTCATTTGGCCGACACCGCCGAGTGTCAAATTCCTCTAGGAGTGCTTAAAAACCCTAATTTCAACTGTCTGATTTGCAGAATTTTCCATTCTGAAAATTCAATGGTTAAAAATTTTTATTGAACAACGTAAAAGAAATCATGGATTAAAAAATTATATTTTATCACTAAAAACGAGTTTTTCATTCCTATATTAGGCCTAATTTTGAATTTGTCAACCTCGTCTAGGAGTGCTTAATAACACTGTTTTCAAGTGTCTAATTTTTTTAAATTTTCCGGCAGACCCCCCCTGTTGGCCCGCCCCACCACCTCCACATTATGATATGGCCCTTGGAGCAAATAGTTCGGAGACGCCTGGTCTACAGGACACTTTTTATTATTTTAGTGTTTTTATCGTCGGTCTATTAACATAGTCTTTATGTCTCTATCATTAGGAAAAACAACCCGACGAATTTGAAAGGCCTATATAGTTTTAAAGATGCCTCAGTTATTGTTATAGTATTGGTTGGTTTGATAAGAGGGATAAGTAGAAGTACGCACATTAATTTTATGGTGATTTATTCTGAACACTTAAAGAAATATTTGAAGAGAGACTAGACGAAGGTAAGTAGCATGTAAGTAGAATAGATTCAATTAAAGTAGTTAATTTCAGTCCGTAGTCTATCACTTTCAGCACTAACACTTCTTGTTTTGCAGAATACGCACACTCTTGGCAGAAAGCATTAGCATGTAGAAATGATTATAATCGTCCAATTATGGGGGTAGAAAGGGAAGAGCAATGTACAATTTGGCTATCTTCAACGATTTTTGCTTTTTGCTGCTGCGTGATAGAAATTGCTGACGATGCAGCTTCGTTGAAATTACCCAGTCGAACGAGTATTTCAACGCATTTCAAGTAATTCAACGAGTATTTCAAAACCAGCCCAAATCAGCAATTTTGTACAAAAATACGCGTCGCACATGCGTTGTAATGTAGTTTTGAGGAGCGCGGCTTGAATGTCTGGAAGATAAAAGAGATCTGCCGGTCCACGGCTTTGGCGAATGACGATATGAATTCGGAGAAAGGGCAACGAGAAGTTCAAGATGGGGCCTTCTCTCTGCCTCCTTCAACGCTTCCAACGAAGACACCAAGAATTGGGGTGAACACTTATCAATCGTCCGTGTTGAAGTGATTCCACTGTTACGACTCTTTATAAGAAATACTAATTAACCTAGTTAAGAACCTGAGACTTGGAGTGACATGTAACTGTATACAGTGGGTTTAATATGAACTCGAGGATAGTCAAGTGTTTGAGCTATGAAATTGGAAAAGTTTTGACCTCCGGCTGAAGGCGCATATCAGATCCTGTGTATGTCGGTGGGGGGTTTGACGAGCGTTCCATTTAAACTGGAGAACTAACTCATTTTCCGCATCTCTTCTCTCCCGATTGTTGAGCAGTTTCTATCGACTTTATCAACTGTACTTCACTGCTTGCGCCCTCGGCGTGGACACCTCCTGCGGTTTCGCTATGTGTTTGTTTAACTTTCCAGAAAATTGACATCGCCTGAAGGCGCAATACATATCGAGGTATTGTAGAAACTTCACGAATACATCAAGCAGTTTCTGAAACAATCTTTTTTCCATCTACCAACGTCCGGAAACTCGTGTAGCCGATATACTTACAAGTACCCCCAACGTACAAAGGTATGCAGATACAAAAATAAGTAGGTACCGTAAACCGGGGTCAATGTTGACAGGTTTAGAGTTTCTTAAAGTACACCTCTCCAGGTAATTGGAATAGTACTTTATCATTCAAGTCAGAATGACTTCTCCTATCGCAGCAACTCAATTCAATGACAGTTTAAGTAAATTGTTCTCCGTTAGCTTTTTTAAATTGAATTATAGGGTCCCGCATCTCCCTCATTCGTGGGGTAAGTACCTACAAAATAAGAAACTAATACAACCAGAGTGAACTATATTGGAAACTACAGTACATCCCTATTGTGACGAACTCTGAGGTAAATAGGAACACTAGAAAAGAAATGTTTTTTTTTTTTTTTTTTTTTTTTTCAACATCAAGGACAAGTTGGGAAACTGTACTAACTGTCTGGTCTAGTTGTTCAGCCGAGTACCTCTTGTGGGCTTCGAGCAAAGCGGATTTGTATACCCGGACCGTATATTGTATTGTATATTCCGGTGAAACAGTAATGAATGATAACGAATTAATAAAACAATGGAAACGGGGAATTACATTAGTGCCGGGTAAAACCAGTATGCATATGAACGGTTCCCTTTTAACCCTTGTGAACAACGTTTGGATTATTTTATCATGTATTTATTAAAACGCGATTTATATCATTTACGAATAAATTTCGTGGAGTGTTCATCAACTTTATTAACTAATGTAACTATGGTTTATTACCTGCTGGATGAAGCCGCCGAGCAACAGTAGAACGTTGGAACACTTCGGGAAAACGGTTGATTTGATGTGATTACGTTATCGTTACCAGATTTAGCCAACCATCAAGAAGACATTATACGATGAATGTCTTTGTTGTGGAAGCTTTTGAGAAGTTAGGTTTGTAGCGAACTGTTAGGGTCCATTACTTGTGCCCAAAATGGTCAGAAAAATTTATCATCAAGTCATTCCCATTGACCCGATTTTTACGGTACTGTATTGATTTTACGGTATTGATACGAAACCGTTGTTAAATCGTGTTGGTAAGAAGATGGGTTTTTAGGTCTCCTCATTTCCTTTAATGTTACGGTCATTTAGAACTCAAAAGTAGAAATCAATATTCCCATGCTAACACCATAAATGTTGGGATCTGATTTGACGGCTGACGAACTGCATTCAAGTGTCACTCATTTTGAGCTGAAAATTTGTACCTAACCCTTGAAGAAAACCCTCAGGACTGTCAATGGTGAAATCATTATTTCATTTTTATCATTATTTTTCGAATAAACTTTTACATTGTTAATTGATGCAAGCATTACAGGGACGTTTTTTTTATATTATCACACATAGTCATAGTTATAAATCCATTTACGTGTTTTTGTAAACTATACCAAAATTGTAATCGAACCAAACAAAACAAAGATGAAAAACTGGTCATTTCAGTAGGTGTGAGTAGCAGTTGAATCATTACCCCCTCCATCCCCCTTTCTGTCAGCAAAAGCTAAATTTCCGAGGTTTGTACTTGAATTGATTAAATTTGGGATCAAACAATATAAGAATCAGGAAAATGTTGAGAATCACAGGCACAGCAACGTTGACAATTTCTTCTGCAGACAGAGGTCACAGTCTGTCTGTTCACATACACAGGATGGTGTGAAATGGATGCGTATTCAGTTTTTTTCCCATTGTTTGCGCTGGCCCCCATGCTCGGCGATCCTAATAGGCTCTACTTACTTGCTTCAAAGGGACACCCCAAAAATCAGCCTCCACTATAATGCAGCATACCTTGCAAACATTTCCGCTCTTATTTTGAATTTACGTTTTCCCTAGCTGATTCTATTTTCCAATTATAAACGTAAGGTTTCTAGATTTCCGAAGCACCATTTTCGAAAATATCAAAATTTAGTCTAATTCTAGCAGCAAGGAAATGAAACTCAAAAGAAACTGTATACCAGTAAGAAGTTAATAACCGATCATATTAAAATGCCATCTAATACTTTGTTAAATTCTATTGTCTTTATTACGTCAAACTCTCAAAAAATTCAATGGAAAATATATTAAAGGGTCGAAAAAAAGAAAATGAATAACGGGTTTTTAAAAACGAAGGTTAACGAACTTTTTTCTGTTTATTAAATAAAGCTTGAAAAAAAAAAAAGGGGGATTTTCCGAGATTAAAATCAGGGGAAATTTCCA
>JAVIWC010006674.1:0-11460 GCA_031894815.1 Creontiades dilutus
GGAATACGAAGACAAATTTACATTTGTGGAAAAAGTGGAAAAAAAAACAGTTTTCCCAAAACGTTTGGGTTCCCCGGGGCTGGGACGTAGTATCAATTTGCTCTATTAAACAAAGTTGAGTAAGCTTCGCAAATGACAATGTCTACCGCAAGTTTACTTACTTTTTCGTCAAGATATATTGTTGGTTCAATCCAAGTGAAATCCGATGACTGTAGGCTTTCGGATCGTTTGATCATTCTCGGTCTTTTTCCAGGTAATCGGTTGCGAACTGAATATCTTCATTGGGCACCAAAAAGTTTTTGACCTTCTTTAGCGTTACTAGTAGGTGAATTCAGAAAAGCTATAATTACTTTCCCGATGCAAAAGTTCAAATAAAGATGGAGATAATATTGCTTTTTGTTTGTTTCGTTACGGGCTAAATTCTATTAAAAATTGCTAGAGGTTGAAAAATTGTTCTAGTTGAACCGTTCTCAGGTACCTGAATACTGATGCTTAACTAATGGGTAGGTGGGGGCAAAGGTTTGCAGTTTCGAGTTTTCGATTTTTTACGGACCACTATTGGGTCCTCTTCTCACAAAAAGTGGCTTATTTTGTAGCTAGGTATTTCCCCCACCTTCAGTGAAAAGAATGAATTTTTTCCTGAAAGATTTAGTTTCCAATTTTCCATTTTAACTCCCCACCTTTTTGCGAACTTTTACCCCCGTCAGTGGGGTAAAGGTTTGCACCAGGTTCGCCCTGCGAATCTGTGCCCCACTTGTAACTTCAGAGCTAGGTAAGCACAGAACATCACAAATTTAACTGTATAAAAGTTTTATTAGGTTCCAAAAATAAAAGGTAACCATGTTTAAAGCCAAACTAGGCTCATCACATCTCAAAAATCACATAATATTCAACAAATATTTCAGGCTTTAGCTCAATGAATCTAACGAAAGTAGCAAAATGAAAGGTAGCCACGTAAACGCTTCGAGCTTCAGAGGCATCTTGAAGTCTAACAAAATCTGAAAACGAAAATTTTTTCTTCTGCTCAGTTGTTTTCCTGTAATTCCTGGAATGAAAAAACCGCAGACCGTTACAGGTACGCTGCAAATTATAACACTTGGGTTTATTATTGTTTGATCAATGCGTGATTGTTTGTGGCATTGTGAATTCTATTTTAGGACCAGAAATTATGATTACCTAATTGCTTTGCACGAATTTCTACCGCTTCCAGTCGATTTCAAATCCGAAAATACTGAAAAAATCTATAAGCATAGGAAAATCAATTTTAGACCAGAAATCACGATTATTTCATTTGGATGAATTTTTAATGTCTGAAACCCGTCCCAATCGATTTCGCGTCCAAAATTACTAGGAAAATGATATCAAACATGCCTTTTTCAGCAATACCTCGAAAAAACACGTTTTTTTTGCACGTTTTTGAGAAGTTTTTTGCCCATAGCATCTTTGCATGAGAAGCGATCGGGTTGGCTGGATGTTAGGACCAACTAGAACCGAAGTGGAGCCCATGAGCGAAAGAACGGGTTTTTTAAACCAATTTAAAGGGCATTTATGGCCCGGACAAAGTTTGAGGGGGGGTTGTAAAAAATGTTTCCTATACGATTACATAGGCTTATTATTGGAAATAATAAACCAAAAATAAGAATTCCTGTTAAAGAGCATAAGGAATAAATAATACTAGGAAGAGGGGCAAAGGTTTGCAGATAGGGTAAAAGTTCGCTGTGCAAACCTTTACCCCGTAATACCTGCGAACTTATACCCCATCACAGCAGGTTTCATTGTACAATGAATAGTCGACATTGTTGTTGAGTGAACCGTGGAACCAATTACAGAATCTGAAAGCTTATTAACCGCTCTTGCACACAAAAATAAGCCCAATGCTGTTTGCGCCTTTGTGTGCTGCTGAAAAATCCTCAAAAGTTCTGAAAAATTACATCAAAAATGACAAAAATACACTTACCTCATTTTCTTGGCGTGAGGAGTTCAGGCCGCCATGAGCTTTCACGAGGTGACTGACGGAAAGTAAACAAATGCGCTGCTTGCCCATTTCCCCCCAATACTCTTCCCGATCATTTTCAAACTTCATTGAGAACCTTTGCCCCATGCAAACCTTTGCCCCCACCTACAAAAAATACAAACATTTTTAAAATAAAGGTGCTCACCCGGCTCTTTATTTGTTCTTTATTTAATGTTGATTAAAATCAAATTCATTCATCAAAATAATTTTTCAAAAATGCAGCGTTAATTAGATCGTGCAACTGACTGGCCCTAAGATTTGAAATCTTGTATCTCTGAGCTAGCTCAGAGCAGCCTTCGAACGCTTTTTCCACTCTTCCTCTTCTACGAGTATTTATATCTTTTGAGGAGGAACTATCCGACTGAAGAGTCGAAAAACTGACTATGAACTCACCCTCAAGCCAGTCACCATACTTTCTAATGAATTTCTGCTTAATTTGGCCAACAGCTTGGAACCTTTCCTTCAAATGAGGGAGGAAGCGCCTCTCAAACTGTTCCTTTGCCTCTGCCACTTGAGAATCCGACAAAGATCGGTGGGTATTTATCAAAAGCACTTCAAAATCCCCACCGTTGAAAGAAAATTCACTCAACTCTTTATACGAAAACCGTATTTCCGATGTCATTTCTCCGGGAACACGTTGGGAATCTTGAAACGGACTGAATGAGGTGATGCATGTTCTATGAGAGTGTTAACAAAGAAAATGATTACTTTGAACCTTTTCTCGTTTTCGCCGATTGTCTCGTGATTAGCGCGCCTCGACAGTTTTAAGATATCTGGTACTATTTACATTCAAAACGCTGCGGTGATCACGGGCGGTTGCAGGCGGTAACGAAACTTTCAGGGTACACAGTACAATGTGTCTAGCATCGAAAAATCGCGTTGCGAGGCCTTAGGATATTGGAGCTTTTTTTTCAAAGTCAAGAAACACATAAAATTGACTTAAAACGGCTGTATTTTTAATGCAAACGCTTCAAATATTTTAATTTTGACCTGGTAGCTCTACAGTGGTGAAATATAGGATTTCATGAGAGCAAGTAGTCACTCGACTCAATTTTAAAATAAAACTGTAGGCACTTCCCATTGCGATTTCATACAGTTCAAAATCAGCAAAATCGTCGAAGTTTCATCCTCAAACGGGCAAAAATAGGATTACGCATTTTTTCAACAAAAAAACATTATTATATCTGGAATCTGAGGGAAACTCTCTTCCACAAACGGATGTCCAATCATACAAATTTTACATTTTGGAAATCTCTATTATTTCCGCATTCCAACCACTGTGCGCCGTACGCACGATTTTTCCCAAACGGCTGGAGCAAAAAATCTAAAATTTTCAGGCAAAATCAAAATATAGCTTTTCCAAGTCGAATTGAGAATTTTCCAAACCAAACTGAGATTTTTCCAAACCAATTTGAGAATTTTCCAAATCGAATTGAGATTTTTCCAAACCAAATTGAGATTTTTCCAAACCAATTTGAAATTTTTTCCAAATCAATTTGAGAATTTTCCAATCTAAGAAACTTTCACTACTAAAGAGGAGTTTTCCAAACCGAATTTACAATTTTTTAAGGCAATTCAAGACTTCTATTGAAAACAAAATTAGTGAAGCAGAATGAAAGAATAGCACTTCATGAACTAATTAACATTGAAATCTAAAAGACAAAATGAACGAAGAATACTTCATAAAAATTACGGTCTTGTTAAGAACAGAAAAAATCGAGGCTACTCTGCGTTTGGCTGGTCTATTGAAGTCAACAAAAACAAAAATCCGTTCATTTTGACATTCTGATTTCAATGTTAATTTGTTCATAAAGTGCTATTCTTTTATTTTGCTTCACTAATTTGGTTTTCAATAAAAGTGTTGGATTGCCTTAAAAAAATTGTCAATTCGGTTTGGAAAACTCCCTCTTTCTTTTTAGTAGTGAAAGTTTCCTAGACTTGAAAGGAAAAGATCAAGCGTTGATTTGGAAAATTCTCAAATTGTATTATTAAAATTTGGAAAGCATTTATCTCAAATTGATTTGTAAAAATCCATCTATATCATTTAAGGTACATAGTAAATATTTCAATAACTCTTGCTCGTCAACACTGGCATTGCCTACGACGAGCTATTTATTATTCTACTATGTGTACCTACTAAATCCTTGTTTTTTTGTAAATCTCTAGAAGAATAAATTCTCTCTCTCTCTCTCTCTCTCTCTCTCTCTCTCTCTCTCTCTCTCTCTCTCTCTCTCTCTCTCTCTCTCTCTCTCTCTCTCTCTCTCTCTCTCTCTCTCTCTCTCTCTCTCTCTCTCTCTCTCTCTCTCTCTCTCTCTCTCTCTCTCTCTCTCTCTCTCTCTCTCTCTCTCTCTCTCTCTCGACTTCTATTGAATTTACAAAAGGAAAATTAGTGAAGCAGAATGAAAGAATAGCACTTCATGAACTAATTAACATTGAAATCAAAAAGACAAAATGAACGAAGAATACTTCATAAAAATTACGGTCTTGTTAAGAACAGAAAAAATCGAGGCTACTCTGCGTTTGGCTGGTCTATTGAAGTCAACAAAAACAAAAATTCGTTCATTTTGACATTCTGATTTCAATGTTAATTTGTTCATAAAGTGCTATTCTTTTATTTTGCTTCACTAATTTGGTTTTCAATAAAAGTGTTGGATTGCCTTAAAAAAATTGTCAATTCGGTTTGGAAAACTACCTCTTTCTTTTTAGTAGTGAAAGTTTCCTAGATTGGAAAATTCTCAACTTGATTTGGAAAATTCTCAAATTGATTTGGAAAATTCTCAAATTGATTTGGAAAAATCTCAATTTGGTTTGGAAAATTCTCAATTCGACTTGGAAAATTCTCAAATTGGTTTGGAAAAATCTCAATTTGGTTTGGAAAATTCTCAATTCGACTTGGAAAATTCTCAATTCGACTTGGAAAAGCTATATTTCAAAGAAAATTGAGACTTCTCTTTTGAAATAATTTCGTTTGTATTTTCTCTCCCCCAAGCAAAATAAAACTAAAAGAACTAAAATCAAAACAAACTTCGTCGATACGAGTCTCAAGGATCGTTGACGGGGTGATGCGGGGAAAAGCCAGCGGGGTGGTCGTTCGGGTCCATTGTTGCCTTGATGGTTCTTCAGATCGGCCCATCAATCAATCATATAGCTTCACACTCCTCCCGCTATACGGCCCCTCGCTGACAATACACTGGTATCGTAATTCACGCCCCTTTTGTGTCTACTAAATGTGATCGTTGTGAACTTGGTTTTTCACATAATGCGTATAGGGCTAAATGTGTCACTTGTGATAAAGTCTTTCATCTGCATTGTGTCAATCTATCTCGTGAAGATTACTTATTTCTGAAATCAAATAAGAATTCTTGGTATTGTGACCAGTGTGGAAAGGAGAGAAGGAGGTCTCGTGTCCTTGGAGACTCTGCGCAGGCGCTTCCTGATGGTGGTGATGTCAACAAGGAGAGTAAGGATGTTGATCCGACAAATGATCGCTTTGCGAAATTACTTGAGGCGTTAGAAGAGATAAGAGATGATGTAAATAAAGCTTGTGTATCCGTTCGTAACGAGATGACTATTGTGAAAGAAGAGGTCAAAGACATCAAAACAAACTTCAATAAATATTCTGATATTATTGAGGAACATGTGAATGCGATAACTGCTCTCAAGACTTCTGTTGATACGCTAAATAAAACTCTTGAACAAATTGCCGATGATCAAACTGCTCTGTCAAATAAAGTCTATGATATCGAAATTAAGTTAAATGATATCGATCAGCAACAATTAACCAAGAGATTTGAAATCTGCGGAGTTCCACAATCTAACAATGAGAATATTGTACAAACCGTCGTTGGGATCGGAGAAGCCATTGGTTTCAGCTTAACTGAAAACATGATTGACGATTGTTACAGGCTGCGCCCTAACCCCATTACTAAGCAACCTGGAATCATCATTGTAGAATTTCTTCGCAAAATCGATAAGGTGGAACTGTTTAAAGCAGTAAAGGCATTGAAAACCCCCCTGACTACAAGAACATTGGGTGTTCTCGTGGGAGAGGCAAACCGAATATATATTAACAATAGTCTCACTTACGCTAACCGAAAATTACTTCAGGCAGCTAAGGAGTATCGCAAACAGAATGGATACAGCTTTGTGTGGGTCAGAAATGGTCGTATCTTTCTTAAGAAATCAGATACTGAGCCACCCATTCATGTGGTAACTGCGAAAACTCTTCGAGACCTTGATAACGTTCGTGCTTCCCGTCGTAGCACCTAGAAGCGTCGACGATACACCACTTGTTTTCCTACATATTGTACCAACAGATTGATTTATTTTTAACGTGTTTCTTTTGCCAGCGGCTTTTTGTTTCTTATTCACACATTACTAAGTGTAAAGTGTTATTATGGTCGTAATTCTCTTTATGTCTTTGGTTCAAGAAATTTATTAGTTTCATGTAAATCATTTTCTTTTTTTCTCTCATTGCGTAATACATGATGTCTTTAAATGATAAATTAGGGGAAATTTCTAATCCGAGTAAGAATTTAATACGATTTGCTCATGTTAATGCCGAGCGGTTAGATATTCCAACACATTGGAGTGAGTTCACAGAGATGTTTAAAGGTGATGTAGTTGATGTTATTGCTGTTTCCGAGACTTTTTTCAAACCTGAGCTAAATTCGTCTTTATTTGCTTTACCGAATTTTCATTTACTTAGGAATGATCGAACGAAGAAAGAGGGTGGTGGCGTGGCCCTTTTCATAAGTAATTCTCTCAGTTCGCGTATACTTCATAAGTCTCCATCGGAATATTCCCATGAACCAGAATATTTGTTTGCTGAGCTAGAGTCTAAAAAGCGAAAAATAGTTATAGGTGTGGTGTACCGTCCACCTAAAGCTAAAGGCCTTGGAAAGCTATTTGATGTGATATCGAAATTGATCTCTCTTTCTTACGATCTATACATCATGGGTGATTTCAACATAAATTTGGCGGGCGATAGTAATCTTTCAGGTGAAGGTTTCTATAAAAAATACTTCTTGCAGCAGCTTACTATGTTCAATATGGAATGTCTGCCTCTAAAAACCACGCATCATACTACAACATCCGCCACTCTTCTTGATCTAATTTTAGTTAATAATATAGCGAGGGTGAAGTCTTTTGGGCAGATGGGTGCCCCTGGTCTTTCTAGACACGACCTAATTTATTGCATTTTGAATATGAGGAGGAATAAGTGTAAGCAACAATTCATTACTTACCGTGATAAATCGTTATTAAGCGATGAGGTTTTTGTTGAGGAAGCAAGGCAAATCAGATGGCAGCCTGTTTTTGACGCAACTGATGTCAATTCAAAAGTTATAATGTTTAATAAGTTGGTTCTTGATCTTTATGATAAAAGTTGCCCAGTAAAAACGATAAAAGTTAGTCGGCCTCCTGCTCCGTGGATAACCCAAGAAATACGTAATCAAATGAAATTGAGGGATCAGAAATATAAATTATTTTTAAAAGATGGTAATGATGATAACTTAGCTAATTATAAAAAGATTCGTAACAAAGTAAAGCAAATGCTTCGAAATGCTAAGAACAAGCACTTTTTAGACCTTTTTTCAACGAGTAAGTCCCCCAAAGAGTTTTGGAAAATTGTGAGGTCACAGGGTATTGGGAGTTCTAAATCTATAATGGAAAAACTGAAAGTTCGCTTGGATGACATTAATGATTTTTTTTGTCATGTAAATGTGCCATATTTAAATCACAAAACGACAATAGATTATTATAATTCATCCACCAACCAATTTAAAGAATTTAATTTTGCAAAAATTACTGAGCAGGACGTTTTTAATTCGATGAACAGTATCAGCTCAGGTTGTGTTGGATCTGATGGCTTACCTATTGACGTTCTAAAACGACTTGCTGATATTGTCGTTCCGGTTCTGCTGCATATTTATAACTATTCGTTAGATACAAACTCATATCCTACAATTTGGAAAAATTCCCTCGTACTGCCACTTGCTAAAATTGATAATCCAACCAGACCTTGTGACTTCAGGTCAATACATAAACTTTGTGCTGCGGGTAAAATTTTTGATCGAATAATCTATAATATGCTTACAGTTAACAATGAAGAGCAGAGGATAATTGATACAAAACAATCAGCTTACAGGAAGGGTCATAGTACTGAGACAGCGCTAATTAGTATTCTAGATGATTGTAGGCGAGCCATGGATAATGGAAACGTGACAATTATGGTGCAAATTGATTTTTCCCGTGCCTTTGATTGTATTAACCATGATATTCTTCTTGCTATTTTTAAATCCCTGAATTTCAACATGAAAGTATTAGCGTGGTTCGAATCTTACTTGACGGGTCGTTGTCAATGTGTAGTTGACTTGGAAGGCAACAAGTCAGAAAATAAACAAATAGACAAAGGAGTGCCACAGGGATCCGTTTTATCAGCCTTGATTTTCAGCATGTATATCAATAACCTACCTAAAGTCTTAGAAAACTGTAACTACCACTTATATGCTGATGATGTCCAAATATACATAGAAACTACTGTCAACGACTTGAATAATTCAATTGGTGCACTCAATGCTGATCTGATGAGATTGTATGAATGGTCTTGTATGCACGGCTTAGAAATTAATCCAAACAAATGTAAAGCCATTATTCTTGGATCTAAGAATCGAATTAGTCTGTCAGAAAAAATCATTGACCTCAGAAGTATTAGGCTAGGGGATCATACAATTGCATTTGTAAGTGAAATTAAAAGTCTTGGTATATTAATTGATCAGAATTTGAGCTGGGGTGGGCAAGTAACTTCCTTATGTTGTAAAGTTTTTGGTGGTTTACGACAGCTAAGATTTTTTGCGAATACTCTCCCGACTGAGATAAGAATTAAACTAGTCCAAGCCCTCATTCTACCTCATTTCGACTATGCATGCCTAGCCTATTGTGATCTTACAGCGGAAAAAATCAAGACGCTACAATGTGCACTTAATGCTGCTATCCGATTTATTTTCAAATTAAATTTGGATGACCATGTGACGAGCTACTACGGTAAGCTACGTTGGCTGAAGATCTCCGAGCGTCACGAGTTAGCATTGGGAACAATGATATTTAAATTGCTTAAATTTAACAACCCACTCTATTTAAGTCAGAGCTTGACAAAAAGAACGGATATCCACGGTATCCCAACGAGACATGTCCAAAACACCCTCCAAATTCCGTCACATAAAACATCATTTTTTGGAAAATCTTTTTTACTGCAAGCAATTAAGCTTTATAACAATTCCCCTTCCACATTTTCAATAGATAAATCAATAAATACATTCAAAAACAAGATGAAAGACAATTTATTAGCCAGATACGCATTGTGATAAGTAATAATTTGTTTAACCCAGCCACATATTCATATTGAGTTTCTTTTGAACCCTCCCAAGAATTTCAGTGACGCAGTCTGCATCATGGCCCCCATGTGGGCAACCCTGCTTAAGATAATCTTTTATAACTAATGTATAAGAAAACAAACCACGGCATCAACGGTATGAGAGTGACAAGTCTTTCCTTCAGTACCAGACAGTCTGAGGGCGATTCTCGAAACTTAAGTCAATAAAAAAACTCAACTCATATCATAGGTTGACAGCCGACACTTATCCCTTGGAGTATTGCTTCAACATTTCATACCCACCCAACCCATTTCGGTTTAATTTCGGCACCAAATAACCGTGTTCACGACACACCATTTCCATTACAATGAAGACCGGTAAAACAAGAAATGTCCATCAGGTTCTAGTCAACGTAACAGTCGAGGACATTAATCTGTTAACGACCTCATCAAGAGAAATTAAGAACTATTTGGCATTTTAGTGACATTTCCCTTGCAGGAAATCGTCCCGACCTTAAGTTTTTCTCCCCTGGACGCCGTTACATCCCTCATTTCAATTTTTTCTTTACCCTCATTGTCCTCGATTCAGCTTCTTCTACTCGTCCGTAGTTCGCAGTTTCGCAGCTTAAAACAATCATTAATAATGAGAGGCCGAAATGTTAGGTCGAGGAGACCTTTTCTTTTATGTGAAGTGAGAAAAGCGGAGAGCAAACCGGTGAACTTGGGAATCGTTTTCATTATTTACGGACGGTTCATTAAAAAAGCTCAAAAGGGCACCCAACTAGCACATTTGCGATTCGTCTACTCGATATTTGAAATACATTTCCTAGCCGATTCTTCAAAACCGGGTTTGAATTTTTTTTAAATTGTTAATATTCCAAATATAAAATGAGTTTATAGTAGTGAACTAGTAGTGAACCCCGTTGAGAAAATTGTTAGAAGCATCTAAAATTGGGTCCGAAAGAATTTTTATTGCAGATTGGGATTCTACACCCTTTGAAACGTAAACCATAAAATTTGCAGGGGGGGTTAGAATTTTTTTTTTTTTTTTTCAAGAGCGATTACAATGGTTCACTATTAAATAATAAACCAAAGATTTTCCGTCCGTCCTCCCGCACGTACGCACGATTTCTCCCAAACGACTGGAGCAAAAAATCTGAAATTTTCAGGAAAAATCCACGTTGGTCCGACAAAGCCCCAATTCTTTAGCCAGCTCTCTCACTCAATTTAAAGTGCCCTTTAAGGGTTCTCAAAGTTTTGTTAAATCCCTAAAACCCTCAAAAAAAGTCAAGGCGGCCTAAATTTGGACTTTTTTGAAGAACTTTCCATGAAGAATCGAATGAGCCCCTCCCTAGGTCGATTTATGCTGCCAACATTGCATCCACATTCAGTATATCACTAGGTTACTGCGATCTAAATAAAAACAACAGCTTTATTTATTTATTTTTTTATTTTATTTATTTTTTTTTTTTGCAGTAACCTATTGATGTATTGAATGTGGATACTGGAGTGAACTGATAAAAGGGTTTATAGCCGATACACGGGTTGAAGCATTCTTGTATGCGTGCTCCGAAATTTAAAATTTTTGAATAGAATATTTTTCCATTGTGATCGCTCTTGAAAAAAAACGTTTCACTGGGGTTTATTATTCAATTTCATTCATTTGGCTTGCATTCATGATTTGAATTTCCACTAAGCTTTGGAATGTGCGTGTTTCACAGGTTGGAGCGATGGTTGAATTTCAGGAGAGATGCATGGACCACTTAAATCAGTTCTCAACCAAAATACCTATTTGGATTGATCAGTTGATCATATTTGTGTGCCTCCTGAAATTCAATAATTTCTCTATCACGTGTGAAGCACGCACACTCCAAAGCTTAGTAGAAATTCAAATCATGAACGCAAGCCAATGGAATAATAAACCCCAGTGAAAGAATTTGCAGCGTTGCCCTGTTTTCATTTTTTGTGTGTTCTTAACTGTGCTTAAATGCATGTAATTTACTGTGACCAACGTCTACAATTCACTCTGGTGGCAGATATTTCTACCTAATACTTAAGGCGGTTGGGGTGAATT
>JAVIWC010006675.1:0-11541 GCA_031894815.1 Creontiades dilutus
GTCCATTTCTCGATAAAACGCTTCCTTCATGGTTATTTTCGCGATTTTTCATCAAAATTGCTCAAAAATAAACTCTGTTTAATCCTTTTCAAACCTACTCTCTAAGGGGTTTTTCGGGGTGCTGAACACGAATCTGAAGTCCGTTCCTCGATAAAACGCTTCCTTCATGGTTATTTTCGCGATTTTTCATCAAAATTGCTCAAAAATAAACTCTGTTTAATCCTTTTCAAACCTACTCTCTAAGGGGTTTTTCGGGGTGCTGAACACGAATCTGAAGTCCGTTTCTCGATAAAACGCTTCCTTCATGGTTATTTTCGCGATTTTTCATCAAAATTGCTCAAAAATAAACTCTGTTTAATCCTTTTCAAACCTACTCTCTAAGGGGTTTTTCGGGGTGCTGAACACGAATCTGAAGTCCGTTTCTCGATAAAACGCTTCCTTCATGGTTATTTTCGCGATTTTTCATCAAAATTGCTCAAAAATAAACTCTGTTTAATCCTTTTCAAACCTACTCTCTAAGGGGTTTTTCGGGGTGCTGAACACGAATCTGAAGTCCGTTTCTCGATAAAACGCTTCCTTCATGGTTATTTTCGCGATTTTTCATCAAAATTGCTCAAAAATAAACTCTGTTTAATCCTTTTCAAACCTACTCTCTAAGGGGTTTTTCGGGGTGCTGAACACGAATCTGAAGTCCGTTTCTCGATAAAACGCTTCCTTCATGGTTATTTTCGCGATTTTTCATCAAAATTGCTCAAAAATAAACTCTGTTTAATCCTTTTCAAACCTACTCTCTAAGGGGTTTTTCGGGGTGCTGAACACGAATCTGAAGTCCGTTTCTCGATAAAACGCTTCCTTCATGGTTATTTTCGCGATTTTTCATCAAAATTGCTCAAAAATAAACTCTGTTTAATCCTTTTCAAACCTACTCTCTAAGGGGTTTTTCGGGGTGCTGAACACGAATCTGAAGTCCGTTTCTCGATAAAACGCTTCCTTCATGGTTATTTTCGCGATTTTTCATCAAAATTGCTCAAAAATAAACTCTGTTTAATCCTTTTCAAACCTACTCTCTAAGGGGTTTTTCGGGGTGCTGAACACGAATCTGAAGTCCATTTCTCGATAAAACGCTTCCTTCATGGTTATTTTCGCGATTTTTCATCAAAATTGCTCAAAAATAAACTCTGTTTAATCCTTTTCAAACCTACTCTCTATGGGGTTTTTCGGGGTGCTGAACACGAATCTGAAGTCCGTTTCTCGATAAAACGCTTCCTTCATGGTTATTTTCGCGATTTTTCATCAAAATTGCTCAAAAATAAACTCTGTTTAATCCTTTCAAACCTACTCTCTAAGGGGTTTTTCGGGGTGCTGAACACGAATCTGAAGTCCTTTTTTCGATAAAACGCTTCCTTCATGGTTATTTTCGCGTTTTTTTCATCAAAATTGCTCAAAAATTAACTCTGTTTAATCGCTTTCAAACCTACTCTCTAAGGGGTTTTTCGGGGTGCTGAACACGAATCTGAAGTCCTTTTCTCGATAAAACGCTTCCTTCATGGTTATTTTCGCGTTTTTTCATCAAAATTGCTCAAAAATAAACTCTGTTTAATCGCTTTCAAACCTACTCTCTAAGGGGTTTTTCGGGGTGCTGAACACGAATCTGAAGTCCGTTTTTCGATAAAACGCTCCCTTCATGGTTATTTTCGCGTTTTTTCATCAAAATTGCTCAAAAATAAACTCTGTTTAATCGCTTTCAAACCTACTCTCTAAGGGGTTTTTCGGGGTGCTGAACACGAATCTGAAGTCCTTTTTTCGATAAAACGCTTCCTTCATGGTTATTTTCGCGTTTTTTCATCAAAATTGCTCAAAAATAAACTCTGTTTAATCGCTTTCAAACCTACTCTCTAAGGGGTTTTTCGGGGTGCTGAACACGAATCTGAAGTCCTTTTTTCGATAAAACGCTTCCTTCATGGTTATTTTCGCGTTTTTTCATCAAAATTGCTCAAAAATAAACTCTGTTTAATCGCTTTCAAACCTACTCTCTAAGGGGTTTTTCGGGGTGCTGAACACGAATCTGAAGTCCGTTTTTCGATAAAACGCTTCCTTCATGGTTATTTTCGCGTTTTTTCATCAAAATTGCTCAAAAATAAACTCTGTTTAATCGCTTTCAAACCTACTCTCTAAGGGGTTTTTCGGGGTGCTGAACACGAATCTGAAGTCCATTTCTCGATACGCTTCCTTCATGGTTATTTTCGCGTTTTTTCATCAAAATTGCTCAAAAATAAACTCTGTTTAATCCTTTCAAACCTACTCTCTAAGGGGTTTTTCGGGGTGCTGAACACGAATCTGAAGTCCGTTTTTCGATAAAACGCTTCCTTCATGGTTATTTTCGCGTTTTTTCATCAAAAATTGCTCAAAAATAAACTCTGTTTAATCGCTTTCAAACCTACTCTCTAAGGGGTTTTTCGGGGTGCTGAACACGAATCTGAAGTCCGTTTTTCGATAAAACGCTTCCTTCATGGTTATTTTCGCGTTTTTTCATCAAAATTGCTCAAAAATAAACTCTGTTTAATCGCTTTCAAACCTACTCTCTAAGGGGTTTTTCGGGGTGCTGAACACGAATCTGAAGTCCTTTTTTTCGATAAAACGCTTCCTTCATGGTTATTTTCGCGTTTTTTCATCAAAATTGCTCAAAAATAAACTCTGTTTAATCGCTTTCAAACCTACTCTCTAAGGGGTTTTTCGGGGTGCTGAACACGAATCTGAAGTCCTTTTTTCGATAAAACGCTTCCTTCATGGTTATTTTCGCGTTTTTTCATCAAAATTGCTCAAAAATAAACTCTGTTTAATCGCTTTCAAACCTACTCTCTAAGGGGTTTTTCGGGGTGCTGAACACGAATCTGAAGTCCTTTTTTCGATAAAACGCTTCCTTCATGGTTATTTTCGCGTTTTTTCATCAAAATTGCTCAAAAATAAACTCTGTTTAATCGCTTTCAAACCTACTCTCTAAGGGGTTTTTCGGGGTGCTGAACACGAATCTGAAGTCCTTTTTTCGATAAAACGCTTCCTTCATGGTTATTTTCGCGTTTTTTCATCAAAATTGCTCAAAAATAAACTCTGTTTAATCGCTTTCAAACCTACTCTCTAAGGGGTTTTTCGTGGTGCTGAACACGAATCTGAAGTCCTTTTTTCGATAAAACGCTTCCTTCATGGTTATTTTCGCGTTTTTTCATCAAAATTGCTCAAAAATAAACTCTGTTTAATCGCTTTCAAACCTACTCTCTAAGGGGTTTTCGGGGTGCTGAACACGAATCTGAAGTCCTTTTTTCGATAAAACGCTTCCTTCATGGTTATTTTCGCGTTTTTTCATCAAAATTGCTCAAAAATAAACTCTGTTTAATCGCTTTCAAACCTACTCTCTAAGGGGTTTTTCGGGGTGCTGAACACGAATCTGAAGTCCTTTTTTCGATAAAACGCTTCCTTCATGGTTATTTTCGCGTTTTTTCATCAAAATTGCTCAAAAATAAACTCTGTTTAATCGCTTTCAAACCTACTCTCTAAGGGGTTTTTCGGGGTGCTGAACACGAATCTGAAGTCCTTTTTTCGATAAAACGCTTCCTTCATGGTTATTTTCGCGTTTTTTCATCAAAATTGCTCAAAAATTAACTCTGTTTAATCGCTTTCAAACCTACTCTCTAAGGGGGTTTTTCGGGGTGCTGAACACGAATCTGAAGTCCGTTTTTCGATAAAACGCTTCCTTCATGGTTATTTTCGCGTTTTTTCATCAAAATTGCTCAAAAATAAACTCTGTTTAATCGTTTTCAAACCTACTCTCTAAGGGGTTTTTCGGGGTGCTGAACACGAATCTGAAGTCCGTTTTTCGATAAAACGCTTCCTTCATGGTTATTTTCGCGTTTTTTCATCAAAATTGCTCAAAAATAAACTCTGTTTAATCGCTTTCAAACCTACTCTCTAAGGGGTTTTTCGGGGTGCTGAACACGAATCTGAAGTCCGTTTTTCGATAAAACGCTTCCTTCATGGTTATTTTCGCGTTTTTTCATCAAAATTGCTCAAAAATAAACTCTGTTTAATCGCTTTCAAACCTACTCTCTAAGGGGTTTTTCGGGGTGCTGAACACGAATCTGAAGTCCTTTTTTCGATAAAACGCTTCCTTCATGGTTATTTTCGCGTTTTTTCATCAAAATTGCTCAAAAATTAACTCTGTTTAATCGCTTTCAAACCTACTCTCTAAGGGGTTTTTCGGGGTGCTGAACACGAATCTGAAGTCCGTTTTTCGATAAAACGCTTCCTTCATGGTTATTTTCGCGTTTTTTCATCAAAATTGCTCAAAAATTAACTCTGTTTAATCGCTTTCAAACCTACTCTCTAAGGGGTTTTTCGGGGTGCTGAACACGAATCTGAAGTCCTTTTTTCGATAAAACGCTTCCTTCATGGTTATTTTCGCGTTTTTTCATCAAAATTGCTCAAAAATTAACTCTGTTTAATCGTTTTCAAACCTACTCTCTAAGGGGTTTTTTGGGGTGCTGAACACGAATCTGAAGTCCGTTTCTCGATAAAACGCTTCCTTCATGGTTATTTTCGCGTTTTTTCATCAAAATTGCTCAAAAATTAACTCTGTTTAATCGCTTTCAAACCTACTCTCTAAGGGGTTTTTCGGGGTGCTGAACACGAATCTGAAGTCCGTTTTTCGATAAAACGCTTCCTTCATGGTTATTTTCGCGTTTTTTCATCAAAATTGCTCAAAAATTAACTCTGTTTAATCGCTTTCAAACCTACTCTCTAAGGGGTTTTTCGGGGTGCTGAACACGAATCTGAAGTCCGTTTTTTCGATAAAACGCTTCCTTCATGGTTATTTTCGCGTTTTTTCATCAAAATTGCTCAAAAATAAACTCTGTTTAATCGCTTTCAAACCTACTCTCTAAGGGGTTTTTCGGGGTGCTGAACACGAATCTGAAGTCCTTTTTTCGATAAAACGCTTCCTTCATGGTTATTTTTCGCGTTTTTTCATCAAAATTGCTCAAAAATTAACTCTGTTTAATCGCTTTCAAACCTACTCTCTAAGGGGTTTTTCGGGGTGCTGAACACGAATCTGAAGTCCGTTTTTCGATAAAACGCTTCCTTCATGGTTATTTTCGCGTTTTTTCATCAAAATTGCTCAAAAATTAACTCTGTTTAATCGCTTTCAAACCTACTCTCTAAGGGGTTTTTCGGGGTGCTGAACACGAATCTGAAGTCCTTTTTTCGATAAAACGCTTCCTTCATGGTTATTTTCGCGTTTTTTCATCAAAAATGCTCAAAAATAAACTCTGTTTAATCGTTTTCAAACCTACTCTCTAAGGGGTTTTTCGGGGTGCTGAACACGAATCTGCAGTCCTTTTTTTTCGATAAAACGCTTCCTTCATGGTTATTTTCCCGTTTTTTCATCAAAATTGCTCAAAAATAAACTCTGTTTAATCGTTTTCAAACCTACTCTCTAAGGGGTTTTTCGGGGTGCTGAACACGAATCTGAAGTCCTTTTTTCGATAAAACGCTTCCTTCATGGTTATTTTCGCGTTTTTTCATCAAAATTGCTCAAAAATAAACTCTGTTTAATCGCTTTCAAACCTACTCTCTAAGGGGTTTTTCGGGGTGCTGAACACGAATCTGAAGTCCTTTTTTCGATAAAACGCTTCCTTCATGGTTATTTTCGCGTTTTTTCATCAAAATTGCTCAAAAATAAACTCTGTTTAATCGCTTTCAAACCTACTCTCTAAGGGTTTTTCGGGGTGCTGAACACGAATCTGAAGTCCCTTTTTTCGATAAAACGCTTCCTTCATGGTTATTTTCGCGTTTTTTCATCAAAATTGCTCAAAAATTAACTCTGTTTAATCGCTTTCAAACCTACTCTCTAAGGGGTTTTTCGGGGTGCTGAACACGAATCTGAAGTCCTTTTTTCGATAAAACGCTTCCTTCATGGTTATTTTCGCGTTTTTTCATCAAAATTGCTCAAAAATTAACTCTGTTTAATCGCTTTCAAACCTACTCTCTAAGGGGTTTTCGGGGTGCTGAACACGAATCTGAAGTCCTTTTTTCGATAAAACGCTTCCTTCATGGTTATTTTCGCGTTTTTTCATCAAAATTGCTCAAAAATAAACTCTGTTTAATCGCTTTCAAACCTACTCTCTAAGGGGTTTTTCGGGGTGCTGAACACGAATCTGAAGTCCTTTTTTCGATAAAACGCTTCCTTCATGGTTATTTTCGCGTTTTTTCATCAAAATTGCTGAAAAATTAACTCTGTTTAATCGCTTTCAAACCTACTCTCTAAGGGGTTTTTCGGGGTGCTGAACACGAATCTGAAGTCCTTTTCTCGATAAAACGCTTCCTTCATGGTTATTTTCGCGTTTTTTCATCAAAATTGCTCAAAAATTAACTCTGTTTAATCGCTTTCAAACCTACTCTCTAAGGGGTTTTTCGGGGTGCTGAACACGAATCTGAAGTCCTTTTTTCGATAAAACGCTTCCTTCATGGTTATTTTCGCGTTTTTTCATCAAAATTGCTCAAAAATTAACTCTGTTTAATCGCTTTCAAACCTACTCTCTAAGGGGTTTTTCGGGGTGCTGACAACGAATCTGAAGTCCTTTTTTCGATAAAACGCTTCCTTCATGGTTATTTTGCGTTTTTTTCATCAAAATTGCCCAAAAATTAACTCTGTTTAATCTCTTTCAAACCTACTCTCTAAGTTGTTTTTCGAGGTGCTGAACACGAATCTGAAGTCCTTTTTTAATCGTTTTCAAACCTACTCTCTAAGGGGTTTTTCGGGGTGCTGAACACGAATCTGAAGTCCTTTTTTCGATAAAACGCTTCCTTCATGGTTATTTTCGCGTTTTTTCATCAAAATTGCTCAAAAATTAACTCTGTTTAATCGCTTTCAAACCTACTCTCTAAGGGGTTTTTCGGGGTGCTGAACACGAATCTGAAGTCCTTTTTTCGATAAAACGCTTCCTTCATGGTTATTTTCGCGTTTTTTCATCAAAATTGCTCAAAAATTAACTCTGTTTAATCGCTTTCAAACCTACTCTCTAAGGGGTTTTTCGGGGTGCTGAACACGAATCTGAAGTCCTTTTTTCGATAAAACGCTTCCTTCATGGTTATTTTCGCGTTTTTTCATCAAAATTGCTCAAAAATTAACTCTGTTTAATCGCTTTCAAACCTACTCTCTAAGGGGTTTTTCGGGGTGCTGAACACGAATCTGAAGTCCTTTTTTCGATAAAACGCTTCCTTCATGGTTATTTTCGCGTTTTTTCATCAAAATTGCTCAAAAATTAACTCTGTTTAATCGTTTTCAAACCTACTCTCTAAGGGGTTTTTCGGGGTGCTGAACACGAATCTGAAGTCCTTTTTTCGATAAAACGCTTCCTTCATGGTTATTTTCGCGTTTTTTCATCAAAATTGCTCAAAAATTAACTCTGTTTAATCGCTTTCAAACCTACTCTCTAAGGGGTTTTTCGGGGTGCTGAACACGAATCTGAAGTCCTTTTTTCGATAAAACGCTTCCTTCATGGTTATTTTCGCGTTTTTTCATCAAAATTGCTCAAAAATTAACTCTGTTTAATCGCTTTCAAACCTACTCTCTAAGGGGTTTTTCGGGGTGCTGAACACGAATCTGAAGTCCTTTTTTCGATAAAACGCTTCCTTCATGGTTATTTTCGCGTTTTTTCATCAAAATTGCTCAAAAATTAACTCTGTTTAATCGCTTTCAAACCTACTCTCTAAGGGGTTTTTCGGGGTGCTGAACACGAATCTGAAGTCCTTTTTTCGATAAAACGCTTCCTTCATGGTTATTTTCGCGTTTTTTCATCAAAATTGCTCAAAAATTAACTCTGTTTAATCGCTTTCAAACCTACTCTCTAAGGGGTTTTTCGGGGTGCTGAACACGAATCTGAAGTCCTTTTTTCGATAAAACGCTTCCTTCATGGTTATTTTCGCGTTTTTTCATCAAAATTGCTCAAAAATTAACTCTGTTTAATCGCTTTCAAACCTACTCTCTAAGGGGTTTTTCGGGGTGCTGAACACGAATCTGAAGTCCTTTTTTCGATAAAACGCTTCCTTCATGGTTATTTTCGCGTTTTTTCATCAAAATTGCTCAAAAATTAACTCTGTTTAATCGTTTTCAAACCTACCTTTCAAACCTACTCTCTAAGGGGTTTTTCGGGGTGCTGAACACGAATCTGAAGTCCGTTTCTCGATAAAACGCTTCCTTCATGGTTATTTTCGCGTTTTTTCATCAAAATTGCTCAAAAATAAACTCTGTTTAATCGCTTTCAAACCTACTCTCTAAGGGGTTTTTCGGGGTGCTGAACACGAATCTGAAGTCCTTTTTTCGATAAAACGCTTCCTTCATGGTTATTTTCGCGTTTTTTCATCAAAATTGCTCAAAAATTAACTCTGTTTAATCGCTTTCAAACCTACTCTCTAAGGGGTTTTTCGGGGTGCTGAACACGAATCTGAAGTCCTTTTCTCGATAAAACGCTTCCTTCATGGTTATTTTCGCGTTTTTTCATCAAAATTGCTCAAAAATTAACTCTGTTTAATCGCTTTCAAACCTACTCTCTAAGGGGTTTTTCGGGGTGCTGAACACGAATCTGAAGTCCTTTTTTCGATAAAACGCTTCCTTCATGGTTATTTTCGCGTTTTTTCATCAAAATTGCTCAAAAATTAACTCTGTTTAATCCTTTCAAACCTACTCTCTAAGGGGTTTTTCGGGGTGCTGAACACGAATCTGAAGTCCTTTTTTCGATAAAACGCTTCCTTCATGGTTATTTTCGCGTTTTTTCATCAAAATTGCTCAAAAATTAACTCTGTTTAATCCTTTTCAAACCTACTCTCTAAGGGGTTTTTCGGGGTGCTGAACACGAATCTGAAGTCCGTTTCTCGATAAAACGCTTCCTTCATGGTTATTTTCGCGATTTTTCATCAAAATTGCTCAAAAATAAACTCTGTTTAATCCTTTTCAAACCTACTCTCTAAGGGGTTTTTCGGGGTGCTGAACACGAATCTGAAGTCCGTTTCTCGATAAAACGCTTCCTTCATGGTTATTTTCGCGATTTTTCATCAAAATTGCTCAAAAATAAACTCTGTTTAATCCTTTTCAAACCTACTCTCTAAGGGGTTTTTCGGGGTGCTGAACACGAATCTGAAGTCCGTTTCTCGATAAAACGCTTCCTTCATGGTTATTTTCGCGATTTTTCATCAAAATTGCTCAAAAATAAACTCTGTTTAATCGCTTTCAAACCTACTCTCTAAGGGGTTTTTCGGGGTGCTGAACACGAATCTGAAGTCCTTTTCTCGATAAAACGCTTCCTTCATGGTTATTTTCGCGATTTTTCATCAAAATTGCTCAAAAATAAACTCTGTTTAATCCTTTTCAAACCTACTCTCTAAGGGGTTTTTCGGGGTGCTGAACACGAATCTGAAGTCCTTTTCTCGATAAAACGCTTCCTTCATGGTTATTTTCGCGTTTTTTCATCAAAATTGCTCAAAAATAAACTCTGTTTAATCGCTTTTCAAACCTACTCTCTAAGGGGTTTTTCGGGGTGCTGAACACGAATCTGAAGTCCGTTTCTCGATAAAACGCTTCCTTCATGGTTATTTTCGCGATTTTTCATCAAAATTGCTCAAAAATAAACTCTGTTTAATCCTTTTCAAACCTACTCTCTAAGGGGTTTTTCGGGGTGCTGAACACGAATCTGAAGTCCTTTTCTCGATAAAACGCTTCCTTCATGGTTATTTTCGCGATTTTTCATCAAAATTGCTCAAAAATAAACTCTGTTTAATCCTTTTCAAACCTACTCTCTAAGGGGTTTTTCGGGGTGCTGAACACGAATCTGAAGTCCGTTTCTCGATAAAACGCTTCCTTCATGGTTATTTTCGCGATTTTTCATCAAAATTGCTCAAAAATAAACTCTGTTTAATCCTTTTCAAACCTACTCTCTAAGGGGTTTTTCGGGGTGCTGAACACGAATCTGAAGTCCGTTTTCGATAAAACGCTTCCTTCATGGTTATTTTCGCGATTTTTCATCAAAATTGCTCAAAAATAAACTCTGTTTAATCCTTTTCAAACCTACTCTCTAAGGGGTTTTTCGGGGTGCTGAACACGAATCTGAAGTCCATTTCTCGATAAAACGCTTCCTTCATGGTTATTTTCGCGTTTTTTCATCAAAATTGCTCAAAAATAAACTCTGTTTAATCCTTTCAAACCTACTCTCTAAGGGGTTTTTCGGGGTGCTGAACACGAATCTGAAGTCCGTTTCTCGATAAAACGCTTCCTTCATGGTTATTTTCGCGATTTTTCATCAAAATTGCTCAAAAATAAACTCTGTTTAATCGCTTTCAAACCTACTCTCTAAGGGGTTTTTCGGGGTGCTGAACACGAATCTGAAGTCCGTTTCTCGATAAAACGCTTCCTTCATGGTTATTTTCGCGTTTTTTCATCAAAATTGCTCAAAAATAAACTCTGTTTAATCCTTTCAAACCTACTCTCTAAGGGGTTTTTCGGGGTGCTGAACACGAATCTGAAGTCCTTTTCTCGATAAAACGCTTCCTTCATGGTTATTTTCGCGTTTTTTCATCAAAATTGCTCAAAAATAAACTCTGTTTAATCCTTTCAAACCTACTCTCTAAGGGGTTTTTCGGGGTGCTGAACACGAATCTGAAGTCCGTTTCTCGATAAAACGCTTCCTTCATGGTTATTTTCGCGATTTTTCATCAAAATTGCTCAAAAATAAACTCTGTTTAATCCTTTTCAAACCTACTCTCTAAGGGGTTTTTCGGGGTGCTGAACACGAATCTGAAGTCCTTTTTCTCGATAAAACGCTTCCTTCATGGTTATTTTCGCGATTTTTCATCAAAATTGCTCAAAAATAAACTCTGTTTAATCCTTTTCAAACCTACTCTCTAAGGGGTTTTTCGGGGTGCTGAACACGAATCTGAAGTCCTTTTCTCGATAAAACGCTTCCTTCATGGTTATTTTCGCGATTTTTCATCAAAATTGCTCAAAAATAAACTCTGTTTAATCGCTTTCAAACCTACTCTCTAAGGGGTTTTTCGGGGTGCTGAACACGAATTTGAAGTCCTTTTTTTCGATAAAACGCTTCCTTCATGGTTATTTTCGCGTTTTTTCATCAAAATTGCTCAAAAATAAACTCTGTTTAATCGCTTTCAAACCTACTCTCTAAAGGGTTTTTCGGGGTGCTGAACACGAATCTGAAGTCCTTTTTTCGATAAAACGCTTCCTTCATGGTTATTTTCGCGTTTTTTCATCAAAATTGCTCAAAAATAAACTCTGTTTAATCGCTTTCAAACCTACTCTCTAAGGGGTTTTTCGGGGTGCTGAACACGAATCTGAAGTCCTTTTTTCGATAGAACGCTTCCTTCATCGAAGCAGACGGGCACTTGTTCATACTGACTTCGGAGGGCGTGGGGACGGGAGAGGAGTAAGATAACAATCCCTCTACTAGTGCGAAAGGTGAGCAAAACATAATCAATGTGCAT
>JAVIWC010006676.1:0-11384 GCA_031894815.1 Creontiades dilutus
AGTCCGTTTCCTGATAAAACGCTTCCTTCATGGTTATTTTCGCGATTTTTCATAAAAATGTCCTGAAAATCAACTCTGTTTAATCCCTTTCAAACCTACTCTCTAAGGGGTTTTCGGGGTGCTGAACACGAATCTGAAGTCCGTTTCCCGATAAAACGCTTCCTTCATGGTTATTTTCGCGATTTTTCATCAAAATGTGCTCTGAAAATAAACTCTGTTTAATCGCTTTAAACCTACTCTCTAAGGGGTTTTTCGGGGTGCTGAACACGAATCTGAAGTCCGTTTTCGATAAAACGCTTCCTTCATGGTTATTTTCGCGATTTTTCATCAAAATTGCTCAAAAATAAACTCTGTTTAATCCCTTTCAAACCTACTCTCTAAGGGGTTTTTCGGGGTGCTGAACACGAATCTGAAGTCCGTTTTTCGATAAAACGCTTCCTTCATGGTTATTTTCGCGATTTTTCATCAAAATGCTCAAAAATAAACTCTGTTTAATCCCTTTCAAACCTACTCTCTAAGGGGTTTTTCGGGGTGCTGAACACGAATCTGAAGTCCGTTTTCGATAAAACGCTTCCTTCATGGTTATTTTCGCGATTTTTCATCAAAATTGCTCAAAAATAAACTCTGTTTAATCCCTTTCAAACCTACTCTCTAAGGGGTTTTTCGGGGTGCTGAACACGAATCTGAAGTCCGTTTCCCGATAAAACGCTTCCTTCATGGTTATTTTCGCGATTTTTCATCAAAATTGCTCAAAAATCAACTCTGTTTAATCCCTTTCAAACCTACTCTCTAAGGGGTTTTTCGGGGTGCTGAACACGAATCTGAAGTCCGTTTTCGATAAAACGCTTCCTTCATGGTTATTTTCGCGTTTTTTCATCAAAATTGCTCAAAAATCAACTCTGTTTAATCCCTTTCAAACCTACTCTCTAAGGGGTTTTCGGGGTGCTGAACACGAATCTGAAGTCCGTTTTTCGATAAAACGCTTCCTTCATGGTTATTTTCGCGATTTTTCATCAAAATTGCTCAAAAATAAACTCTGTTTAATCCCTTTCAAACCTACTCTCTAAGGGGTTTTTCGGGGTGCTGAACACGAATCTGAAGTCCGTTTCCCGATAAAACGCTTCCTTCATGGTTATTTTCGCGATTTTTCATCAAAATTGCTCAAAAATAAACTCTGTTTAATCCCTTTCAAACCTACTCTCTAAGGGGTTTTTCGGGGTGCTGAACACGAATCTGAAGTCCGTTTCCTGATAAAACGCTTCCTTCATGGTTATTTTCGCGATTTTTCATCAAAATTGCTCAAAAATAAACTCTGTTTAATCCCTTTCAAACCTACTCTCTAAGGGGTTTTTCGGGGTGCTGAACACGAATCTGAAGTCCGTTTCCCGATAAAACGCTTCCTTCATGGTTATTTTCGCGATTTTTCATCAAAATTGCTCAAAAATAAACTCTGTTTAATCCCTTTCAAACCTACTCTCTAAGGGGTTTTTCGGGGTGCTGAACACGAATCTGAAGTCCGTTTCCCGATAAAACGCTTCCTTCATGGTTATTTTCGCGATTTTTCATCAAAATTGCTCAAAAATAAACTCTGTTTAATCGCTTTCAAACCTACTCTCTAAGGGGTTTTTCGGGGTGCTGAACACGAATCTGAAGTCCGTTTTTCGATAAAACGCTTCCTTCATGGTTATTTTCGCGATTTTTCATCAAAATTGCTCAAAAATAAACTCTGTTTAATCCTTTCAAACCTACTCTCTAAGGGGTTTTTCGGGGTGCTGAACACGAATCTGAAGTCCGTTTTTCGATAAAACGCTTCCTTCATGGTTATTTTCGCGATTTTTCATCAAAATTGCTCAAAAATAAACTCTGTTTAATCGCTTTCAAACCTACTCGCTAAGGGGTTTTTCGGGGTGCTGAACACGAATCTGAAGTCCGTTTTTCGATAAAACGCTTCCTTCATGGTTATTTTCGCGATTTTTCATCAAAATTGCTCAAAAATAAACTCTGTTTAATCCCTTTCAAACCTACTCTCTAAGGGGTTTTTCGGGGTGCTGAACACGAATCTGAAGTCCGTTTTTCGATAAAACGCTTCCTTCATGGTTATTTTCGCGATTTTTCATCAAAATTGCTCAAAAATAAACTCTGTTTAATCCCTTTCAAACCTACTCTCTAAGGGGTTTTTCGGGGTGCTGAACACGAATCTGAAGTCCGTTTTTCGATAAAACGCTTCCTTCATGGTTATTTTCGCGATTTTTCATCAAAATTGCTCAAAAATAAACTCTGTTTAATCCCTTTCAAACCTACTCTCTAAGGGGTTTTTCGGGGTGCTGAACACGAATCTGAAGTCCGTTTTTCGATAAAACGCTTCCTTCATGGTTATTTTCGCGATTTTTCATCAAAATTGCTCAAAAATAAACTCTGTTTAATCCCTTTCAAACCTACTCTCTAAGGGGTTTTTCGGGGTGCTGAACACGAATCTGAAGTCCGTTTCCGATAAAACGCTTCCTTCATGGTTATTTTCGCGATTTTTCATCAAAATTGCTCAAAAATAAACTCTGTTTAATCCCTTTCAAACCTACTCTCTAAGGGGTTTTTCGGGGTGCTGAACACGAATCTGAAGTCCGTTTTTCGATAAAACGCTTCCTTCATGGTTATTTTCGCGATTTTTCATCAAAATTGCTCAAAAATAAACTCTGTTTAATCGCTTTCAAACCTACTCTCTAAGGGGTTTTTCGGGGTGCTGAACACGAATCTGAAGTCCGTTTTTCGATAAAACGCTTCCTTCATGGTTATTTTCGCGATTTTTCATCAAAATTGCTCAAAAATAAACTCTGTTTAATCGCTTTCAAACCTACTCTCTAAGGGGTTTTTCGGGGTGCTGAACACGAATCTGAAGTCCGTTTTTCGATAAAACGCTTCCTTCATGGTTATTTTCGCGATTTTTCATCAAAATTGCTCAAAAATAAACTCTGTTTAATCGCTTTCAAACCTACTCTCTAAGGGGTTTTTCGGGGTGCTGAACACGAATCTGAAGTCCGTTTTTCGATAAAACGCTTCCTTCATGGTTATTTTCGCGATTTTTCATCAAAATTGCTCAAAAATAAACTCTGTTTAATCGCTTTCAAACCTACTCTAAGGGGTTTTTCGGGGTGCTGAACACGAATCTGAAGTCCGTTTTTCGATAAAACGCTTCCTTCATGGTTATTTTCGCGATTTTTCATCAAAATTGCTCAAAAATAAACTCTGTTTAATCCCTTTCAAACCTACTCTCTAAGGGGTTTTTCGGGGTGCTGAACACGAATCTGAAGTCCGTTTTTCGATAAAACGCTTCCTTCATGGTTATTTTCGCGATTTTTCATCAAAATTGCTCAAAAATAAACTCTGTTTAATCGCTTTCAAACCTACTCTCTAAGGGGTTTTTCGGGGTGCTGAACACGAATCTGAAGTCCGTTTTTCGATAAAACGCTTCCTTCATGGTTATTTTCGCGATTTTTCATCAAAATTGCTCAAAAATAAACTCTGTTTAATCCCTTTCAAACCTACTCTCTAAGGGGTTTTTCGGGGTGCTGAACACGAATCTGAAGTCCGTTTTTCGATAAAACGCTTCCTTCATGGTTATTTTCGCGATTTTTCATCAAAATTGCTCAAAAATAAACTCTGTTTAATCCCTTTCAAACCTACTCTCTAAGGGGTTTTTCGGGGTGCTGAACACGAATCTGAAGTCCGTTTTTCGATAAAACGCTTCCTTCATGGTTATTTTCGCGATTTTTCATCAAAATTGCTCAAAAATAAACTCTGTTTAATCCCTTTCAAACCTACTCTCTAAGGGGTTTTTCGGGGTGCTGAACACGAATCTGAAGTCCGTTTTTCGATAAAACGCTTCCTTCATGGTTATTTTCGCGTTTTTTCATCAAAATTGCTCAAAAATAAACTCTGTTTAATCCCTTTCAAACCTACTCTCTAAGGGGTTTTTCGGGGTGCTGAACACGAATCTGAAGTCCGTTTTTCGATAAAACGCTTCCTTCATGGTTATTTTCGCGATTTTTCATCAAAATTGCTCAAAAATAAACTCTGTTTAATCCCTTTCAAACCTACTCTCTAAGGGGTTTTTCGGGGTGCTGAACACGAATCTGAAGTCCGTTTTTCGATAAAACGCTTCCTTCATGGTTATTTTCGCGTTTTTTCATCAAAATTGCTCAAAAATAAACTCTGTTTAATCGCTTTCAAACCTACTCTCTAAGGGGTTTTTCGGGGTGCTGAACACGAATCTGAAGTCCGTTTTTCGATAAAACGCTTCCTTCACACGAATCTGAAGTCCTTTTTTCGATAAAACGCTTCCTTCATGGTTATTTTCGCGATTTTTCATCAAAATTGCTCAAAAATAAACTCTGTTTAATCGCTTTCAAACCTACTCTCAAGGGGTTTTTCGACCTACTCTCTAAGGGGTTTTTCGGGGTGCTGAACACGAATCATGAAGTCCGTTTTTCGATAAAACGCTTCCTTCATGGTTATTTTCGCGATTTTTCACCAAATTGCAAAAAATCAACTCGTTTAATCCCTTTCAAACCTACTCTCTAAGGGGTTTTTCGGGGTGCTGAACACGAATCTGAAGTCCGTTTTCGATAAAACGCTTCCTTCATGGTTATTTTCGCGATTTTTCATCAAAATTGCTCAAAAAAACTCTGTTTAATCCCTTTCAAACCTACTCTCTAAGGGGTATTTCGGGGTGCTGAACACGAATCTGAAGTCCGTTTCCCGATAAAACGCTTATTCATGGTTATTTTCGCGTTTTTTCATCAAAATTGCTCAAAAATAAACTCTGTTTAATCCCTTTCAAACCTACTCTCTAAGGGGTTTTCGGGGTGCTGAACACGAATCTGAAGTCCGTTTTTCGATAAAACGCTTCCTTCATGGTTATTTTCGCGATTTTTCATAAATTTGCTCAAAAATAAACTCTGTTTAATCCTTTCAAACCTACTCTCTAAGGGGTTTTTCGGGGTGCTGAACACGAATCTGAAGTCCGTTTCCCGATAAAACGCTTCCTTCATGGTTATTTTCGCGATTTTTCATAAAAATTGCTGAAAATAAACTCTGTTTAATCCTTTTCAAACCAACTCTCTACGGGGTTTTTGGGGTGCTGAACACGAATCTGAAGTCCGTTTTTCGATAAAACGCTTCCTTCATGGTTATTTTCGCGATTTTTCATCAAAATTGCTCAAAAATTAACTCTGTTTAATCGCTTTCAAACCTACTCTAAGGGGTTTTGCGGGGTGCTGAACACGAATCTGAAGTCCGTTTCCCGATAAAACGCTTCCTTCATGGTTATTTTCGCGTTTTTTCATCAAAATTGCTCAAAAATAAACTCTGTTTAATCGCTTTCAAACCTACTCTAAGGGGTTTTTCGGGGTGCTGAACACGAATTTGAAGTCCGTTTTTCGATAAACGCTTCCTTCATGGTTATTTTCGCGTTTTTTCATAAAAATTGCTCAAAAATAAACTCTGTTTAATCCTTTCAAACCTACTCTCTAAGGGGTTTTTCGGGGTGCTGAACACGAATCTGAAGTCCGTTTCCCGATAAAACGCTTCCTTCATGGTTATTTTCGCGATTTTTCATCAAAATTGCTCAAAAATAAACTCTGTTTAATCCCTTTCAAACCTACTCTCTAAGGGGTTTTTCGGGGTGCTGAACACGAATCTGAAGTCCGTTTCCCGATAAAACGCTTCCTTCATGGTTATTTTCGCGATTTTTCATCAAAATTGCTCAAAAATAAACTCTGTTTAATCGCTTTCAAACCTACTCTAAGGGTTTTTCGGGGTAAAGGAACACGAATCTGAAGTCCGTCTCGAGATAAAATGCTTCCTTCATGGTTATTTTCGCGATTTTTCATCAAAATTGCTCAAAAATAAACTCTGTTTAATCCTTTCAAACCTACTCTCTAAGGGGTTTTTCGGGGTGCTGAACACGAATCTGAAGTCCGTTTCCCCATAAAACGCTTTCTTCACGGTTATTTTCGCGATTTTTCATCAAAATTGCTCAAAAATTAACTCTGTTTAATCGCTTCAAACCTACTCTCTAAGGGGTTTTCGGGGTGCTGAACACGAATCTGAAGTCCGTTTCCCGATAAAACGCTTCCTTCATGGTTATTTTCGCGATTTTTCATAAAAATTGCTCAAAAATAAACTCTGTTTAATCGCTTTCAAACCTACTCTCTAAGGGGGTTTTCGGGGTGCTGAACACGAATCTGAAGTCCGTTTTTCGATAAAACGCTCCTTCATGGTTATTTTCGCGATTTTTCATCAAAATTGCTCAAAAAATTAACTCTGTTTAATCCCTTTCAAACCTACCTCTAAGGGGTTTTTCGGGGTGCTGAACACGAATCTGAAGTCCGTTTTTTCGATAAAACGCTTCCTTCATGGTTATTTTCGCGATTTTTCGTCAAAATTGCTCAAAATAAACTCTGTTTAATCCCTTTCAAACCTACTCTCTAAGGGGTTTTTTGGGGTGCTGAACACGAATCTGAAGTCCGTTTTTCGATAAAACGCTTCCTTCATGGTTATTTTCGCGTTTTTTCATCAAAATTGCTCAAAAATCAACTCTGTTTAATCGCTTTCAAACCTACTCTCTAACGGGTTTTTCGGGGTGCTGAACACGAATCTGAAGTCCGTTTTTCGATAAAACGCTTCCTTCATGGTTATTTCCGCGTTTTTTCATCAAAATTACTCAAAAATAAACTCTGTTTAATCGCTTTCAAACCTACTCTCTAAGGGGTTTTGCGGGGTGCTGAACACGAATCTGAAGTCCGTTTCCCGATAAAAAGCTTCCTTCATGGTTATTTTCGCGATTTTTCATAAAAATTGCTAAAAAATAAACTCTGTTTAATCGCTTTCAAACCTACTCGCTAAGGGGTTTTTCGGGGTGCTGAACACGAATCTGAAGTCCGTTTTTCGATAAAACGCTTCCTTCATGGTTATTTTCGCGTTTTTTCATCAAAATTGCTCCTCAAAAATTAACTCTGTTTAATCCCTTTCAAACCTACTCTCTAAGGGGTTTTTCGGTGTGCTGAACACGAATCTGAAGTCCGTTTTTCGATAAAACGCTTCCTTCATGGTTATTTTCGCGAATTTTCATCAAAATTGCTCAAAAATAAACTCTGTTTAGTCCCTTTCAAACCTACTCTCTAAGGGGTTTTTCGGGGTGCTGAACACGAATCTGAAGTCCGTTTCTCGATAAAACGCTTCCTTCATGGTTATTTTCGCGATTTTTCATCAAAATTGCTCAAAAATAAACTTTGTTTAATCCCTTTCAAACCTACTCTCTAAGGGGTTTTTCGGGGTGCTGAACATGAATCTGAAGTCCGTTTTTCGATAAAACGCTTCCTTCATGGTTATTTTCGCGAATTTTCATCAAAATTGCTCAAAAATCAACTCTGTTTAATCCCTTTCAAACCTACTCACTAAGGGGTTTTTCGGGGTGCTGAACACGAATCTGAAGTCCTTTTTTCGATAAAACGCTTCCTTCATGGTTATTTTCGCGTTTTTTCATCAAAATTGCTCAAAAATTAACTCTGTTTAATCGCTTTCAAACCTACTCTAAGGGGTTTTTCGGGGTGCTGAACACGAATCTGAAGTCGGTTTTTCGATAAAACGCTTCCTTCATGGTTATTTTCGCGTTTTTTCATCAAAATTGCTCAAAAATTAACTCTGTTTAATCGATTTCAAACCTACTCTCTAAGGGGTTTTTCGGGGTGCTGAACACGAATATGAAGTCCGTTTTTCGATAAAACGCTTCCTTCATGGTTATTTTCGCGTATTTTCATAAAAATTGCTCAAAAATTAATTCTGTTTAATCGCTTTCAAACCTAATCTCTAAGGGGTTTTTCGGGGTGCGGAACACGAATCTGAAGTCCGTTTTTCGATAAAACGCTTCCTTCATGGTTATTTTCGCGTTTTTTCATCAAAATTGCTCAAAAATTAACTCTGTTTAATCGCTTTCAAACCTACTCTCTAAGGGGTTTTTCGGGGTGCTGAACACGAATCTGAAGTCCGTTTTTCGATAAAACGCTTCCTTCATGGTTATTTTCGCGTTTTTTCATCAAAATTGCTCAAAAATTAACTCTGTTTAATCGCTTTCAAACCACTCTCTAAGGGGTTTTTCGGGGTGCTGAACACGAATCTGAAGTCCGTTTTTCGATAAAACGCTTTCTTCATGGTTATTTTCGCGTTTTTTTCATCAAAATTGCTCAAAAATTAACTCTGTTTAATCGCTTTCAAACCTACTCTGTAAGGGGTTTTTCGGGGTGCTGAACACGAATCTGAAGTCCGTTTTTCGATAAAACGCTTCCTTCATGGTTATTTTCGCGTTTTTTCATCAAAATTGCTCAAAAAATTAACTCTGTTTAATCGCTTTCAAACCTACTCTCTAAGGGGTTTTTCGGGTGCTGAACACGAATCTGAAGTCCGTTTTTCGATAAAACGCTTCCTTCATGGTTATTTTCGCGTTTTTTCATCAAAATTGCTCAAAAATTAACTCTGTTTAATCGCTTTCAAACCTACTCTCTAAGGGGTTTTTCGGGGTGCTGAACACGAATCTGAAGTCCGTTTTTCGATAAAACGCTTCCTTCATGGTTATTTTCGCGTTTTTTAATCAAAATTGCTCAAAAATTAACTCTGTTTAATCGCTTTCAAACCTACTCTCTAAGGGGTTTTTCGGGGTGCTGAACACGAATCTGAAGTCCGTTTTTCGATAAAACGCTTCCTTCATGGTTATTTTCGCGTTTTTTCATCAAAATTGCTCAAAAATTAACTCTGTTTAATCGCTTTCAAACCTACTCTCTAAGGGGTTTTTCGGGGTGCTGAACACGAATCTGAAGTCCGTTTTTCGATAAAACGCTTCCTTCATGGTTATTTTCGCGTTTTTTCATCAAAATTGCTCAAAAATTAACTCTGTTTAATCGCTTCAAACCTACTCGCTAAGGGGTTTTTCGGGGTGCTGAACACGAATCTGAAGTCCGTTTTTCGATAAAACGCTTCCTTCATGGTTATTTTCGCGTTTTTTCATCAAAATTGCTCAAAAATTAACTCTGTTTAATCGCTTTCAAACCTACTCTCTAAGGGGTTTTTCGGGGTGCTGAACACGAATCTGAAGTCCGTTTTTCGATAAAACGCTTCCTTCATGGTTATTTTCGCGTTTTTTCATCAAAATTGCTCAAAAATTAACTCTGTTTAATCGCTTTCAAACCTACTCTCTAAGGGGTTTTTCGGGGTGCTGAACACGAATCTGAAGTCCGTTTTTCGATAAAACGCTTCCTTCATGGTTATTTTCGCGTTTTTTTCATCAAAATTGCTCAAAAATTAACTCTGTTTAATCGCTTTCAAACCTACTCTCTAAGGGGTTTTTCGGGGTGCTGAACACGAATCTGAAGTCCGTTTTTCGATAAAACGCTTCCTTCATGGTTATTTTCGCGTTTTTTCATCAAAATTGCTCAAAAATTAACTCTGTTTAATCCCTTTCAAACCTACTCTCTAAGGGGTTTTTCGGGGTGCTGAACACGAATCTGAAGTCCGTTTTTCGATAAAACGCTTCCTTCATGGTTATTTTCGCGTTTTTTCATCAAAATTGCTCAAAAATTAACTCTGTTTAATCCTTTCAAACCTACTCTCTAAGGGGTTTTTCGGGGTGCTGAACACGAATCTGAAGTCCGTTTTTCGATAAAACGCTTCCTTCATGGTTATTTTCGCGTTTTTTCATCAAAATTGCTCAAAAATTAACTCTGTTTAATCGCTTTCAAACCTACTCTCTAAGGGGTTTTTCGGGGTGCTGAACACGAATCTGAAGTCCGTTTTTCGATAAAACGCTTCCTTCATGGTTATTTTCGCGATTTTTCATCAAAATTGCTCAAAAATAAACTCTGTTTAATCCCTTTCAAACCTACTCTCTAAGGGGTTTTTCGGGGTGCTGAACACGAATCTGAAGTCCGTTTTTCGATAAAACGCTTCCTTCATGGTTATTTTCGCGATTTTTCATCAAAATTGCTCAAAAATTAACTCTGTTTAATCCCTTTCAAACCTACTCTCTAAGGGGTTTTTCGGGGTGCTGAACACGAATTCTGAAGTCCGTTTTTCGATAAAACGCTTCCTTCATGGTTATTTTCGCGATTTTTCATCAAAATTGCTCAAAAATTATCTCTGTTTAATCCCTTTCAAACCTACTCTCTAAGGAATTTTTTCGGGGTGCTGAACACGAATCTGAAGTCCTTTTTTCGATAAAACGCTTCCTACATGGTTATTTTCGCGATTTTTCATCAAAATTGCTCAAAAAAATCTCTGTTTAATCCCTTTCAAACCTACTCTCTAAGGGGTTTTTCGGGGTGCTGAACACGAATTCGAAGTCCGTTTTTCGATAAAACGCTTCCTTCATGGTTATTTTCGCGATTTTTCATCAAAATTGCTCAAAAATTATCTCTGTTTAATCCCTTTCAAACCTACTCTCTAAGGGGTTTTTCGGGGTGCTGAACACGAATCTGAAGTCCGTTTTTCGATAAAACGCTTCCTTCATGGTTATTTTCGCGATTTTTCATCAAAATTGCTCAAAAATTATCTCTGTTTAATCCCTTTCAAACCTACTCTCTAAGGGGTTTTTCGGGGTGCTGAACACGAATTTGAAGTCCGTTTTTCGATAAAACGCTTCCTTCATGGTTATTTTCGCGATTTTTCATCAAAATTGCTCAAAAATTAATCTCTGTTTAATCCTTTCAAACCTACTCTCTAAGGGGTTTTTCGGGGTGCTGAACACGAATTCTGAAGTCCGTTTTTCGATAAAACGCTTCCTTCATGGTTATTTTCGCGATTTTTCATCAAAATTGCTCAAAAATTATCTCTGTTTAATCCCTTTCAAACCTACTCTCTAAGGGGTTTTTCGGGGTGCTGAACACGAATCGAAGTCCGTTTTTCGATAAAACGCTTCCTTCATGGTTATTTTCGCGATTTTTCATCAAAATTGCTCAAAAATTATCTCTGTTTAATCCCTTTCAAACCTACTCTCTAAGGGGTTTTCGGGGTGCTGAACACGAATTCGAAGTCCGTTTTTCGATAAAACGCTTCCTTCATGGTTATTTTCGCGATTTTTCATCAAAATTGCTCAAAAATTATCTCTGTTTAATGCCTTTCAAACCTACTCTCTAAGGGGTTTTTCGGGGTGCTGAACACGAATTCGAAGTCCGTTTTTCGATAAAACGCTTCCTTCATGGTTATTTTCGTGATTTTTCACACGAATCTGAAGTCCTTTTTTCGATAAAACGCTTCCTTCATGGTTATTTTCGCGTTTTTTCATCAAAATTGCTCAAAAATAAACTCTCTTTAATCGCTTTCAAACCTACTCGCTAAGGGGT
>JAVIWC010006677.1:0-11494 GCA_031894815.1 Creontiades dilutus
TTGAACCTCAATCCCCCCACAATAAAAACATCTATAATCTATCAAGTCCTTTAGCACTCGTATTGCGTTAAAACTTCCCCAAATCCAAATTTAAAAGATGTAGCCAAAGGTAGACAGATGTAGAGGGGCACACAAATATCATCAACTGATCAATCCAAATAGGTGTTTTGGATGAGAACCGATTTACGTGGTCTATGCATATCTCCTGAAATTCAATAATCGCTCTATCACCTGTAAAACACGCACACTCCGAAGCTTAGTAAGATTCAAATCATGAACGCAAGCCAATTGAATAATAAACCCCAGTGAAAGAATACTTATTTACCCCAGTAATAATATTGAATAATAAACCCCAGTAATAATATTGAATAATATTTACCTATATATTATCAGAATGCTTCAACCCGTGTATCGGCTACTAACTACACTACAAGTATTCACATCGGCTATCACTCAGTATCCACATTCACTACAACTCGACGCTATCGGCCGGACATCACTAGGTTACAAACAAACAATAATAAACGAAAAAACGCAAATGTTGGCACCATAAATCGGGCCATACATCGGGAATGGTTTGACCTACGGACGTGGGGAAGGGCTCATTCGATTCCTAATGGTATGTTCTTCAAATAGGAAAATATTTAGGCCGATTCGACTAGTTTTGAGGTTTTCAGGGATTTTACAAAACTTTTACAGCCCTTAAAGGGCACTTTAAATTGAGTGAGGGAGCTGGCTCAAGAGTTGGGGCGTCGTCGGACCAAGATGGATTTTCCTGAAAATTTCAGATTTTTTGCTCCAGCCGTTTCGGAGATATCGTGCGTACGGCGGACGGACGGAAAATTTTTTATTGCAGATTCGGATTCTACACCCTTTGAAACGTAAACCATGAAATTTTCAGGGGGGTTAGAATTTTTTTCAGAGCGATTACAATTGGGAGAGAATTATGAGGGCATTCGAGGATCACATATTGTGTTGATTCAGTGTTAACACCGCAATATCTGCACAAATCTGTACACGACAGACCGTATTTGTGAAGCCGTTCCCTGGTGACACAATGGCCTGATCTTAAACGGGTTATGGTCGTATAAAACCCGCGAGAATACAACGAGCTCGTTTCATGAAACCACGACTTGGTGGAAGGCGGTGGGAACAATAAAACGTATAGATACGTATAGATCAGATCTGATTCCTGCAGGGTACGTGGTATGCCATCTTCTCCAGGTCAGAAGTTGGGTTTGGTGTAATTTGCGTCTATGGTTGCATACACTCTTTTTGGAAATAAACTCCTGAGATAAGGAAATATGTCCCATTATGCCAAATAAAGCTTTCAGTCAAGTACAGCTGACATTATTGCTTCCGAGTCTACCAAGGTAGCGGAAGCATTGTTTTCACTTTCGGAACGTGAAAATGTTTTTGTCTCCAAAATCAAAAATTTCACTCGCATTTGGCGTTTTAGACCTTTCTGAACAATTTTGGTTCCTTGTCTGTCTGTCTGTCTGTCTGTCAGCAAATCCTTGTTACGCGCATAACTCCGGGAGTTCTTCACCAATTTCGATGAAATTTTCAGGGATTGTTCGGTTTGTTGTGTAGATGGTCCCCTATGAGTTTCATGAACCCCGGATCAATAGTAGCCTCTGCGCATCCGCGAACGTGAAATCCTTGTTACACGCATAACTCCGGGAGTTCATGACTGATTTCGATGAAATTTTCAGGGATTGTTCGGACTGATGTAAAGATAGTCCTCGTGAGTAATAAAGAGAAAATAAAGTTTTAGCCTCGAGCTCGGATCGAACCAAATTGAACCATCATTATTTATCACTTCAGTCATCTATCCATAAAGCGTCAATGTCAATTTTTTTATTAGGTATATTTTATAGTTTGTTCAATAGTTGAACATGCCTACCTTTATTTTCTCAAGTTATGCTCCTGCATAACAATAAATTTACCCTAATTCAATATTTACTTCGCCTAATTGAACGAAGTTCTTTAGTCAATAATAATTTTCAATGATCTATACAGTCATGTTATGGATACGAGGAAGCTACGTGCCACACCCACTTGGCAGACGTTGTATGAACGTTTGTATTTACATCGGATGAATGATGATGAAATTTTTTGAGATTCAAATAAGATGTACCTATTATAACAAAGATGGAGTTTAATGTTTCCTATAATAAAAACCTCTGCCAAGTGGGTGTGGCACATAGCTTCCTCGTATCCATAACATGACTGTATAGATCATTGAAAATTATTATTGACTAAAGAACTTCGTTCAATTAGGTGAAGTAAATATTGAATTAGGGTAAATATATTGTTATGCAGGAGCATAACTTGAGGAAATAAAGGTAGGCATGTTCAACTATTGAACAAACTATAAAATATACCTAATAAGTCCCAACAATCCATGAAAATTTCATCGAAATCGGTCAAGAACTCCCGAAGTTATGCTTGTGGCAAGGATTTCACGTTTGAGCATGCGCAGAGGCTACTATTGATTCGGGGGTCATGAAACTCATAGGGGACCATCTACACATCAAACCGAACAATCCCTGAAAATGTCATCGAAATCGGTCAAGAACTCCCGGAGTTATGCTTGTAGCAAGGATTTCACGTTCGCGCATGCGCAGAGACTACTTTTGATCCGGGGGTCATGAAACTTATAGGGTACCATCTACACATCAAACAGAACAATCCCTGAAAACTTCATCGAAATCGGTCAAGAACTCCCGGAGTTATGCGCGTAACAAGGATTTCACGTTCGCGCATGCGCAGAGGCTACTATTAATCCGGAGCTCATGAAACTCATAGGGGACCATCTACACATCAAACCGAACAATCCCTGGAAATTTCATCGAAATTGGTCAAGAACTTCCGGAGTTATGCGCGTAACAAGGATTTCACGTTTGCGCATGCGCAGAGGCTACTATTAATCCGGGGGTCATGAAACCTATAGGGGACCATCTACACCCCAACCCGCACAATCCCTGAAAATTTCATACAGACACACAGACAGACACACAGACAGACACACAGACAGACACACAGACAGACACGGAACCAAAATTGTTCTGAAAGGTCTAAAACGCAAAATGCGAGTGGAATTTTTGATTTTGGAGACAAAAAAATTTTCACATTCCGAAAGTGAAAACAAAGCTTCCGCTACTTTAGTAGACTCGGAAGCAAAATAAACGTGAGTTGGGTCGAAAATACCTCTAGGTGTAACTATGATATTTACTCGAGATTCGATAACACTTAAAATTTTGGTGTGCATAAACCGAAAATATTTGAGTTGATGAGCCACCTGAATCTAGCGAAATCGGGCTGACGTAGCACTGAGCAGTAGAATGGGTAAGATAAAATAACTAAAAAGTTACACGTAAAAAAAGCAGGGATTATCAAATCACTATGTTTTTCTTAGTGTAACTTGTCTAAGAGTTGCACTACCCTCAGACGAGAACTACAGAACGGTGAAGCGTAGAGGTTAATGGATTGATCTAAGCCGGTTGATGGAGGGTAATGACGAGGGCACGAGGGTCCACCGAACGCTCTTTGCGTTTATCGCTCGTGAACAATCCCCAGCAATCGTTTTAATTGGGTTTCCGCGGGATTCTGCTCTTGTGCGATGAGAGGAGGCGGGTGAGGGAACGAAAGAGAGGGCAAGTCCCAGGTAGTCGGGACACGGAGTGGGACAGAGAGCGGGACGGTAAGGTCGTTGTAATTAAAGCCGCGCTTTCCCTCCCGATGGACTGGCGAGGTCCCACTACCAATTACAAAAGAGGTGATGAGCTCTGTTCAGTCGGCCGCTGATGATGATTTGAAAAGCGGCGCCTTCCTCTTGAATCAATGTCCCCCCTCCGATCGCCTTTTGATTTGTTTAATCGAATGTCGGGACTGATTTCAGCAGATCACGCCCTTTCTTACCGTCCATTTTACCAGATTTTCATTTTCAATTACTGTCGACCCCAGTTCAAAGCCTCCATGTCGTTGTCGGTCTCGAATGACTTCGTGTAGTTTCCATATAGAAACGCCAACGGTTTCACAAAAGGTAACTGACCCTATAACACCCCCCCCCCCTGCCACCTCATTGTTTCACAAAATCTACCTGATTTTCATTATTAAATTAATGCAATAATTAAATAAAAAACTTTCAACTGTTTCACTAAAAGTGACTAATTTATATATTAGTACCTCGACAAATTCAATACTTTATTTCGCATTTTTTTAGGCGTTCATTTCTATACGTAACAAGAATCATATTTCAATACATTGAATATCTTTCGTTATTAACCTCCGGTTGATTGAGGGTACGAATTATATCAGTCAATTCATCAGAATTATTACGCCTAGTACAGACAGTGCGAGGCTGCTCGCTTCGCATGCCTCGCTACATCTGCCTGGGGTCGAGGCGAACGCTTCCGACGAAAATTGCAAACACGAGTGCTCAGTGCGAGCACGCGAACCATCCAAAAGTACGGAAAGTAGTCAATATGGTGCCGTCATCCTGTATAAACGTGCAAATTCAATGCGACGGCAACAATAATTGAGAACCAAGAAAAACGCTGCAAATTCTTTCACTGGGGTTTATTATTCAATTGGCTCGCGTTCATAATTTGAATTTCTACTAAGCTTTGTAGTGTGCGCGTTTCACAGGATAGAGCAATTATTGAATTTCAGGAGATATGCATGGAGCACGTAAATCTGTTCTCAACCAAAATACCTATTTGGATTGATCAGTTGATCATATTTGTGTGCCTTCTGAAATTCAATAATCGCTCTATCCTGTGAAACGCGCACACTCCAAAGCTTAGTAGAAATTCAAATAATGAACGCAAGCCAATTGAATAATAAACCCCAGTGGAAGAATTTGCAGCGTTTTTTAATTGAAACACGCATACTCCGAAGCTTAGTACAGATTCAAATCATGAACGCAAGCCAATTGAATAATAAACCCGAGTGAAAGAGACTACTTATTTACCCCAGTAATAATATTGAATAATAATCCCCAGTAATAATATTTGCATACATATTATCAGCGTTTCATACATATCAGAATGCTTCAACCCGTGTATCGTCTATAAACTACAAGTATCCACATCGGGTATCACACCAGTAACCACATTCACTACAACTCGAATCTATCGGCATCACTAGGTTACAAACAAACAATAATAAACCAAAAAACGCAAATGCTGTCACCATAAATGGGGCCATACATCGAGAATGGTTTGACCTATGGACGTGGGGAAGGGCTCATTCGATTCCTCATGGTATGTTCTTCTAATAGGTAAATATTTAGGCCGATTCGACTTGTTTTGAGGTTTTTAAGGATTTTACAAAACTTTTACAGCCCTTAAAGGGCACTTTAAATTGAGTGAGAGAGCTGGCTAAAGAATTGGGGCGTCGTCGGACCAACATGGATTTTCCTGAAAATTTCAGATTTTTTGCTCCAGCCGTTTGGGAGAAATCGTGCTTACGGCGGACGGACGGAAAAATTTGTATTGCAGATTCGGATTCTACACCCTTTGAAACGTAAACCATGAAATTTTCAGGGGGGGTTAGAATTTTTTTTTTTCCAGAGCGATTACAATGGTTTATTATTGAATAATAAACCAAAAGGCGACGTTGGTGGGTCAAAAAAATCCATCAAAATCGGTGCGAATATGGAAACAGGCTCCTAGAAGATGTGAGGTTTGAAGAAGATGCACCCAATTTCGCGCGAATGTGCCAGCGAGATTTCCCACAAAACGCGTATACTTTCGTATAATTTCACCATCTCGTGAATCGCTTCTCTATCTATAGCGTTGCTCGCCCTGAAACAAATGCAAATAGCGGCTCGTAGCGAGCATCCCCGGTACACACAGTCCGAGCATGCGTCCTGAGGCATTCGAGGCGAGCAGCCTCGCACTGTCTGTGCCAGGCTTTAGGAAAATTTTCGAGTATTAACACAGCTTTGTGTGAGTACTTATATAGTTCCGAAAAGATTATATCTTTACATTTAATCGCAGGTCAAATTATAAAATTAAACCTTCTATTACGAAAAATCTTACATATGGTTCTATCTTAGATTTTTCTTCTTAACTCCATCTCAGCTATTTCATGTTGCCAAAAAGTTAAGTATTGAGGCATTGTCAAAAATTTTAAGGAACATTAATTAAGGAGGAAGCGAATACTGATGAAGTTAACCAATTTTTTAATGATAATTATATCAAACAACTAGAATAAAAATATTTATAATGGTACTTCTTCACAGTTTTTCAAAGTTCGTACATGATCTTCATCCCTCAAGTAAAGTACCTTCCGAATTTGACACTAATGGCTTTTAATAGTAAATCTGTGTAAATTGCTCTTAGTATTAGATCCAGTTTTAGCCTAACCCGCTCATTGCAGAAAATTTCACCTAAAAATTTGACGAAAACTTTATATCATTCAGCTCCTTCAATTTTGATTGATTTCGTTTGAGATTACCCATCTGTTCTCTTCACTCTACCTTACGGATTTCAGCGGAATCGGAAAGTATGCAGTGAGAAAGTTGTGATTTTCATGTGGATTTTACGAATGCAAGGAATCGCACCATGATTGAAACAGTGAAAACCAAGTATGTAGATTTCTGAAAGTATGAACAGACACACAGACACGAAACGAAAGTTGTTCAGAATGGTCAAATTTGCGTAAAATGCGAATGAAAACTGTGATTTCGTCGAAACAAATCAACTGAGGTTTAGCATATTCCTTACGTCAAAAAATGTGTCTCATATTCTCTTTCAGCTCCTAATTTTAATTCACCACTTGAAATATCGAAGGATTCGCCTCAAGGGCCAAATTAAAACTAGATTCATCAAAATCAAACAAAAATTACTGTAAATAATGGATGTCGTGTCAATTTTTTTCTCTTCAATTTACAGGGTTAATAAAAAGTGATTTTTTAATGGCACGCATATCCTTTCATTAAATGTACATTGGCGGCTCATTGAATGATCATTGAGCCAAACGTAATAGCTAGACCGAGTTCGTAAAGCGTTTTTTTCCTTTATATCAATGAACTGAAAATAATGAAACCAAAATATGAAGTAGACACCTAAGGTTCTACTGCCACATCACATTTTAAACAATCGTTAACATTCCAAAAATCACGCGCGAACTGACTACTTAGGTAGGTCTGAAGAGCTCTTCATTTGATGAGGCAAAAATCCGAGATGATTCATCGAGTGACTTCACAAAATGCCAAACCGTGAAAAATGACGTTGGGCCTAATTAATTCGAGCCGATAGTTACAAGTCCCCATTACCGCCGGCTGGTTTTAGCTTTCGGGCGAAAATGGGAAAAGACCTCTTCTTCTTCGAGTTATTTGAATAATCAGCGACTCTAACGACGGAACCTCCTCTCTTCTTTCCCACCCTTTATCGCATCTCTCTCTCTTTCCAACGGTCTTCATCACTCCATCACTCTTTCCTCTCGTTATCCGTGTTATCCAAGAGTGTTTTCATTAAGGAAAACCCCTCATTCCTCTTCATCTTCCCAACCATCATCCTTGTCTGAACCCCTGCGGGATAATTCCCTGCTAGAGGGTCTTACACCGCCGGCTTTGTTATGTTGAGGTCCTGTGGTTTTTTAGGGTTATAGAGACGCCACTCGATGTCTCACTGTCATTATTTGCAGTTATGTTTTTGTCTTTCAAACAAATCAATACCAAGTGATTGTTACCAAATGGTTTGTATTTTCGGGTGTTCTTAAGTACTGCCCCCCCACTTTCAGAACACCGTAGCTTCGCTAAAACATTGCATTTCCCCAAGTTGGTGGGGGTTTTTAGAAACGTCGGAAATCGAACTTTAATCACCTTGGACCATGCTTTGGTAAAAGTTAAGCGAAAATGGGGTTTATTGAATCCAAAAAAAGTGGGGGGCAGTTCTAAAGAATTTCCCCAGTCAAAAACTTTAGTACTGCCCCCATTTTTTATTGACGAATTTGATAGCCCGCCGATCATTCAACTGTCTTGATAGGTTGAAGATACATGGCGGAGGAGTTCAAAACCTTCATTCATATTTGTGCGAGTTTCTATGGAGGAAGGTCGTTCGACTTAAGGAGAAAAATCCATTCATGGAATTCTTGCAAAATATAAAAAAATCTGTACAACCCCTACATGTAGTACATGAACTTGATTTATTAAATCTCTTCTTTCGTTACTGAGTGTTGTTTTCGATCATTTTTCTTGATAAATGCCTCGGGGGCAGTACTAAAGTTTTTGAGTGGAAATTCTTTAGTACTGCCCCCCAATTTTTTCGAAACGATTTTATTTGGGTATGATTGCACTGAACACAGTTTTGAATCACAAGGAATAAAAGAGGAGATCCTGAAGTTTCTAAAAACCACCCAGAATATAGGAAACTAAGTTATTATAGTGAAATTATGTCTTTCTGAAAGTGGGGGCAGTACTAAAGAACACCCGTATTTTCTTCACTGCGAGTAAAAAGTTCGTCGGCAAACCATTTCCTCAGGGGGAGCGTCATGTTCCATTTTTTGTAAGTCTGTTAGTCAAAAAAGAAAAAAAAACAAGCCTCTGCAGAAAGTGGGAGTGCAGAAATATTAGGAACTGTGCGGAAAAACACCGATATTGCCAGATTGAAGTATGCGACAAAATAAGGGCCAAACAACAACAAAAATCATCCATGCTTGAAGTAGATCATTGTATTACTCTGTTGTTTTTTTTTAATATGTTAATCCAAAAAATTGCTTTTGAAACTCTGCTAACCTTAAATGATGAAAATCGTATTTATCATACACAATTTCTGAAAAGTTAAAAAAAAATGTTCAGACACTTGGCAAATCGCAAAATACCGGATTGCCGGAAAAGCTTTTGTTAGTAATTCAATATTAAAAGGATTTAATAAGAAAGTGTTTCCCAAGTGTTGAGGCAATAGAAGATAGCGAGACAAAACCAGTAATTTCTTGAGTCCTAGATGGTATCTTATATTGTATTATAACAACTTGTGTTACCGTGATGTTGTGACGTGCGTGAGTGATGATCGCTGATGATGTTTGAACCCCCGTGTCAACCGTTTGAACCTCTTCTTCATCCGCGCCCAAGATTCTTCTGCCTTTCCCAGCAATCAGTTGGCTCTGAACACCTCCGCAATATATTCCTCTCAAACTCGTCTCTTTTCGTTGGCTGGAACCTTTCGCCATCTTGGTTGTTGCGCTCCTACGTGGATCACCTGTACTCCCTGTTCTTCAGGATTCCTCTTCATTTAAAGATTTCTTCTCATCGAACCGTCATCGATCGACGTAAGTTGATATTGAGAGCCGGCAAATATGTATGCCAACTGCTTTGCCCCCAAAGAGAGAGTTCTAGACACCATGACCATGATCCTCCTCTTCTTTTATTTGCAGCTTTTCGTCCAGAAAGCAGAACCACACCACACCGAAGATCCCTCACGCATTCTCGCTTCCCGTTGTCATCACGTCTTTCTTGGTGCGCTTGGGTCCAGGGCTTCCTTGGCTTACCACGGCGAAAATCGGGAGCTTCCCGTTTGCAGATTTACCTCGACGCCACGTGGTATCGTTGGGTAGTGAGTTCCTGCACTGAACATTGCGGGGTCGAACATCTAAACGGTCAGACTTTCCATTTCTTCTTAATAATAATTTAATTGTCATCAATTTGAGGCAAAAGGTATTAATTACCAAGCATTATATTTGTTTTCCGTTTATTATTTAATACGGAATCGTAAACACTTATTTGATTAATTTGAACTTATTGTTCACCTTCCAAGGAGCTCCTTTTAATTAGGAATAACTCATTTCATTTCGCATAAAGTATCTTTTAATTTTTATATTTATATATGTCCACGATTTCGTCGACAAAATTGAATTTTCATTTGAATACATTTTCATTCAGATTTGGGTTGATTGGTTGTTCTAATTATTTAAATTTTTTTAAATAAAATTTAGGTTTTTTTAAATCCTCTGTACTTTGAAGAAGCTATCATACGAGTTGCAACGTATATATATGTTATATATTGCAATATATTGCAATCTACGTTTTGCAGATTGCAATGTATATGGTATTTTATAACGAGCTATCGTGCGTATATTGCAACGAGTTGGGTGTCAATTTCGATAAGATTGGTGGATGATAGAATACTCTTTCAAGTAACATCATACACAACACCTTCTCCTTATGAATGTTGTGAATATTGGATTCTCTCAAAACTAATAAGAGCTTGAGAGGGGTTTAATTACGTTCTTGTGTCAAGTTGAACATGTGGAGCCGATGAGAATGAAAAGGATGATGGAGTGGGGGGGGTTTGGTTTGAGAACCCGACGTTTACAACACGCGGATATCTCGGTAGGGAGAAACCAGGAGTGGGTTGGGGTTTTATGTTTGAGAATAACACGATGGAAGGAGGAAATGCCGTGAGAGAGAACTAGGGTTATAAGAGAAAACCGAGTCAATGTCAGAGGCTGGGAGACAGATGGCGTGGCTTAACAAGGCAAAACCATCTCGTACCCTCCGTCGGGTTGGGGTTAGTCGTACTGGCTGCCACCTCAACTTGGCGGTTGTTATTAAATTAATTACTCCAGCTAGTCCCAAGCGTTAGGGCGTGGAGCTCCTACACCCCGACCTCCCTGGCCGCTCTCCTTACCCTCATTTCGACGGCTCAGATCTACTTCGTCTCTAGCTTATTTCGGTTCAGCTAGAAAGTTGAAAAAGAAGCGGACTCAGATTATTAGCAAATGGAGGAACCAACTGTATTCATACAATTTTACTTTTATATATCGTGGGGTTTCGAGTAAAAGTGACCAAGTAACATTTGCAAAATTTTACAGGGGAGCGATCTGAAGTTTCACCTATTTTCTTCTTACGAACACAGGTTGTGTGATGTCTCATCCGACTATGTTTCGATTTTTCTTTATCTTGTAGGTAGTTAGCTAGTGCCCGCCTATGATATCGTGCTTCAAAATTCACTTCAGATTAAATAAGAGCTGTTTATTCGAAAACTCCATTTGATCATTTTTACCTGCCTGGAGTTTCAAGATTTACTCACTTGGTCAATTCAATTCTTCGAAAATCAGTCGCATAGTTACATGAAATTGAGGGATTGAATAGTTTTTTCGTTAATTTATCGTGTTGCCAAGCATCTAATAACAATGATATACCTATTTCTGTTAGAAAAGGTTATCCATTACCTATCACTGTAATTGGTCATTTTCACCTGCCCACTATGCAATCTTACAAATCTTACACAGTAAAAGTGATCAACTGGCAATTGATAACATTTACGTGCACCAGCGAGTACATTTATAATCCATCTCGTGTTTTGTGGTTGAGTTCAAATGCCATTTGGTCACATAAAACTCTTTGGGTCAGGCAGGTAAAATTTATTTTCAAGTATTTCTTGCACATCAGTTTGAAGATAACGTTCTTAGCAACAACACACAGTAGACAACGTTCCTTAGTACCAGAATGACAAAAAAAGCTCATTTTGAAAAAATGTTA
>JAVIWC010006678.1:0-11589 GCA_031894815.1 Creontiades dilutus
AATGAGCATCTGTCTTGGAAGGGCTCAGTTTTTCATCAACTGTGAGTTGCTCACCAGGTGAATAATGCTTGTTGATGTCGTTGCAGGCATCCAAGAAACCTGTAATTGCAGCCCACTTGTTAGGCTGTTTTCGAGCATCCCTGGTTTCCCTGTCGTCAAAACGGATAGCTTCAAGCATTGAAACCTTGAACGTTTTAGGCCAATGGCCCCTTGCAAAATTTCAATGCCAGTCCCATCTTTCGCCCATGGTACCTCCAAATTGATTTTTCCCATCTTTTTGATGCCCAGTAAATAAAAAATACCAATGAATGCGAGCAATTCAGCTCTGTCGGTATCAGATAAGCATTTTTTTTTAAAAATCTGTGTTGCGTCGAACGTTGCTCTCTTTCGCCGAATATGGTCTTTTGTGAACTGAACGATTTGATCAACAATATCGTCTGTTACAAGCTTCATGAAGGCAGACATTTCGTTTTCCACGCCCTCACTATACTTGGATGGCGGGAGAATACTCATCAAAAGGTTCTCAGGTACTCTTGAAAATATACTCTTCAGAAGAGTTCTCTTACATTTAAATTAAGTCGTCGAGAACGAAAATAGAGTTTTTAAAAAGTCACTTTATTCGTACGTCACGATTAGAATACGAATTGATGCACTGCGCGTGGTGTTTATACGGTGAGCTTCGGGCGGAGACTGACTGCTCTGGCTGAGGGCCGTGGGCCTTTTATAGGATCTTGCTGCTGTGTCAGCTCTTTATTATTCAAGGGTTATGAGGTTATACATAACTCCTCCCCCCTTAGGTAGAAATTTCGGGGAACCAAAGTTTAAGACTATTTTCAAAGTTAATTGGGGACTCGAAATTTCTAAAGTCGTGTTTTGGGCTCGTGCATCAATTCCGTTAATTACATTATTTTGGTTACATAGTATTACATAAATGGTTGTTACAATACAGTGGTTATATTGCTACAGTGAAATGTTACATAAATGGTTGCAATACAGTGGTTATATTACTACAGTGAAATGTTACATAAATGGTTGCAATACAGTGGTTATATTACTACAGTGAAATGTCGATTATACCTACAGTGGTTATAAAGGTAAATCTTTAACAACTATATACATAGGATTATTTACAGTCACGGTTTGATCTTTTCTTATGTTTTTTGTATTGGATTACAATGCTTATGATGAGACTGAAAAGTAGGGCATAAAGGAGTATACACCAAAGGCTTGGCGTTGCAAGTTGGTAAAACGTGAAGCGTTTGACAGGTTTCCAATTTTCTAAACGTACGGAAGACAAATCTAGATTTTTCAACTGAATTACATTGTCTATTACTTTTTCTGGATTGGATTTGAAGTGAACATTACTGATTACGAGGGGTGAACCCATGGTGCTTCTATGCGCCGCAAACAGAGTCTGATTATGGTAGGACAATGAATTCTCACTAGGTCTGACCAGGTAGATTCCCCGCAAGTTTCGCAACTCTTTTCCAAATTTAGAGGTGATTGTAATTACATCACCGTGGGGAAAGACAAGTAAGTACTGGTTTATCCTATGCAAGAGTGAGACGTAATTGGCAGGGATTTCTAATTTTGCATAATTGCAATTTTCCGTTGAGCTGGATAGTAGAAATTCGGCTTCGCACTTGGTATTGACATCGGTGAGCATGTGACCAGGACAGAGATAGTAGGCGAGGCCAGAAGGGCATATGTCTCGTAAGGCGAGAACTTCCTCTTGGGATTTTAAAACGTATCGGACAGATGGTATTATCGTGACATATTCTGAATTTATTATTGCCGGTAGGGATTCTAAGTAGTAAAGGTCGAAATTCCTTGGGTCCACAATGGGGACATCAAGGAAGTACACTATTTCGTCTGTTCCGACGAAACATTGGACTTTTATATGTGATTTAATTTCGAAGAGATCTTTCCCAGAGTGATTTAAGAATTTGGGACCGTAAAATTCTGTGAGGCGGTCTAACTCATTACGGAGGAGTTCTGAGCTTAAAATACTGGGGTGAAGTTTACCGAGTTCGCAAAATGTGAGGGAGGTTTCTATGTCTTGAATGATGTTTAGTAGAAGCTGTAATGATATTTGGCAATGCTCCAGGAAATCATTCAGAGCACTGGTAAGTGTTTGTTTGAAGGGTTTCGTGTCCCGAAAGGGTTTCAACTCTTTCTGAATTTGAAGGTTGTTATGATTTATTATATCCATAGTTTTATTAAAATTCTCGGCAAAGGCTTGATTTATGGAATATTGGGAATTTAATTGATCTTGAAGGTTTTCTTGGTTTCGCTGCAAATGATTAATAATATTATCGTACCGTTCACTATCCTTTGCATCTAGGTTCGGTGACGAATTTAATTAGGGGACCAATCCGTTGATTAACCTCTTTTTGGTCTTTTTATCTGAGGATTTTGATTTTAAAGTTTTGTATCTTTTCATCACTTACGTTAAAGGTATGATTGATGGTAGTGGTGAACATGTCAGTACGTTCTAAATTTTGGTGGTTTTATTTATAGCTGGAGAGGTGAATACTTGTTGGTAAATTTACGATAATCGATTACAATTCGGAATTTAGGCTTACCACTGGCATCGGGTTTTTTCGGAACTATCCAGATCGGCGCATTCCAGGGGCTATCGCTGTGTTTTACTATGCCCTGGTCTAGCATTTCTTCTATTTGCCGATCTACTTCGTTACGGTAGATCTCAGGGAAGCGATAGTTCCGTGCGTACACTGGAATTTCGTCTGTTGTTCGGATGACATGTTTGACCTGATTAGTGAATGAGAGGGGTTCATCTTCTCTGTGAAAGATGTCGGAATATTTTGAAACTAATCCCGAGATGGCAGCTTTTTCCTCTTCGTTCATATGGTCGAGCCTTAGTTTTGAAATATCGAATTCTTTGTCTAAATTTTCATGGTAGTAATTATTGAGGTTTACAGTCTTTGGCATGTCACTTATTTCGTCAACTTCGATGGGAGAAATTTGGGCGAATTTACTTGGTGTTGTGTTGGGGTTGAGAATTTTGACGTGGGCTTCATTATTTCTAACTTTTACCAAACATTCGGGAATTTCTAGGGTTCCTATCTTCGTGTAAGGTACGATTGCTTCGCCGTTTTCGACGTTTTTCACCCGGATGGCTATTTGTTGAATTGATCTTGCATTTATTTGGTGTGTGTTTGCTGAGTCGGTGTCCAGGTAGAGAAGAGGAATGTTAATTTTCGGGGTTTCTAGTATGTCTTCCCTGACGTTGACGGATGCTCCTACGATTTTTAGGTTGTCAAGTCCTATTAGGAGGTCAAATTTTTTGTGAAATTGGAAGACGTTAAATTTTAATTCTAAGTGGCGTTGATGGAAGATATCATCACAGGGGACCATAGTAGTGAATTTACATTTTGACGAGCCATGGGCAGTTTGCACTATGAACGGTTCAACGCGGAGCTTATCTGAAAAAAAATCTTTTGCGATCGGGGGGTTTATGTAACTCTTTGTACTCCCTGTATCAATTAGTATTCTGAGGTTGTATTTCGGGAATGTAATGTAAGCTAATTCACTGATCGTTTTCCGATCAATGTTCATTAATTGATATGTGGGGGTTCGAGGCTCGTTTCGTCTAAAAAATATTCATTTTGTTCAGTTTCTTCGGGTTGGTAGGTCTCGGGTGTTTCTTCGTTTATTGGTTCGTAGTGTTGTACGGGAACATCATCATGTTGGGGTTTTATTCCTTCTTCCATGATATGAAAGTTTGGGTTGGTTGTTCTCCAGGACATTTGGGTTGGTTTACCGGTCCCTGGAGTTGGAGCGCGAGGGGCTGAATAATTTGGGTTGAATCCACCAGGTGGTTTTGACATTTGCGGCGTTTTATTTTGGGGATTAGGTCTGAAGTTTGGGTTTGAGTTTGGTTTGAAGTTTGGATTTGGGTTTGTTCGGGCATTCAAAGTTTGGTTCTGGGGTCGATACGGTACATTTTGATTTGGGGGTCTAGTTGGAGTGTTAAATCTATTTTGCTGTGAAAATTTAGGGGGCTGAATTTGAGGTCTAGCTGTCTGATTTTTCGACTTAGAGGTGAGTAGCTGAAATTCGTTTGTCATTAAGGATTTACATTCGTTGAGGCTAGTTGGTTTCATCGATCTTAACGTTTGCCCTAGAGGCTCTCTCAACTGATTGGTGAACATCCTCAATGCTAACGCTTTATACGCTGCTACGCGAGTGGGGACATCAGCTGGAGGGTTGTGTGTTCCACAATAGGCTATTAGTGCGTATTGAGCACTTACGACTCTGTCTAAAAATTTGAAAGGGTCTTCCCCGTCTGTTTGTTTTATGGTGGCTAGTTCAATTGTTAGGGTGGTTTCATCTCGTTTATCTTCGTAAGCTTCTAAAATAGCCCCTTTTATTTCTTCGAATGTTGTTGCATTAGATGCAGCGACTAATTGAGACGCTGGGGGTAAAATGCGTGTTTTAATGGTAGATAATAGTTTGTAATTTTGGAAAGAACCAGGGTTATTTTGATCATAGAATTCGGAGTAAAGGGTGTCGATGGCTGAAATGAAGGGAGATAACTGGTCTAGATGACCAGAAAATATCGGGATTATATTGAGATCACTATCTCTGAGTTTAGGGATTCCGGAAGTTGTAAAATTGTCTTCTCTTGCTTCAGGGATAACTCTGCCTACAATCAAATTTTGGACTAGATTGGTCAGTTGTCCAATCTGGCCCGTAGTGGTGTTTTGCACTAGTTCTATCAGTTGAGAAATTTGAGCTTGCTGATGGGCGAGAATTTGGTCTGCCGACATGGTTTCGGAAGTTTGTGAGGTTTGGTTCTCGACAGGGTTCATTGTGGGGTCTTCGGCAATTGTAGCAAAATTTCTTGGGAATAGTTCTAGATCCAGCCAGGGAAATCCGGCGTGTGTGAATTTTTTATTATGTTTCGGAATTTTTGAGCTTGGTTAATACTGTTTGATTAAAGAAAGTGTTATTTCGTGGAGGAGTTAGGACTGAAATTTCATTAGAAAACAAGATAGGATTAGTAACAATAATACAAAAATGCAATGATGTAAAGGATTTAAAAGTCTTAGAGATAACTTAGGTGGTAGTTCGAGAAATGATGAGGTGAGGAAGGTCTCGGAGATGCGATAACTTCGGAGCGGAAACGTCCTTTCGAGATAGCGGGACACGGCTTCAACGAGTAGTTACGAGGTCACGAGAGAAGATATCAAAATGCGGGGCGGAAGATATTCTTTCTTTCACGTCTCGCAAATTGGTTACGTACAAGAGGTAAAGTTCTCGAGTGAGATTGCTTGATTGAAGATTCGTTTTTCAAATGAATGAAGAATTAAATTTTGGCACGTTCAATAGGTAATGAAGATGGGCGAATGACGGATGATTCCGATGGGTTTTCGCTTGAGCGTGAGGGGTGCTTAAAAGACGGTTTCTCACGTGTGGGAAATGTTCGATTTCCAATAAAAAGGTTATTTATGATGGGTTTACTCACATAAGTTGTGCCAACATTCTGTGAGGAGCTCTGTTGCAATAATGTTGTTCCCGTCCGAGCGTTTTCCTTCTGGTCGTAGGTTCTTGCGTGTTCCGCCGGATTTGTCGATATTCTGTCTTCAAATTCGGTCACGAATCACGTCCTTCGAGACTGCGCCAGCTATTTGAGTGTGAAACACGAATGAGTTTTTAAAAAAACTTTATTTCGAAAACAGGGAAGGATAGAACGGCACGGGAACGGTCTGAGGCGAACAAGAGACTGACGAGGCCTGGGCTCGCAGGCCCTTTTATAACTTCTATTCGCTATGTCAGCTTTTGCAGACAAACCTCATGCGCAGCATGATATGGTCTGTCTAGTAATCAAATCTTGGACACATACCAATCTACTTGAGTGCAAACGGAAAATACCAACTATCATGCATTATGCATTATGAAACGAACTCACCGTTGAAACGAAGGTCAGGAGATGGGTGTCGAAAATATGTAGACGAAACACTGACTTTAAGATTAATACTAGTTTATTCAATTAACTATTGAATGACTCGAATACTAGTTGATTGGAAAATCAAAAGCAAGGTTAGAAAGCAGTAAGTACGCAAACAAGCTAAGTCGTAAGACGGCAGGTGAACGAATGGGGAGAACAAAAGCTTACATACGCTGAAGGCATCTGAACGCGTACAATGTTACCAATTACATGGTTCGGCTTAAGCTAATCCTCATTGAATTTACACAATTTCAAAGCTTATAAGCAAGAACATGTAATGCGGATGAATACATAATTGTATAAATATTTTCATAATAGAAAATATTCAGAAACAGAATACAATACGCTTTTTGACAAATGCAATAATAAACCATGTATTGTGGATACTCGGTACATGACTACATGAACCGTATGACGTCACAGGGTAAGAGTCACTCATTGAAGACCTCTTATTTCTGGCATCATGTAGGTTGATTTTGAATAGGTTGATATTTGAAACCCTTTCAAAAGATGAAATGGCAAATTATATAGGTACCTTGAACGACAATTGATCTAAAAAAAAAACGAGGAAAACGTTACATTGAGGTTTATAACTTATAAAGGCTTAAGGTTCGTGGTAAAAACTTTAAATTATATTCATTCAAACATACCATTTATGAATTTCAGCTCCAGAAAAATAAGAATTTATGTACTGAAATGCTCGTAAGTCTCATGCCAGAAGTAACATAAAACATCGTAAGTCTTACCAAACCGTGTAAGACATTGTAAGTATCTCATCTGTGGAAGGCTAAAACCTTGTAAGTGTTGCTGATTTAATTTCAACATTATCCTCGATGTTGCCCGGATTCTCAACGAAAATCACTACTTACTAACATAAAAATACATCCCACAATAGGAATTATATAACTAAAAAGACTTAAAGTTTGAAAAAAACACTGATTACTTACCTTGATATGAACGGACGGCGAGCAACCTCCGTGCGCTCTCAGCTGACAGACACTTACAAGGGTTTGGGCGAGACTCCGAGTGGACTACACTTACGAGTATTTTCAACTGCCGCTTGACGCACTGTGAGCAACAATTTAGCTCCGTTCGGCTTCACATTAGGTACGGGGCAGCTAGCTGAACCCAATGACACCAAAAACTCATTTTCGCATTTTTGGGACTTACGAGGTAGACCATCGATAAACTGCTTCAAAACTGATATCCCCTTGAACTTAGTCATCGCCTCATCAATACCTTGAAATGGCGACTCTTCCCTGGCACTAAGAAATGTGTGTTTCAGGCACTCCAACAATCTTTTGATGTATGCTTTAGAAGAACCCTCTGGTTGTTCAGGATCATTGAAATAAAGTTTGGATATGAGGAGCTGGCATCTGTTCCTGGACATAGCACTAACCCTTTATAGGGCATAATTCCACGGTGGTGGGAAAAAATTTTTTTGGGCAAAACTTGGTTCGTCTAGACCGTACGTGATGATTTGGGTCATTTTAAATCCCTGGTCATTTTCATAGGAGGAGAAATTAGAGTGGTACACCCATACGTACCAGTGAGCGTCAGCGGCCACCATACCCTACCGAAGTTCACAGGTGCACATGTTGTACCACTTACAAAAATGAGGTTTTTTTCTGCTGAACACGTTTTTATTAAACACTTAATAATTTTTGAAAAATATATTCACTTCTTGTAATGTAAAAACTGTCGGTAGACTTATGAAAAATACAATTAGTAAAAAAATAGCTCCTAATTTCACTAATTAGGTTCTCAAAACTGGGAACTAACACTGGTAGCTAAAAACTGGGAAGACTCAGGAAAAAATTACGAACTGTTCACGTAGAATCATTTAGGAATGGAAAGACACGAAACAATTCAGGTAAAGAGCCACATTGCATTTTATGCATTTGGTCTTGGTGCGGATCTGGCGTTCTTTTGTGCTGCAGAAAGCACATCTTCGCCTTGTGCACTTGGCAGCAAAATGGCCCTTTCCGTCAAGGCGGATTGAATTATCAACAGAAGTTGCCCTGTGTTGATTTCGGTTCTTTTTCTTCGCTTTTCCACTCAAAGCAGCCGGTACTCCGGGTTTTTTCCTTGATGAAAAATGTCCAATGAGCTCGTCGGCGAGAGTGGATCGAAACAATAGTTGAGTCATTGGTTTATTTTTGGGAAAAGCTTGGACATAAGTTTTCTTGTACAAGATAAAACTGTTCACTATTGCCGCATCGAGGAGGTAGTAGAAAATCCTCATCCACCACCTTCGACTTTTTTGGGAAAGGGAGTAGGCGGACATCAACTGGTCAAAAACGTCTACTCCTCCCATATACTGGAAATTGAATACCTTACTTTTGTCCATCTGCATAAAACAATAAAGAAAAAATGATAAAAGGCCGAATGTATGAGATAAAGAGATAGCAATAACGATCAGCACATGATTCTTACACCACGACAAGTCCAACGTGTGACTGAATAACATCAAAGCGAGTTGACTCAAGTTCGTAATAATTGTCAAGATTCATTATTTGATACTGATAAAAAAATTACATATCTTCTCTAACTCGTTTTTCCGTCTCCTCTTGCCGGCAAACTCAAACAAACCGATAACAGACGCCTGTTGAACAGTGATCGCCGGTTGGAGCGAAGTCCGCAGACGTTCAATGGTACACCCTGTAGTACCACTTATTTCAGAGATGAGCCCCCCAGCGAATTCTGTTGGTGACATTTGCAAGCCAAGTTTTTTCTGACATTCTAAGACTCTATTGGAGTATTTAGGAACCAGAGGCGCGCTAATTCAAATGTTACTTCCCAAGTGGTACAATAGTTGTACCTTTGTCGATTTTTTACGATCTGAACATGGTTTTTTTTACTATATCTTCGGCTCTAATCGATCAAAGTAAGCATACGCGGTCTGATGTTCTTCGTAATAAAGTAAAGAACGCAACGGACCCTACAGAAAGCCGGTATGAGCGTTTTGTTTGTTGGGAAAACGGATAACGTCCGCAGATATTAAAAACGCGATTTCTCCCGAGTCACTCAGTAGGTGTAGGTATATTTATTGCTTAAAATTATTTATGAAAGATTGTTTTCTATTTTATTTTTTATCACGAGTTCAAACAGACTAGTTGTGATTCGTGAGCTCTTAAAACCGGTTAGAAGAGTATTTCCCCTTTTTTTTTCAATCAAGAAGGACCTACCTCAGGAACAAAATCAACTGAACACTTAAACATGTTCGAAGAATAAAATTCTTACTAAACTAAAACTAAAAACTAAAACTATAAAAACTATTAAAAAACTATAAAACTGTAAATTGAACTAGGTAGAGTGCGATCGGTCGGATGGAAACAAAAACAAGATAACGATGGCGAAAGGAGGAGGATTGTTATCACTTGAATACTTGGTCAGTTGGTCGGTAGGCTGCGCTAGCTACCACCATTCCGTTTGCAAGGCGGGGGAATGAGTTGTGTATCTAGTGTCATCCGACGAAATCCCTTGGGTGAATAACGTTAACAATTCATTTCTGTAAAGGGCAATGGAGTTTGGACTCGGAGTCGCTGTCGCCCACTGAGTTTTCTCGCTAATCGTCATCTTTTTCCGTTTATCCCTCTGTAACGAGATAGGTATATCCGACGAATCATACAAAGTGCTCGGTGATTTCATAATCTGTTCAAGTTCACGTCCTTCGCCTTATTTTTCTCTGCTCCCCACGCCTCTCTCGTTAGACACAACATTAAGCTCTTATCTCTGAACAAGATTACAGTCAGTAGCTCGCTGACACTTTTATACTTTCCCAAATGACAGACAGACATTGTATTAGTCGCTTCCTTTCTGATATAATAATAATGTTCCCAATTAAGTTTCAAGTGCTCTTATCACACGACAAAAACGCAAGGAAAACGCGAGGCCGCCGCTCCAGGCAACGCTTCTAAACCTAGGACTGAACCCCTAAAATACTACCACTGACGTTTGCACTTGCAGCTGTGACGGCCTCCGGGGTCCTGTGGATGATCTCAGGGTGCCTCGTTAAAACCCCATCAGCCACGACTTCCCTGGCTTTCCGTTCGTAAACGGAGTTATCATGTTCTTATCCTTTTTTTTAGAAACTCCTCCACACTCTTAAGTAAATCCAAAATCTTTTTTGGAAACCCTTTTCGGACACAGACGTCTATCCACTCAACAAGTACCTTTTCCTCTTCCTCATTGAGTACGCTGGCCGGGCCTCTTCTGAGTTTCACAAACCGAGTGCCCATACGGTACTGCAGCATGCATACTGCTGTGGGATGCCATAGAGTCTGCTCGCTGCTTTGTTGCTCAGTGATCCATTCTTGATAAGTTCTATCGCCTTATTATTGTGTAATAAGCGGGCGGGCTAGTAGGTGTCATCTTGCTCAGATGACAAAACTCTCTCTGAAGGTAATTTCGCTTTTGGATCATCAGTTATTCCATTTTTAAAAGGGAAACGAGCGTGTTCAGCTTCCTCCCATACTTCGCATATTCCACTTAATATTCGGATATTTGGTGGAATGAACCACTCTGCGATGTATAATTACAGGATCAATGCACAAATCAGAAACATTCGCTAAAGCCACAGATCGTAGCCTCAATGGAACGTAATAATCGTCGTTCATATCGCACTTCTTCGTCTCGTTAAGCTTGCACATTTTCGTGGACTCTTCCAGGGTCAGTGAATCTCCTCTGTCCAATAGCTGGTTCAGCAAGCCCTTCTCAGTTATATCGCGGATCATGTTGTCCCTTTCTTGATAATCGCTGGTGGATGCAGCCGTCTTCTCCTTTTAACATTCAGGAAAACCTCCTGAATCCTGATTTTTTGCATCTCCAAATTTAGTGGGAATGAATCACTTTTTGGGCGATGAAGGCTGTCAAGAAGCCCTCTAGTTTCTGCATTCTCTTTACGAATGTCCATGTTCAGTTACTGAGAATCATCAAGTCCCAGAGTTTTGACAGTGTCAGCAGGAGGTTCAGAGTTTGGTGAGGATGCACTCAGGTCTTCACAGTGCTCTGACAGAAATCGGCAAAGAAGGTGCACATGCTTACTCATGTTGTTTTTGGTGGAGTAATCCATACATAGGTGCACTTGATTTGTGAACACAACTCTTGCAGTCATCAGGGAACATTGCACAGTTAGTACAGCTGGGAACTGCCAGTGATACATTGTAGATAATGGTTGAGTCAGTTGAGGAACGAGTAGCCCCATAAATTTCCTTCAGGCCCGGGCGCGATCGACTAAGTGGATGAAGAGTCAGCAGTAATGTAACGTTTCCTCAACTCCAGGATTGTATACGTCATCTTCCTGTTTTCCAAGATCAGGATGCGATCATGTATTTTCCAGTTGACTAAGCGAATCAGTGCGTGGATGGTGCGATCCAGTCTCATTCAGTAATGTGTACATTTTCGCAAATGCGTCGTCTTCCTTTGTCGTTTTTAATCAATTCTCTGAGTTTTTTCGCCAAGCACGGATGACATGCCATGTACGAAAGAGGTGGAACTCACAACTTCCCATGACTGAATGCCAGGCATTGTAGAAGACACGAGACATATCTGACGTGGAAAGTTCGAGCACAAACGGAACCAAGTTTCATATTTACTCTTTCAACATATAGCTT
>JAVIWC010006679.1:0-11694 GCA_031894815.1 Creontiades dilutus
TCAAACAAAAGACTTCCCTCTTACATCGAAAGTTCTCGAGATTTCAATGTTTGTTAGAATAATAGTTAAAAATAGTTTCTTGGAGTTGATTGGTCAAGAAGCCGGGATTACTGGCACATCCCGATTAGATCTCGGATTTACTCAACAACTTCAAATATTTACTCAACAACTCAACAAATGCAAAAGTGCATTATAGAAAATAATAAACCAGAATCGGTAAGGTGGACGGTCGAGTAGCAGAGCCCGTTCAATTAGAGGTTTCCGCTATATCGCATCGCTGGCGGCAGCCCAAGTATTTTCACCTTGAATTTAATTATAAGGTAAGGAGACGCGAGGTGCCGAGTTTTGAAACTGTACCAAATATACATATGTCGATCAGTGATTCACGTAGAAGGGCGATCTAATACACAAAATAAATTACAAACCTCTACGTAGTAATTTGCAGGGTTTTCAATTTGATTTTCGGATTCTAAGATTCTTTATTGAAAATAATGAGCCAAAACTAGTTTGTTTTGCTGGAGAACTGGTGAGATGAGACCTAGGATGGTCCCTACGAATGTTCTTATGTGCGTTTTGAAGCGAAATGACTTTATTTTATGTTTCTGTGTATATTTAATAATATTTAATATATTTAAGTGATTGGAGAATCTGTTTCTGGCCGTATTTTCAAAACGCTTCTGAACTGGTGTAAGAAGGTTACAATAAGGGTCTACTATTCGTGTTGCTATTTCAGAACATTCTGAATCAGAAAGTTGTCTATTAAAACACAGTTCCGTACAAATCTGCTTCTTAGAACGTCGCCCGGGCCCCAAATGGCGATTTGGGTGAATGAATGTGGAAGAAGTAAGTTTTTTTTCCGACACACCCGAAGAAAAAGCAAAGGACGAACTCTTTAAACTCAAGTTCTGGTCGAATGCAAACAACCAACGTGTAAACCTCGTGTGAGCGTAGCAGCAAAAAGAGGTAGTAAGGTCGGTAGTATACGCAGATAGGACCGCTACGCCCTAAGGTGGATCAGGGGTGAGTGAGGGGAGCCTTCCTCGTTCCACTGTTTGCACTTCGTTTTTTCCTAAGGGTTTTTCCATCCCCTTCATCTCAGTTGAGTTGGCTCGTGAGGCCCTTCGTAAGTCGTAAATGGATGTTGGCCCTTGAAAAAAAAAAAAAAAAAAAAAAAAAAAAATTAAGCAGAAGCAGGAAAGACTTTTTACAACCATCTTGACAATATTTATTAGTTATGGTGGGAAGGCCTACTTTAAAGTCGCAATCAAGTAAGGGGACGGTACACTCAAATTTTATTACCAGGTTTTCCACTTGCACAAATTCAATTTATGTTTGAAACTGACAAATCCTATTCTCAAACATTAAGCCGAAACCATAATAGATATCTAAGGAACTTTCTATTGTATCCTCCACATTTTGCACGGAAATAAAACCCATATCGCTCTTGAAAGAAAATGCTAACCCCCCTGAAAATTTCATGGTTTATGTTTCAAAGGGAGTGGAATCAAAATCTGTAAATAAAAATTTTTCCGTCCGTCCGCCGTATGCTTTACGCACGATTTCTTCAAAAAGGCTTCAAAGTTTTGTAAAATCCCCAAAAACCTCAAAAAAGTCAAGGCGGCCTAAATTAGGACTTTTTTGAAGAACTTTCCATGAGGAATCGAATGAGCCCCTCCCCACGTCCGTAGTTCAAACCATTCCCGATGTAAGGCCCGATTTATGGTGCCAACATTTGCATCCACATTCACTACATCACTAGGTTACTGCGATCAAAACAAACACAAGAGTTTTTTTTTGTTTTGTTTTGATCGCAGTAACCTAGTGACGTAGTGAATGTGGAAACTGGAGTGAACTCCTAAAAGGCTTTGTAGCCGATACACGGGTTGAAGCATTTTGATATGCATGCTACGTCTTACGAAATTTAAAATTTCCAAATATAATATTTTTCCATTGTAATCGCTCTTGAAAAAACGCTAAGAATTCTTTCACGGGGGTTTATAATTCAATGTTTCATGATTTGTTTACTAAGCTTTGGAGTGTGCTTGTTTCACAGGTGATAGAGCGATTATTGAATTTCAAGAGGCACAAAAATGTGATCAACTGATCAATCCAAATAGGTATTTTGGTTGAGAACAGATTTACGTGCTCTATGCATATCTTCTGAAATTCAATAATCGCTCTATCACCTGTGAAACACGCACTCTTCAAAGCTTAGTAGAAATTCAAATCATGAATCATTGAATAATTAACCCCAGTGAAAGAATTTGTAGCGTTCTTGTTTGGAAAGTTTATTTCAAAATTGAGCATCAAAAAATACTTTCTAAATCCATCTTGAGAATATTTATTAGTGATGCAGCAAAGGCTACCTTAAGTTCGCATTCAGTTACGAGGAGATAAAGTCAAATCTTATTACCAGCCTTTCCACTTATTTAATTTACGCACATTATCTAAAGCATTAAGTTAAATCAAGATTTCAACGTTTTAGAATCAACCTATCTAGAAGGTAGGTATGTAACTTACATATGCTACCCTCTGTATTTAGTATAAACGCACAAAAAATGCATGATGTTAATTAAGCGTAACCATGTTATTTGAAGATGAGCCTGTGGTGTTAGCCATAGCTGAGTCGTTGTATACCATACCAATACCTACTCACGTTGTTTTTGGGGTGATCAATTTTTTGCCAAAAACGTATGTTTTTACCACCATATTATTGTTTTAACGTGCGTTACAAAAAATGCAGCGTTTTGTAATGAGTGAATAATGAGGATAGCTATTCCGTAATGGCCCAAACGGTGCTGAACTTTCAAATAGGGCTTCACAGGTGACATTGAACTGCAGCGTTGAGAAACCACCCTGATTAGCCAAGTGAGCTGTAAAGATTTCCTTTCCATTCAAACCACGTTGCTGAAATTTCAATCAGTTTTTCGAAGACAGGTAAAAAGAACTTACAACTTGCTGAACTACCTAATAAGCCTTAAGGCGAATTGATCTCTTACTTGCTCTACGATGCTGAAATTTGAAATGGGTTTTCCCCATCATATAATGAAATATAATTTGCCACCCTTTTAACTGAGTAAACAGTGAGGCTTATATCTCTGCCCAATATGACACTGAAATTTGAAATGGAAACTCTCCGAAGTTATTGTCAAACGATGCTGAAATTTAAATGGAATAAGTTGTTGGAGCTCTTCAATTTCTTAAAACATCTTTATTGTCATGGTTTCGATCGGTGAACGTTTCACCCATGCAACGTGGGCTTCATCAGCATGTATTTTCTTAATTTCAAATAGGCAATAATCTCTTTGGTATTAGGCATTCTTCGAATTCATTTGAATCATCGTCAACGTCATCATGATCATCTAGTTTATTTTAATGTGTTATTTTGGTCATCCTTCTTGCATATATATTTTTTGTTATCTTTGCAGCTAGTCATCCTCCTGTGAAGTACCTTGGCAACAACTCAACCTCCTCTTTTAACTATTCCAGAGTAAAGAAGGAACTTTTCTGTTGATGGCTTTGCAGAGCTTACTTTTGTTAACTGCACTGTCCACGAGGTGCATCACTTTATATGTTACTTGGTTGACTTTGATTATCTTTATGTTAATTTGCCTTTAAATGCCAATTGCGAAAAAAAAATCTATAAAATTGAACACGTTTTTTGGGGGTAGAGGATCGAAACCATGACAATAAAGATGTTTTAAGAAATTGAAGAGCTCCAACAACCTATTCGATAAGAAAAATGGTCACGCCATACCCCACCAACTCGAAATTTAAATGAAAACTCTACAGGACCCAGAATAGAAATTAAAACGTCTCTAACCTGATGAATAAAATTTTAGTCATATACCAAAAAGTATGTCCTGATTAAATCAAATCCATACCGGAGAAAGAGCGTTAAATCTCACTTTTAACGTTCATTTTGTTTAATTTTCAATCTAATCCAAGTCTTTGTTTTTAGAGTCAACAGCCATTCCAGAAATTAAGTCGAAATGCTCAACATTTAATGGCATTTAGTTTGGTATTTCGAGGAGCTTGCTGAGGTTTAAGCGAAATGTAAAACAATGGTCGCGAACAAGTTATTAGAGCTGGAGGAACGGGAATGAAGGCGGTTGACGTAAACGGTCCAAATACGTCGCCTCTCGGGAAAAAGCTACCCGTCCGAAACAGAGTTTCGATTTTACTTTATACACACAATCGGCACGACGGTGAAACTGAAATCCCCTTACCGGCTTCCTTGTCAATTACCCACTTCTGCTTCTATACAGTTTTACGCTCGACAACTCTCTCGTGATTAAGGGCGTAGAAGAGCTGAGGTGCGAGGGGGGAGCGTTAAGCCCTTTTCCGTTTGAACGAGAAAAAAAAATTGATTTCTAATGTTCTAGAAAGGATTAATTTGGAACAGTTACGTTGCAAAGTTTTGAATCGTTGCCAGGAGATAGTTAACAAATCAATTGAGGGATTTCCTACAAGAACAAAGTAAGTCCAAAATTTGAAAAACGCTGCAAATTCTTTCACTGGGGTTTATTATTCAATTGGCTTGCGTTCATCATTTGAATTTATACTAAGCTTTGGAGTGTGCGTGTTTCGCAGGTGATAGAGCGATTATTGAATTTCAGAAGATATGCATAGAGCACGTAAATTTGTTCTCAACCAAAATACCTATTTGGGTTGATCAGTTGATCATATTTGTGTGCCTACTGAAATTCAATAATCGCTCTATCACCTGTGAAACACGCACACTCCAAAGCTTAGTACAAATTCAAATCATGAACGCAAGCCAATCGAATAATAAACCCCAGTGAAAGAATTTGCAGCGTTTTTTATGGTTATCAGAATGCTTCAACCCGTGTATCGGCAACAAATCCTTTTAGGAGTTCACTCCAGTATCCACATTACTACATCACTACGTCATAGGTTACTGATATCAACACAAAAACAATAATAAACCAAAGTAACGAGAATGTTGGCACCATAAATCGGGCCATAGATCGGGAATGGTTTGACCTACGGACCTGGGGAGGGGCTCATTCGATTCCTCGTGGAGTGTTCTTCAAAAAGAGTACAAATTTAGGCCGCCTTGACTTTTTTGAGGTTTTCAGGGATTTTACAAAACTTTGACAACCCTTAAAGAGCACTTTGAATTAAGTGAGAGAGCTGGCTCAAGAATTGGGGCGTCGTCGGACCAACATGGATTTTTTCTGAAAATTTCAGATCTTTTGCTCTAGCCGTTCGGGAGAAATCGTGCGTACGGCCTACGACGTACAGGGGACGGACGGAAAATTTTTTATTGCAAATTCGGATTCTACACCATTTGAAACGTAAACCATGAAATTTTCAGGGGGGGGGTTAGAATTTTTTTTTTCAAGAGCGATTACAATGGTTTATTATTGAATAATAAACCAAAATCGTCCTGGTCTCTGATGGTTCTTGACCCAGCGAAAGTGAAGATTCATTAACTTTAAGAGAGAAAACTCAGGCTTTTCTTCTTTTGATAGGAAGATTCGTTGATAGCTTACAATCGGACATCAACTTCATCGATGGATGGATTGGTTTCGGTAGTTACTAGGGAGATCGGTATGAACAGCGTTACGTCACGTGTATCTGTAATTGCTACATTTATAACATAACATTAGCTTTCTAATAGGCAGATAGCTGATTTCCTTGCAGTACCTTCACAATTGATGGGCAACAGTGGCACCTACCGTAGAAATCGTAATTATCGTTGCCCGATGAATTGATTGTTACGGTGCTTCCATTGGCATTGCGGTTCTTATCGGGCGAAATCTTGATGCTTATAATGTGTAGGAAATGGCAAATTTATTACCGAAAGCAAAATACATGTATTGAGTTTTTAAAACATGCTCCTGTATGAATTGAAGCTAGTTGGCCAGCTATTTTAGAGCTACATTTTCAGTTCGGAGCCGTCCGGAGCTTTAGGGAATTTCCTTTGAAAATTAAGTTATTTTGTGATTAAGTTATGCTCAAAATTTCCAACGTGGGATGGAGAAGTGGAACCCACCAGAAATCAGACATAAAGAGCTTAATGCTAGGTTTTAAGGTTGTGTAGTACTATGCAAACGAAAGGTCACTTCGTTGGTCAGCCCGATCAGAGAAGTTACAGGAGTCCAAATTCACATTCTTGCGTTCCAAAAATGGTTTCTTGAATAATTAGGGCGTATGGGATGGATTCCTTAAAATGACTTCGATTTTGTAGTATCATAAATTATCTGCCAAGTTTCCATAAAAATTCGTTTAAATAGTTATCAAATAACTGAGCTTTTTTTTTCATCAAAAGACTGGAACAAAGTTCATCGTTTATGGCGCACGAATTAAGAAACGAATATGGGTCAAAATTGAATGTGAATTATACTTTTCGATGAACATAATTTTGAAAAATCTGGATCTCGATATCCTTCCAAATGAAAAAATGTCTCCCGAGTTGGCATAGAGCTTCCTCCTGTCCTTAACATTCATTTAGAGATCATTTTTGAAAATTCAATTCAATTTCAATGTTTAGAATATTTAAACGAGCATAACAGTCCATCATGGGTGGGAATGATTGGAGACATTGTAAATTGGAACGGAGCTTCAAATGTCAAACTTGTCTGAGGTACTCGGTTGAATGGTGATTCCTTAACTGACCTACAAATCGGACTGGAATCGCGCGAATTGGCCGCTAGAAAATAACCCTAAATAGATTTCACGTTTGAGCATGAGTAGGGGAAGCTGATCATGTTTAATCTGTACATTCCATAAACATGTAATTATAATCGGATTTCTGGACACATGTACCTATAGACGCAGTCACGGACAAAAAGTGAAAGTTGATCGGAATGGTCCACAACCTTTTTTTCGCCCGCAAATTTTGATTTTGGGTAAAAACCGTACTTATAGCCAGCGGAAAAGATGTTTTTTTATTGGCAGATTTAGTTTCCACGAATCGGATCATACTACCATCCATTCGTTAGGTTGCAAAGAGGAATTCAAGATGTTGGAACCACCTAATAACACGCTTAATGTTAGCTTTCAAACTAATCAACAGGCGATTTCAAAAATAAAAGTTGTGCAACTGCATCTTCGAATTCACTAATACCCATTCTCAATGTTTAGCCGCGTTTCGCAAAAATCATTACGTTTCCATAAATATAAAATTCTTTCTTTCTCTGTTTTTGCAAAATTAATTAAATTTGTTTAATGAAATTTGACTCACTTTTGGAGCTTGTGCTTTTGATAAAACTAAACACGTTGTTGTAGCACAATTGTGGGATATGTGACATTTATTATGAATACTATTGTATTCAATTCAATACATTTATTTGTAATAAGCTATCTGGCTGTAACAAGGAGTTCATACAAAATATACGGTTAATAATCGTAAGTTACTCTTTTAGCGGGCTAAAGCAGTGGTAATACACGTAATGCAAAACGCTGCAAATTCTTTCACTGGGGTTTATTATTCAATGATTCATGATTTGAATTTCTACTAAGCTTTGGAGTGTGCGTGTTTCACAGGTGATAGCGCGATTATTGAATTTCAGAAGGCTCACAAATATGATCTACTGATCAATCCAAATAGGTATTTTGGTTGAAAACCGATTTAAGTGCTCTATGCATATCTCCTGAAATTCAATAATCGCTCTATAACCTGTGAAACACGCACACTCTAAAGCTTAGTAGAAATTCAAATCATGAATCATTGAAAAATAAACCCCAGTGAAAAAATTTGCAGCGTTTTTTTTCAAGAACGATTACAATGGAAAAATATTCTATTTTAAAATTTCGTAAGACGGAGCATGCATATTAAAATGCTTCAACCCGTGTATCGGTTACAAAGCCTTTAAGGAGTTCATTCCAGTATCCACATTCACTACCTATATCACCAGGTTACTGCGATCGAAACAAAACAAAAACAAAACGCTGTTTTGTTTTAATCACAGTAACCTAGTGATGTACCGAATGTGGATGCAATGTTGACTCCATAAATCGGGCCATACATCGGGAATGGTTTCTGCTACGGACCTGGGGAAGGGCTCATTCGATTCCTCATGGAAAGTTCTTCAAAAAAAGTCCAAATTTAGGCCGCCTTGACTTGTTTTGAGGTTTTTAGGGATTTTACAAAACTTTGACAACCCTTAAAAGGCACTTTAAATTAAATGGGAGAGCTGGCTAAAGAATTGGGGCGTTGTCGGACCAATATTGATTTTTCCTGAAAATTTCAGATTTTTCGCTCCAGCCGTGTGGGAGAAATCGTCCTTACGGCGGAATTTTTATTGCAGATTCGGATTCTACACCCTTTCAATTGTAAACCATGAAATTTTTCATTGGGATTTACGTTTTTTTTTCAAGAGCGATTACAATGGTGTATTACTGAATAATAAAATAAAACAAAAACATAGATGATGATCTTCAAGCTAGGTCAGCAACATAGAAAATAAATAATCACTGGCGTACAGTTTTGAGAGATAGTGAACTTGATTGTTCGTCTCTTGATGAAGATGACAGTGTGGCGTGGATTTGGTGTGGCAAGAACGTCGGGTTCGATGTGGGGGTGGAGGAGATACATTTTGGGCTGCAGTATTGTGGAGATGGCTGATAGTGTCATTGCTTTAGTGTCTCTGACGATACTTATCACCATTCGTTTCTGGCAAAAGTCCTCAACAACAGCGAGCGCCATGTATATTGGTAGATGGCCTGCGTCTTGCTGAGGTCAGCCCCGAAATCCAGGAGTCCTTCCACCAAATTCCTGTTACCGTGGACAACGGGAGTTAGTTGATGGAAGATTGAAGGCTCTACATAGAATTTTCTGTATGGAATGTAGAGGGGACAGCTTAGCAAGAAGTGGTCCAGTGTTTCTGGGACCTTCAGTTTGCAAGCCAAGCACAGCTCAGTGCTGACCCAAGAATACTATTGTACTGTTTTGTTCATTATCCATAGCTAAATACGTAGATACTTCATGAACATAATGATTTCTCGGGAGCGAGGTCTGGCTCCCACAGCATAACAAATCGACTGATTATAACATAAATCCGTATAATCAAAAGCTTGCCCAATGAATCACACTACAGTCGCATACAATTAAATTATTATTTCATGCATATCTTCGAAGGTAGGAGTTGTTATTTTTCAAGGTATACCCCATTCTGCAAAGCAGATCATTTACACCTGTACACGATTCGAAATATTATCCTCGACTAGCAGAAAGCCAGGAGCACTTCTTTATGGGCATTGGAGATAATAAAAATTCGCTTCAACATTCAAGCTTAAGAGAATTGTGAGCGCAGACTACACGTGTTCCCTATTAATTCAGTTTATTGTGAATCGCCTGGCATGTGCAATAAACATTGCTCCGGACTGTACTTTGACATAGAAATTCAAATTTTTCTAGCAAAAGATATAACAGAAAAGGGGAGATTTTCTGGATGTTGTGATGGAACGGAGGCGGACGGACTAAAGAGATACAGAACGCGTGACGTTAGTGTGATCCCAGTCTCCGTCTCGAGGCATCGCCTTTTTTACGGTTTCTATATCCAGCAGCGATGAGCCTGGGCGCGTGGGCTCCCCTTATCTCCGGGATCTTTACATCTTAAAAGCAGAAAGACGGAAATGCGATCACCATCTGCCCTCTACTTCTCCCCCGGTTCCAAAGCTGCTGGAACTTATCGGCCCTTCTTATCCTTTTCGTCGTTTCTCTCCGCTTCGACGTCTACTCTCTCCGGAATCCTACCATTCGCAAGAGAAGTCATTAAATGTGTACTGTCTCCCACCCATCATTGGCATCACTAGTTGAAATCGTCTACCAAGTGGATTGCGCCTCGTAGTTTTCTCGTTTCCATCAGAACACTGAATTTCTAAGCACATCGTTGACACTGTAGAACCACTATTTGAATGTACACATTGAACATTATTTCCAACATCTTCTGGAGCACATACCAAATATTCTCATCAACTGTGGTGTTAAAATTTCAGGCGCTTAATCAACCTTATTTTCCGAGGATTGAATCATCATATTTCCTGTACAAAGCTTGTTTTGGTTTATTATTCAATAATAAACCATTGTAATCGCTCTTGAAAAAAAAAAAAAAATTGTAACCCCCCTGAAAATTTCATGGTTTACGTTTCAAAGGGTGTAGAATCCAAATCTGCAATAGAAAATTTTGGGTCCGTCCGTCGCACGCCGTACGCACGATTTCTCCCAAACGGCTGGAGCAAAAAATCTGAAATTTTCAGGAAAAATCAAAATCGGTCCAACAACGCCCCAATTCTGGAGCCAGCTCTCTCATTTAATTGAAAGTGCCCTTTAAGGGTTGTCAAAGTTTTGTAAAATCCCTAAAAACTTCAAAAACTAGCTCCTTAGCTCAAACCATGCCCGATGTATGGCCCGATTTATGGTGCCAACATTTGCATCCACATTCACTACATCACTATGTTACTACGATCAAAACAAACACAAGAGTTTTGTTTTGATCGCAGTAGCCTAGTGATTTAGTGAATGTGGATACTGGAGTGAACTCCTAAAAGGGTTTATAGCCGATACACGGATTGAAGCATTTTGGTATCCATACTCCGTCTTACGAAATTTAAAATTTTCAAATAGAATATTTTCCCGTTGCAATTGCTCTTGAAAACACGCAGCAAATTCTTTTACTGGTGTTTATTATTCAATGGTTCATGATTTGAATTTCAACTAAGCTTTGGAGTGTGCGTGTTTCACAGGTGATAGAGCGATTATTGAATTTCAGGAGGCACACAAATATGATCAACTGATCATATAATCAATCCATCACCTGTGAAACACGCACACTCCAAGGCTTAGTGGAAATTCAAATCATGAACGCGAGCCAATTGAATAATAAACCCCAGTGAAAGAATTTGCAGCCTTTTTTTAGAAAAGTACTTGTTTAAAAACCTCAGGGGTTTTCCCACCGGGAATTAACTGTCATACGTCAGTCGTAGCCATTTCATAATGAATAGCTTAGAATTCGTTCATGGACAATTAGTTCTGCTAAACTCAGTATGAGTCAAGTTTAGCAAATTAATTATCCAAACCCTTCGTTTTGTCAATATCCGTTGTTTCATACTAAACTTGTGTGGTAGACATCTCTATCGTTGTCAACGAAACTTGAAGTGTTAATCCAAAGTGATGGTATATGATGTGAGGCCTAAAGTTGTAACCTACAGCAGAAAGAATTTTGTGTAGTGAAACATTCTGTTTTGAAACACCATACGACCAATAAAGTGTCAAGAATGCTGATGTTGAACTTCTTTTTGTAACAGAAAATCTAGTTCTGGGAATATTATAAACTGTTCGAACTAATCTCCTGAAGAACGACTACTGGAGCAACAACCAAAATTGTTACTTTCCGTGTCTGGGGGCAGTTGAGTTGGGAGAGCGATTCCACAAATGATACGCCTTTGACCACTCAACACGGGAAAAACGAGAATACTTGGAGCGTGTGTTCGGATAATGAACGAAAAATATCGAAAAGGTTATTACCGTAATTGAGGTATTCTTCCGAGTTCCTTCGTGTCAATAGATGATTTTCGCGACCTACTTCGAACATCTATAGCGTTTTGGAAAGTTGAACAACCTACCGATGTCAGGTCAACTTCCTCTTTGACATTTTATGAAAATATTTCTGATGGTTTTCGCTTACAACCGATTCGTTGCTATTATTCTTATTCTTATTCTTT
>JAVIWC010006680.1:0-11333 GCA_031894815.1 Creontiades dilutus
TCGCCTCACCGCACACCTCGGGCACGATGTAGCCACATCAGATCTGAATAAAAACATTGAATTCGGGTCCCATTCATGCCGTGTAAACTAAAATGGGCTCAACTATATGTAATTGTTTTGCAACAAATTAACAATGAAAAATTGGCTAAAATAAAGCCCTGCTCGATACCAATACGATGCGATCGCTCATGGTTGAGAAACCAGGAGAAGGAAGACATTTTTAACAACCACGTTTCACATTAAATTTGACAAAAAGTTCTTTTTTAAAATTGAAACCAAGCACGTCACTTTCACGACCATAAATCTATCCGCTCGTTGGCTAAAAGACAGCAATAAGGTGCCGACAAAAGAACCCCGGTGGAATGATAATAATTTAATCCTCTCTGTTCATACTGCTGATTACTTTTATAATGAGGTTTGGGAAAAGAAAATTAAAAATAATAATTGCGGTAGCCGTAAATCTTTTTTCTCTTTTTATTAACATCATCTCCGTCTAAAAAATAACGTTAAATGAGATTTGTTTGAAGGCGAGACATTATTTTTTTTTTTTCGGGAGCAACTTTTTTGAAAAATACTCAGCCGGAAAGGAAAGGACTGGTGTGAATGAGTAATTTCAACCGAGTTTTTTGACACATTCACATATTTAAGCAAGAAAAACATAATAGATGGGAGAGAACTCACACAACGAATGTATCAAAACCAGTTTTACCGGAATTTATTTCAAATTTATCTCTGGTTGGAGTCCTGAGAGCAACGACAGCAACAGATTTTATTGCTTTTCATGAAAAACACCTTGCTGCTTCGCTATTTCCACATCGAAGTTGAATGTAGTAAGTTTGAGAGACGCTAGACTAATAGTGAGTAACAAACTCTTTCCGCTTCTTACTGAGTTTCTTCACGGTTACTAAGTTCGTTGACGGGAATATTAACTACATACTTATTTCCATTATCAATTAGGAATTAGCGACATGATCAATCAATGGGCCGGTGGGAAAAAGTTCAGCTCGATTCCACACTTTGAACAAAAGTGTTCAAGGGTTGGGAGGACCTATATGTGTATTGTTGCTCTTATGAGTGCTCTCGGCCTTGAATGGATTCCCTTTCCAACCAGGAGCCGAGAACTAGGATATTGATATCGATGTCGATGTTTGAGTGTTGGCATCTATGCCGTCCAATATCGGGGAAAACATCGATAATATCGATATTTTCGATATCGGTGTCCTTTTCTGTTAACAGCATCTTTTTATGAGGAATATTGATGCAAAATCAACAGTTTTATTGTGTGGCAAATGATATCTCATTTTAAAGGTATTTCAACGCTGACTGAGTTGGTAAAAAGTCCCAGTCATGTAGCATGATGAAATGAGCAAATTTTCAAACTAGTTTTACATGAGGAAAAATTACGCAAAAAACTATTTTATTTTCTGACTTGTGATACCTCATTTTAATTTAGAAATTTTTGAAATCTGAAGAATCTCATAATTTGTTTTCTGATTTTGCCCATCTACCTCGTTCTGTAATCTTCAAACTGCTCTAGTTAGAACGGATTGAGATATCTCCAATCCGATTTCATCGTCGTGTGATAGTTCACAAAACCTGTATAAAAAAGAGTCACCTCCTTGAGGGTTTTCGAGTAATTTTCCCCCATTCGAAATGCCCCAAATCTCCCCTTCGAGTGAGGCGATTGTGCCCATCTTCAAACTTGGCCTTTTGAAAACTTAGATAGATTTTTTGTGCAAATTTGATCTTTCTCTCTCAATTCCATCGAGAGTTATCGTCTGGAATTAGTTTTGGTGCCTTTTGACAGTGGATTTAGGATCTTTGAGACGGATTTTGGTGCAAACATTTTTAGAAAATATTTTCGACAGAGGACAATAGGTTTTTGACCTAGTTTTTTTTTCTTCGAAAACTCGCTAATACTACAGCAATTGAAAGATTTTTTAATATTTCTTTTATTTTCACACCAGATGGAATTTTCTCAGTGAGTGAAGAGTAAACCAAACCGACGTTATCGGAGCCAAAACATCGATATATCGATGTTATCGAATGTGTGGCATCGATGGCAAAACATCGTAATATCGAAGCCAAACATCGATATTTCGATAATATCGATGTCGATGTCCCATCCCTACCATACCCTACCGGGATTTGAGAGTCCCCTTTGAGGGAAGAGTAGAAGTAGGTACCCGGAACCGCTTGCCCTCTTTTCTCTCAAGTCGATGAATCTCAAGTGCACTGTAAAGGTTGAATTTGGAAAAAGGACAAAGAATAAAGGAAAATAAACCCAAACACGAAATTGGAATTTCAAAATTAAAAGATTACACATTTATAAAATAAAAAAATTACTTCGTAGAAACATCAATCCCCAATTAGAATTAATCATTTTATGGGATTTTTGCACTATTTATACTCATCCACTTCAGAATTTGGCGTTAATTATGGCTATGAAACGAAAAAAACATTTTGGATCGATCCTGAAAACTCAAGATGTTCCTAGAGGAAATCTCATCGATTATAGTTGCTACTGTGGATGTGGAACTCTTAATGGGCCGTGAAGGAGACACTTTGTCTCTGGAGAAAACTCCAAGTCACTCAGATTATTCCTCCATACATATGTTTAGTTTCTGTTATGGTTCACAGGAAAAATTACTCGCCTAATTGGCGATAATCGTATTCATTACAAAATTCACTCCATTTGAATAAGGCCGAATTCCAGGTGCCGTAGGGAGATTTTGTATTCAACAGTCACGCTGTGGTCGTACTTGTCGTATGAACTTGTGCCGATGAAAGAACAAGGAGGAAACTCCCTATTCCAACTCATTCATCAGCAACTACTTTTCAGTCTTTGGAATTAACTACATCTGAATACAACTCCAACTCCGAACTTCTACATATTTATACCGCCAAATCAACAGCACCCTCTACAGTTTTTACTTATTGTACCACGAGCAGCATGATTACGCGCTTTTTTAAACCAGTTCATAAAGACAAATCCATTCAATTCGTTTCAAAACTTAAAAAGTATTATTCGGGGGCATTCACAGTTCGGTTTACAGCACCATCGCTACGTGTTTCTCAATACCACTGTCGCATTCTACACTCTCACCAAAATAGTAGACATTTTATTCACGAACCATCCGATTGGCATATCATTTTTTGTATCCCTCCCGTGAGTTCATTCCTCATTAGGCATCGCGACAACGGTCGAACATAAAGACGCTAATATTGAAGAATGTAGGACAATGAGGGTACGGTTGGTGGTTAATGGGATTGCAATGAGTGTGCCCGGCGTAACAATCAGCTCCACAATCAGCCAGTTGTGCCATCATTTACAGTGTTCATTTGAACGAATCATCACGCTTCGATCGATATCGAATATAATCAGATTGGATTTCCCCTTAATTTGAGGCCATGACATACCTTGGTTGACAGCAAGCAGTAGATTCGAATTATTTTCAAACTTCATGACAACACTACCAGTGGGAGTGGAAGACTTTTCAGACACAACTTATAGTAGTAATTTGTCACGAATTACATATAAGGGCACCGGTAGTAGTAGTGGCCGGCACAGCTCATGTCATCTTGTAGTCATAGGTTGAACTAGGAGTGCGCAGAGCATCGTTGGAAATTGTGGTAAACTTCTCAATATGACCGTCCCTAGTTTCCTCGTTTGTTGGGCTGTATCCTAGAGCTTCTACTGGATAGAATCAATTTTGTTCATCTGGTATTGAATTTAATGATATTGAACACGTAAGGAGGGCAAAATGTCAAGTGGTCACTACTGAGACATGCACTGACTGGAAATTTCGTAATTTGATGTGGCCACTACTAGATCAAAATAAAGGTGTGAGAAAAAATTAATAAAAAATAGAAAAAATTGTTCTTTTGATAGTTTTAGGCAATGGATATGTTAGGGAAGAGTCGGGCTATATTCTAAATGAGTCCTGAAGAAAGTCAGTACTACTGTTGGCCCACAATTTTCAAAACTAAAGAAAAAAATTCTTAACTGTGGCCACTACTGGTACCGTTACCTTACAGGGTGTCTAGTAACTTTATAGGACAAACTCAGAAAATAGATTTTACGTTTAATTTGCAATCGAAAGTGTCTCGTAGTATTTTTTGTTTAGAGGTTTCGATTTCCCGCAATTTAATTTTTAAGATTTTTTTTTTTACTTTTCAGACCTTGTCTCACTAAAACAGCCGAAGCTCCCTTAATGTTGATACAAACGAGAAAATAAGGTAACCATTGAGAAGAGCATACAATTTCCTATTACTCTGATAATGAAATTTTTTAGCTAGAACTTATTAGTTAAAAATATGGCCAAAGTTCAAACTTTGAAAATTTCTTGAAAATCATCGTTTTTCTTTCGTTTTTTTTCGCTATCTGTAGGGAGATTTTTCGTCGGGCACTTCTCAAGCAAAACTTGCCCAGACACTCAGCTTTCCAACGGTATACTCATTTTTATGTTTGGACGTCTTTTTCTAAGAGAAAAATGAGTTTGAATGAAAGAAAACGTGTTTTTTTTAAAGCGTTTTTTAAAAGTTTTTCATGATTTCAAAACTTGGCGATTTAGGCGAAATTAGTTTCGTATTTTACGTGATGTTTTACGTTGAATCGAATGGTGATACTCCCAACCCTCTCAGGCGATCCCAAAAGAACATATCGAGTCTCGGGTTTCAACAGGCATTCTGCGTTATCATTATTTATTAACTACAGTAGGTATTCAAAATGCCCCCCTCCCCCCCCTTGCCTTGTACAAAGGCGGCATCTTTTGAGCTCGCTCCTCGAGACGTTCCGTTGTTGGTGAGCATTTTGCACTACCCCTCTAGACTTTAACGTATGGGGTACGCTGAAGTCCTTAGTCTACGCAGGAGCTGTGGACACGAGGGAAGCCCTCATCAAGAAGAAAGTAAATTACAAGCAAAAAAATTCCAAATGTTTTAAAATTACAACGAAATCCGCTAAAAAATGTCAATTACCACAATTTCTGTGGATACTCTATTTTATACCGCTGCTACCTAAGCGAGTAATCAAACTAATACTTTCCGTTTTGCTACGGCTGTTTTAGTATGAAAAGGCCTGAAAAGTAAAAAAAAATCTTAGAAATTAGGGAATTTCTTAGGGAAAACGAAGCCTCTAAACGAAAAATGCTAAGAGACACCGATTGCAAATTAAACGTAGAATCGATTCCCTGAGTTTGTTTCGTAATTTTACTAGACACCCTGTATATGCTCGCCATTATCAAATGCCAGAGTTGTTAGGAAAGTCATTCGATTACCCATTACAAATTCCAATTACTTTTGAAGACAGATAATCGCGATTACCATTCCAATTACTGTAATGGTAATCGAAAAAACGATTCCTTTTTTCCGATTACAAGTAATGGTAATCGAAAAAACGGTTACTTGTAATCGGAAGAAGTAATCGTCATTCCGATTAGGTACCATTGCAGTAATCGGAATGGGGTACTGGTAATTCGATTACTTTTTTCAATCCGATCACTGCATTGGTAGAATGCAAATTTGACGCCACAATGATGGTTGAAACAATGTTATCGATTTAATATCGTACGATACAGATGTCATCTATTTAACAATTGCTATTCGCTTCACTTGCTATGCATTATACATCGATTGTAAAAGTGTAAAAGTCCGTCAGTTGAAATTTTTCGAAAATAGGGTTATGACATATCCTGGTAAATTCTCCTGCAAAATTTTTATTTTTCGTTATTTTCTGTGAAAAGTGTTTTCCCTTCTAAATCGACTCGTTTTTTTTTGTAAGAAATTAATTAAACTCGGAATTATTTGAAAGTAATCGGTATTTCGATTACCATTACTTGTAATCGGAAAACGTAATCGTTTTAACGATTACCATTACAGTAATTGGAATGGTAATCGCGATTACTTCTGGAGTAATTTCAACCCCAAAACTTCGGATTTTCAATCTCCTTTTTACTGAAATTGTTACTAGCCAAATATACGTCATTACAATGAAAGTAATCGGAAAATGATTCATTACTCAAAGTAATGATTACATCTCAACTCTGTCAAATGTAATTTCTATCAAGTCAGACTCCCAACAATTTTTCCTAATTAAGTAAGCTCTCGGTTTTCTCACTATTGCTTTCCATTCGATGTTTTATGCCTTGCATCATCCGTACATGTTTAACGTCACTTTCGTGTGGGAAATAATAAGTGCACGAGATAACTGTACATGATCCTCAGTCAGAAATGGATCTCCACTAGTTGGCAAGTAATATAATTGGAGAATTGGATGGTCTTTACACTATTTCCGCTCAATTGAAACATTTTTGTTTGCTGTTGACGAGTGAAGTGCTGCCACTGCATCTTTCAGATTGATGCTGATGGTCTACAAAAACGCTGCAAATTCTTTCACTGGGGTTTGTTATTCAATGATTCATGATTTGAATTTCTACTAAGCTTTGGAGTGTGCGTGTTCCACAGGTGATAGAGCGATTATTGAATTTCAGGAGATATGCATGGAGCACAGTAAATCTGTTCTCAACCAAAATACCTATTTGGATTGATCAGTTGATCATATTTGTGTGCCTCCTGAAATTCAATAATCGCTCTATCCTGTGAAACACGCACACTCCAAAGTTTAGTAGAAATTCAAATAATGAACGCAAGCCGATTGAATAATAAACCCCAGTGAGAGAATTTGCAGCGTTTTTTTATTGAACCTCAATACCCACCCCCCCCCCCCCCCCGCCACAATAAAAACATCTATAATTTATCAAGTCCTTTAGCACTCGTATTGTGTTAAAACTTCCCCAAATCCAAATTTAAACGATGTAGCCAAAGGTAGACTGATGTACAGGAGGCACACAAATATCATCAACTGATCAATCCAAATAGGTGTTTTGGTTGAGAACCGATTTACGTGGTCTATGCATATCTCCTGAAATTCAATAATCGCTCTATCACCTGTAAAACACGCACACTCCAAAGCTTAGTAGAAATTCAAATAATGAACGCAAGCCAATTGAATAATAAAGCCCAGTGAAAAATTTGCAGCGTTTTTTTATTGAACCTCAATACCCCCCCCCCCCCACAATAAAAACATCTATAATTTATCAAGTCCTTTAGCACTCGTATTGTGTTAAAACTTCCCCAAATCCAAATTTAAACGATGTAGCCAAAGGTAGACTGATGTAGAGGAGGCACACAAATATCATCAACTGATAAATCCAAATAATTGTTTTGGTTGAGAACCGATTTACGTGGTCTATGCATATCTCCTGAAATTCAAATATCGCTCTATCACCTGTGAAATTCAAATCAAATGCAACTCAAATGAATAAAATTTAATAATAAACCCCACTGAAAGAATTTGCAGTGTGCGTGTTTCACAGGTGATAGAGGGATTATTGAATTTCAGGAGGCACACAAATATGATCAACTGATCACATACAGATTCAAATCATGAACGCAAGCCAATTGAATGATAAACCCCAGTGAAAGAATACTCAATATTTACCCCAGTAATAATATTAATAATATTCACCTATATATTATCAGCGTTTCATGCATAATGCTTCAACCCGTGTATCGGCTATAAACTACAAGTATCAACATTGGCTATCACTCCAGTATCCACATTCACTACAACTCGACGCTATCCGACATCACTAGGTTACAAACAAACAATAATAAACCAAAAAACGCAAATGTTGGCACCATAAATCGGGCCATACATCGGAAATGGTTTGACCTACGGACGTGGGGAGGGGCTCATTCGATTCCCCATGGTATGTTCTTCAAATATGTTCACTTTTAGGTCGCCTTGAATTGTTTTGAGGTTTTTACAAAACTTTGACAGCCCTTAGAGGGCACTTTAAATTGAGTGAGAGAGCTGGCTCAAGAATTGGGGCGCCGTCGGACCAACATGGATTTTTCCTGAAAATTTGAGCTTTTTTGCTCCAGCCGTTTCGGAGAAATCGTGCGTACGGCGTACGGCAGACGGACGGAAAAATTGTTATTGCAGATTCGGATTCTACACCCTTTGAAACGTAAACCATGAAATTTTCAGGGGGGTTAGAATTTTTTTTCCAGAGCGATTACAATGGTTTATTATTGAATAATAAACCAAAAGAGTGAGGAGCAGTTAAGCACATGGGTGCATGGAACATCTCTAAAAATGAACTGTGGAAGGCCCAGCCAGAGATGAGTATCAGAAATACGTTTACAGGACAAACGTTTAGAGAAACAAGAAAAACAAAGACAATCCGTGGACTAAGAACGGACAGACCATGAGTTATTTAGAACAGGACTAAACGACCACATTATTTAAGACGGCAGTTTCATCTTGCTAAAAGAGGAAAACACGTCTGCCAAGTTGGGTGTGATACTTAGCTTCCTCTTATGGATAACTTGAATTTGTAGATCTTACACATTTTATAAATAAACTTGAAGATTCTTAATCTTTGAAGATGCCAAATATAAGCTTGTTACGTCGATTCAAGGGACAAAGTGCCATGGGACATTCGGACAGATATCTCCTTTTCCCACTGGGTGGATGGACACGTAATTCAGCTTGCTGCTCTAATTCTGCCGCGGATACGATATGATCGACTCGAAATTCATGTGAGATGATTAAACTGGCTTTCCATAGCGACCCTCAAAATGCGAGCGGGATCGGACGACGAAAACCTCTACTCATGGGTGAAGAAACGTTTTGATTTCAGTGCGATTCATACGAGGCTGAATAGCCCCCAAATTCGGTGAGAATTCAACCAAAATTGGATGAAACCTCTAAAAATTTAGCTTTCCACAAAGATCTGCGGACAAACGGCAGACTCTCACAGGAAGAACAGGTAGACATCAAAGAAACATAGATTGTACAGAATAATCCAAGGAGTAAAATGCAAAAATAAATTGATTTCCGAAAAAAACAAATTCTTCATCTCTCGAACGTGAAAACGATGTTGCTACTGCATACAAGTATTATTTTTATCATTATTATAAATTGTGTAGTTGACCATTTCGTTGCTCACCTTGTGAGTTGATTTTTCATCCATCAGATCCCAGGAAGTACTTTCTGAATGCACATGAAGACGGGTAGTTTAGCGCCATTTACAACGGTATTCTCAAATTTAGATTCAGAAAAAAATTCGAAATTTTGTAACAAAAAAAAAAGGTGATGACAGACACTGTCGATCGAAAAAGTTGAACGACCAAACATCAGGAACCGTTGTGAAAAATACTCCTAAAGTTTTTGTTCTTACCGGGTAGGGAGTGAGGGGTAATAGCGCGCATCGGGTAATGCCGCCCATGGCTGTTTCGGATGTTTGAATCGACACCAGAAACGTGGGAATGAGCGCCGATCCTAGAGAAATGTCCCGCCAACTAGGTTCTAGCGTCACCCTACCTGCAAAGTTAGCCTTCTTGACGTGAGTGCAGTGAGTATTTTTCCGCATCGTTTGATGTTATGTCTTGTGCATCGGAAATAAGCAATGTAAGTCCCATTTTCAACTCTTTTTTAGATTAGTTTTCATGTATATACGCAGAATTTAATCATCTTTCTGAAGCACTAACCAAATTTAAGTTTTGATTGTAAATGAAGTCAGCGTGAATGAATTACGAAAAACGTAAACATTGCGGTAATCGCCCTTCGTATCGGGGGAATGCCGTGCATTTCTGAAACGTCAAAAAAAGATGGGAAAGAACAACAAATATCCAACAAAGCGCCAAATTCAGCTGGATTTTGATCAACTCACTACTAGTAGCAGAGATGGGGTTCAGAAGAAGAAAAAGAAAGGTGGAAATCATGGAAAAATTGAAAGACCTCAAAAAAGAAAGAGAAGCGCAAGAGAACCAGAAGTGAGAGCAGTGGCAATGTTGACTGGGGAGATATCTCTGAGGGAGACCTTGTTGGAGACACAGACGAAGATGTTGAAGAATTCTTGACTTCGTCTTTTGTGGACAGCTTGTGTACAATTTGCCAAGAAGCCGATAATAATTCGGCAAAGTGGAATTGCGAGCACTGCAATCACAGCAGCCACTACATGTGTTCCATGGGACGACCTGATCACGGACTATGTGATGTATGCAAGGCTATTTCATAATTTTGTAAAGAAAGAAAAGCTAAATATTAATGTGGGTTCAAAAAGTTCTATATACAAGACTGTAGTTAGCCTATTTCTAAGTCGTTGTTCATTTTAACTAGTTTAGACTGTTTTCATGGTTTTTATTGTTATAAATACATTTAACCTTTTAACTTTGGAAAAAATGGGTTGAATGAGGGTTGAGAGGGGAACATAATTCAGTTTCGGGGTTGGACGTCATTACCCCACAGTGCGAGCGGCATTACCCCACAGTGTGGGAAATGCCGCACAAAGCACTTTATTAACATTCACGGCTGTTTTTCCTTTAAAAATCCTTTTATGTAAGGGAAATGCTCAGATATCGAAAATAGAATAAATTCTAGAGCCATTCGTGCAAGAAAAACATTTTTATGACGTTCTGTCACCCTAACTGTATGGTTCCAAAGTTAAGTGCACGGTATTACCCCTCGTTCCCCTACATCTTATTATATTCGTTAGTTCATAACCGCAAAAATCTCATTCTCAGAAAAATAATTCTCTTCCCCGCAAACACTTGATTTGATTGATTGATGCCGTATAAAAGCTTCGCTCTAACGCTTCCCAGAGATTCTGTTAGGATCTCACACAAGGTGCTCTTATAATCAATACTAGATGGAAAATGGTTTTAATATTATTGCAGATGCCACTAGGAGGCACCATGAGTCTAGGCGGGAAAATGGTTTTAATATTAGCAGATGCCACTAGGAGGCGCCATGTTAGTTAGTTTTTGTCGTCGTTCGCCTCTCTTCATGAAAGCAATGTACGCGAAGTATTTTTGTTTGAATCAGTTTGATATCAGTGTATAACTGGACATTAGTGCAATTCAGTTCCTTCTACTTCAACCAAGGGACCAGGACAAGTGATGTACATCTCAAATACAAGTACGGTAAAGATTTATCGATTTATTTATTGTCCAATAATAGGTCAGTCTCCCCTAAAGCGAAACAAATGGTCCTTCGAGCCGGATATTAGTGAAATCACGCTAATCCGCGCATACTTCACATTCTTAAATCGATATATAACCGTAAACCAGTAACTTGAGACTGTTTTCTTCACGTTTTGTCCATCAATCGGACCGAATTCTGGATCTTCTTTGTGAAAAAGATTGGAAATTGTACAGAAACCAGTCGCCATATTGTGAGGGTGACGTCAACCTTGCAGTTACACTTACGTCACCCCCGACCAATCACATTATAGCTACACTACTTTTAAGCCTAGCAGCTGTTT
>JAVIWC010006681.1:0-11371 GCA_031894815.1 Creontiades dilutus
CCATGAAGGACGCGTTTTATAGAAAAAGGACTTCCGAATTCGTGTTCAGCACCCGAAAAACCTTAAGTTAGGTTTGAAAGCGATTAAACAGAGTTAATTTTTGAGCAATTTTGATGAAAAAACGCGAAAATAACCATGAAGGAAGCGTTTTATCGAAAAAAGGACTTCAGATTCGTGTTCAGCACCCCGAAAAACCCCTTAGAGAGTAGGTTTGAAAGCGATTAAACAAGTTAATTTTTGAGCAATTTTGATGAAAAAACGCGAAAATAACCATGAAGGAAGCGTTTTATCGAAAAAAACGGACTTCAGATTCGTGTTCAGCACCCCGAAAAACCCCTTAGAGTAGGTTTGAAAGCGATTAAACAGAGTTAATTTTTGAGCAATTTTGATGAAAAAACGCGAAAATAACCATGAAGGAAGCGTTTTATCGAAAAAGGACTTCAGATTCGTGTTCAGCACCCCGAAAAACCCCTTAGAGAGAAAGCGGTTTTGAAAGCGATTAAACAGAGTTAATTTTTGAGCAATTTTGATGAAAAAACGCGAAAATAACCATGAAGGAAGCGTTTTATCGAAAAAGGACTTCAGATTCGTGTTCAGCACCCCGAAAAACCCCTTAGAGTAGGTTTGAAAGCGATTAAACAGAGTTAATTTTTGAGCAATTTTGATGAAAAAACGCGAAAATAACCATGAAGGAAGCGTTTTATCGAAAAAAGGACTTCAGATTCGTGTTCAGCACCCCGAAAAACCCCTTAGAGAGTAGGTTTGAAAGCGATTAAACAGAGTTAATTTTTGAGCAATTTTGATGAAAAAACGCGAAAATAACCATGAAGGAAGCGTTTTATCGAAAAAGGACTTCAGATTCGTGTTCAGCACCCGAAAAACCCTTAGAGAGTAGGTTTGAAAGCGATTAAACAGAGTTAATTTTTGAGCAATTTTGATGAAAAAACGCGAACAGAAAATAACCATGAAGGAAGCGTTTTATCGAAAAAAGGACTTCAGATTCGTGTTCAGCACCCGAAAAACCCCTTAGAGAGTAGGTTTGAAAGCGATTAAACAGAGTTAATTTTTGAGCAATTTTGATGAAAAAACGCGAAAATAACCATGAAGGAAGCGTTTTATCGAAAAAAGGACTTCAGATTCGTGTTCAGCACCCCGAAAAACCCCTTAGAGTAGGTTTGAAAGCGATTAAACAGAGTTAATTTTTGAGCAATTTTGATGAAAAAACGCGAAAATAACCATGAAGGAAGCGTTTTATCGAAAAAGGACTTCAGATTCGTGTTCAGCACCCCGAAAAACCCCTTAGAGAGTAGGTTTGAAAGCGATTAAACAGAGTTAATTTTTGAGCAATTTTGATGAAAAAACGCGAAAATAACCATGAAGGAAGCGTTTTATCGAAAAACGGACTTCAGATTCGTGTTCAGCACCCCGAAAAACCCCTTAGAGAGTAGGGTTAATTTATGAGCAATTTTGATGAAAAAACGCGAAAATAACCATGAAGGAAGCGTTTTATCGAAAAAAGGACTTCAGATTCGTGTTCAGCACCCCGAAAAACCCCTTAGAGAGTAGGTTTGAAAGCGATTAAACAGAGTTAATTTTTGAGCAATTTTGATGAAAAAACGCGAAAATAACCATGAAGGAAGCGTTTTATCGAAAAAAGGACTTCAGATTCGTGTTCAGCACCCCGAAAAACCCCTTAGAGAGTAGGTTTGAAAGCGATTAAACAGAGTTAATTTTTGAGCAATTTTGATGAAAAAACGCGAAAATAACCATGAAGGAAGCGTTTTATCGAAAAAAGGACTTCAGATTCGTGTTCAGCACCCCGAAAAACCCCTTAGAGAGTAGGTTTGAAAGCGATTAAACAGAGTTAATTTTTGAGCAATTTTGATGAAAAAACGCGAAAATAACCATGAAGGAAGCGTTTTATCGAAAAAAGGACTTCAGATTCGTGTTCAGCACCCCGAAAAACCCCTTAGAGAGTAGGTTTGAAAGCGATTAAACAGAGTTAATTTTTGAGCAATTTTGATGAAAAAACGCGAAAATAACCATGAAGGAAGCGTTTTATCGAAAAAGGACTTCAGATTCGTGTTCAGCACCCCGAAAAACCCCTTAGAGAGTAGGTTTGAAAGCGATTAAACAGAGTTAATTTTTGAGCAATTTTGATGAAAAAACGCGAAAATAACCATGAAGGAAGCGTTTTATCGAAAAAAGGACTTCAGATTCGTGTTCAGCACCCCGAAAAACCCCTTAGAGAGTAGGTTTGAAAGCGATTAAACAGAGTTAATTTTTGAGCAATTTTGATGAAAAAACGCGAAAATAACCATGAAGGAAGCGTTTTATCGAAAAAAGGACTTCAGATTCGTGTTCAGCACCCCGAAAAACCCCTTAGAGAGTAGGTTTGAAAGCGATTAAACAGAGTTAATTTTTGAGCAATTTTGATGAAAAAACGCGAAAATAACCATGAAGGAAGCGTTTTATCGAAAAAGGACTTCAGATTCGTGTTCAGCACCCCGAAAAACCCCTTAGAGAGTAGGTTTGAAAGCGATTAAACAGAGTTAATTTTTGAGCAATTTTGATGAAAAAACGCGAAAATAACCATGAAGGAAGCGTTTTATCGAAAAAGGACTTCAGATTCGTGTTCAGCACCCCGAAAAACCCCTTAGAGAGTAGGTTTGAAAGCGATTAAACAGAGTTAATTTTTGAGCAATTTTGATGAAAAAACGCGAAAATAACCATGAAGGAAGCGTTTTATCGAAAAAAGGACTTCAGATTCGTGTTCAGCACCCCGAAAAACCCCTTAGAGAGTAGGTTTGAAAGCGATTAAACAGAGTTAATTTTTGAGCAATTTTGATGAAAAAACGCGAAAATAACCATGAAGGAAGCGTTTTATCGAAAAAAGGACTTCAGATTCGTGTTCAGCACCCCGAAAAACCCCTTAGAGAGTAGGTTTGAAAGCGATTAAACAGAGTTAATTTTTGAGCAATTTTGATGAAAAAACGCGAAAATAACCATGAAGGAAGCGTTTTATCGAAAAAAGGACTTCAGATTCGTGTTCAGCACCCCGAAAAACCCCTTAGAGAGTAGGTTTGAAAGCGATTAAACAGAGTTAATTTTTGAGCAATTTTGATGAAAAAACGCGAAAATAACCATGAAGGAAGCGTTTTATCGAAAAAAGGACTTCAGATTCGTGTTCAGCACCCCGAAAAACCCCTTAGAGAGTAGGTTTGAAAGCGATTAAACAGAGTTAATTTTTGAGCAATTTTGATGAAAAAACGCGAAAATAACCATGAAGGAAGCGTTTTATCGAAAAAAGGACTTCAGATTCGTGTTCAGCACCCCGAAAAACCCCTTAGAGAGTAGGTTTGAAAGCGATTAAACAGAGTTAATTTTTGAGCAATTTTGATGAAAAAACGCGAAAATAACCATGAAGGAAGCGTTTTATCGAAAAAAGGACTTCAGATTCGTGTTCAGCACCCCGAAAAACCCCTTAGAGAGTAGGTTTGAAAGCGATTAAACAGAGTTAATTTTTGAGCAATTTTGATGAAAAAACGCGAAAATAACCATGAAGGAAGCGTTTTATCGAAAAAAGGACTTCAGATTCGTGTTCAGCACCCCGAAAAACCCCTTAGAGAGTAGGTTTGAAAGCGATTAAACAGAGTTAATTTTTGAGCAATTTTGATGAAAAAACGCGAAAATAACCATGAAGGAAGCGTTTTATCGAAAAAGGACTTCAGATTCGTGTTCAGCACCCCGAAAAACCCCTTAGAGAGTAGGTTTGAAAGCGATTAAACAGAGTTAATTTTTGAGCAATTTTGATGAAAAAACGCGAAAATAACCATGAAGGAAGCGTTTTATCGAAAAAAGGACTTCAGATTCGTGTTCAGCACCCCGAAAAACCCCTTAGAGAGTAGGTTTGAAAGCGATTAAACAGAGTTAATTTTATGAAAAAACGCGAAAATAACCATGAAGGAAGCGTTTTATCGAAAAAAGGACTTCAGATTCGTGTTCAGCACCCCGAAAAACCCCTTAGAGAGTAGGTTTGAAAGCGATTAAACAGAGTTAATTTTTGAGCAATTTTGATGAAAAAACGCGAAAATAACCATGAAGGAAGCGTTTTATCGAAAAAAGGACTTCAGATTCGTGTTCACAGAAAAACCCCTTAGAGAGTAGGTTTGAAAGCGATTAAACAGAGTTATTTTTGAGCAATTTTGATGAAAAAACGCGAAAATAACCATGAAGGAAGCGTTTTATCGAAAAAAGGACTTCAGATTCGTGTTCAGCACCCCGAAAAACCCCTTAGAGAGTAGGTTTGAAAGCGATTAAACAGAGTTAATTTTTGAGCAATTTTGATGAAAAAACGCGAAAATAACCATGAAGGAAGCGTTTTATCGAAAAAGGACTTCAGATTCGTGTTCAGCACCCCGAAAAACCCCTTAGAGTAGGTTTGAAAGCGATTAAACAGAGTTAATTTTTGAGCAATTTTGATGAAAAAACGCGAAAATAACCATGAAGGAAGCGTTTTATCGAAAAAGGACTTCAGATTCGTGTTCAGCACCCCGAAAAACCCCTTAGAGAGTAGGTTTGAAAGCGATTAAACAGAGTTAATTTTTGAGCAATTTTGATGAAAAAACGCGAAAATAACCATGAAGGAAGCGTTTTATCGAAAAAAGGACTTCAGATTCGTGTTCAGCACCCCGAAAAACCCCTTAGAGAGTAGGTTTGAAAGCGATTAAACAGAGTTAATTTTTGAGCAATTTTGATGAAAAAACGCGAAAATAACCATGAAGGAAGCGTTTTATCGAAAAAGGACTTCAGATTCGTGTTCAGCACCCCGAAAAACCCCTTAGAGAGTAGGTTTGAAAGCGATTAAACAGAGTTAATTTTTGAGCAATTTTGATGAAAAAACGCGAAAATAACCATGAAGGAAGCGTTTTATCGAAAAAGGACTTCAGATTCGTGTTCAGCACCCCGAAAAACCCCTTAGAGTAGGTTTGAAAGCGATTAAACAGAGTTAATTTTTGAGCAATTTTGATGAAAAAACGCGAAAATAACCATGAAGGAAGCGTTTTATCGAAAAAGGACTTCAGATTCGTGTTCAGCACCCCGAAAAACCCCTTAGAGAGTAGGTTTGAAAGCGATTAAACAGAGTTAATTTTTGAGCAATTTTGATGAAAAAACGCGAAAATAACCATGAAGGAAGCGTTTTATCGAAAAAAGGACTTCAGATTCGTGTTCAGCACCCCGAAAAACCCCTTTAGAGTAGGTTTGAAAGCGATTAAACAGAGTTAATTTTTGAGCAATTTTGATGAAAAAACGCGAAAATAACCATGAAGGAAGCGTTTTATCGAAAAAGGACTTCAGATTCGTGTTCAGCACCCCGAAAAACCCCTTAGAGAGTAGGTTTGAAAGCGATTAAACAGAGTTAATTTTTGAGCAATTTTGATGAAAAAACGCGAAAATAACCATGAAGGAAGCGTTTTATCGAAAAAGGACTTCAGATTCGTGTTCAGCACCCCGAAAAACCCCTTAGAGAGTAGGTTTGAAAGCGATTAAACAGAGTTAATTTTTGAGCAATTTTGATGAAAAAACGCGAAAATAACCATGAAGGAAGCGTTTTATCGAAAAAAGGACTTCAGATTCGTGTTCAGCACCCCGAAAAACCCCTTAGAGAGTAGGTTTGAAAGCGATTAAACAGAGTTAATTTTTGAGCAATTTTGATGAAAAAACGCGAAAATAACCATGAAGGAAGCGTTTTATCGAAAAAGGACTTCAGATTCGTGTTCAGCACCCCGAAAAACCCCTTAGAGAGTAGGTTTGAAAGCGATTAAACAGAGTTAATTTTTGAGCAATTTTGATGAAAAAACGCGAAAATAACCATGAAGGAAGCGTTTTATCGAAAAAGGACTTCAGATTCGTGTTCAGCACCCCGAAAAACCCCTTAGAGAGTAGGTTTGAAAGCGATTAAACAGAGTTAATTTTTGAGCAATTTTGATGAAAAAACGCGAAAATAACCATGAAGGAAGCGTTTTATCGAAAAAAGGACTTCAGATTCGTGTTCAGCACCCCGAAAAACCCCTTAGAGAGTAGGTTTGAAAGCGATTAAACAGAGTTAATTTTTGAGCAATTTTGATGAAAAAACGCGAAAATAACCATGAAGGAAGCGTTTTATCGAAAAAGGACTTCAGATTCGTGTTCAGCACCCCGAAAAACCCCTTAGAGAGTAGGTTTGAAAGCGATTAAACAGAGTTAATTTTTGAGCAATTTTGATGAAAAAACGCGAAAATAACCATGAAGGAAGCGTTTTATCGAAAAAGGACTTCAGATTCGTGTTCAGCACCCCGAAAAACCCCTTAGAGAGTAGGTTTGAAAGCGATTAAACAGAGTTAATTTTTGAGCAATTTTGATGAAAAAACGCGAAAATAACCATGAAGGAAGCGTTTTATCGAAAAAAGGACTTCAGATTCGTGTTCAGCACCCCGAAAAACCCCTTAGAGAGTAGGTTTGAAAGCGATTAAACAGAGTTAATTTTTGAGCAATTTTGATGAAAAAACGCGAAAATAACCATGAAGGAAGCGTTTTATCGAAAAAAGGACTTCAGATTCGTGTTCAGCACCCCGAAAAACCCCTTAGAGAGTAGGTTTGAAAGCGATTAAACAGAGTTAATTTTTGAGCAATTTTGATGAAAAAACGCGAAAATAACCATGAAGGAAGCGTTTTATCGAAAAAAGGACTTCAGATTCGTGTTCAGCACCCCGAAAAACCCCTTAGAGAGTAGGTTTGAAAGCGATTAAACAGAGTTAATTTTTGAGCAATTTTGATGAAAAAACGCGAAAATAACCATGAAGGAAGCGTTTTATCGAAAAAGGACTTCAGATTCGTGTTCAGCACCCCGAAAAACCCCTTAGAGAGTAGGTTTGAAAGCGATTAAACAGAGTTAATTTTTGAGCAATTTTGATGAAAAAACGCGAAAATAACCATGAAGGAAGCGTTTTATCGAAAAAGGACTTCAGATTCGTGTTCAGCACCCCGAAAAACCCCTTAGAGAGTAGGTTTGAAAGCGATTAAACAGAGTTAATTTTTGAGCAATTTTGATGAAAAAACGCGAAAATAACCATGAAGGAAGCGTTTTATCGAAAAAAGGACTTCAGATTCGTGTTCAGCACCCCGAAAAACCCCTTAGAGAGTAGGTTTGAAAGCGATTAAACAGAGTTAATTTTTGAGCAATTTTGATGAAAAAACGCGAAAATAACCATGAAGGAAGCGTTTTATCGAAAAAGGACTTCAGATTCGTGTTCAGCACCCCGAAAAACCCCTTAGAGAGTAGGTTTGAAAGCGATTAAACAGAGTTAATTTTTGAGCAATTTTGATGAAAAAACGCGAAAATAACCATGAAGGAAGCGTTTTATCGAAAAAAGGACTTCAGATTCGTGTTCAGCACCCCGAAAAACCCCTTAGAGAGTAGGTTTGAAAGCGATTAAACAGAGTTAATTTTTGAGCAATTTTGATGAAAAAACGCGAAAATAACCATGAAGGAAGCGTTTTATCGAAAAAGGACTTCAGATTCGTGTTCAGCACCCCGAAAAACCCCTTAGAGAGTAGGTTTGAAAGCGATTAAACAGAGTTAATTTTTGAGCAATTTTGATGAAAAAACGCGAAAATAACCATGAAGGAAGCGTTTTATCGAAAAAAGGACTTCAGATTCGTGTTCAGCACCCCGAAAAACCCCTTAGAGTAGGTTTGAAAGCGATTAAACAGAGTTAATTTTTGAGCAATTTTGATGAAAAAACGCGAAAATAACCATGAAGGAAGCGTTTTATCGAAAAAGGACTTCAGATTCGTGTTCAGCACCCCGAAAAACCCCTTAGAGAGTAGGTTTGAAAGCGATTAAACAGAGTTATTTTTGAGCAATTTTGATGAAAAAACGCGAAAATAACCATGAAGGAAGCGTTTTATCGAAAAAAGGACTTCAGATTCGTGTTCAGCACCCCGAAAAACCCCTTAGAGAGTAGGTTTGAAAGCGATTAAACAGAGTTAATTTTTGAGCAATTTTGATGAAAAAACGCGAAAATAACCATGAAGGAAGCGTTTTATCGAAAAAGGACTTCAGATTCGTGTTCAGCACCCCGAAAAACCCCTTAGAGAGTAGGTTTGAAAGCGATTAAACAGAGTTAATTTTTGAGCAATTTTGATGAAAAAACGCGAAAATAACCATGAAGGAAGCGTTTTATCGAAAAAGGACTTCAGATTCGTGTTCAGCACCCCGAAAAACCCCTTAGAGAGTAGGTTTGAAAGCGATTAAACAGAGTTAATTTTTGAGCAATTTTGATGAAAAAACGCGAAAATAACCATGAAGGAAGCGTTTTATCGAAAAAAGGACTTCAGATTCGTGTTCAGCACCCCGAAAAACCCCTTAGAGAGTAGGTTTGAAAGCGATTAAACAGAGTTAATTTTTGAGCAATTTTGATGAAAAAACGCGAAAATAACCATGAAGGAAGCGTTTTATCGAAAAAAGGACTTCAGATTCGTGTTCAGCACCCCGAAAAACCCCTTAGAGAGTAGGTTTGAAAGCGATTAAACAGAGTTAATTTTTGAGCAATTTTGATGAAAAAACGCGAAAATAACCATGAAGGAAGCGTTTTATCGAAAAAGGACTTCAGATTCGTGTTCAGCACCCCGAAAAACCCCTTAGAGAGTAGGTTTGAAAGCGATTAAACAGAGTTAATTTTTGAGCAATTTTGATGAAAAAACGCGAAAATAACCATGAAGGAAGCGTTTTATCGAAAAAGGACTTCAGATTCGTGTTCAGCACCCCGAAAAACCCCTTAGAGAGTAGGTTTGAAAGCGATTAAACAGAGTTAATTTTTGAGCAATTTTGATGAAAAAACGCGAAAATAACCATGAAGGAAGCGTTTTATCGAAAAAGGACTTCAGATTCGTGTTCAGCACCCCGAAAAACCCCTTAGAGTAGGTTTGAAAGCGATTAAACAGAGTTAATTTTTGAGCAATTTTGATGAAAAAACGCGAAAATAACCATGAAGGAAGCGTTTTATCGAAAAAGGACTTCAGATTCGTGTTCAGCACCCCGAAAAACCCCTTAGAGAGTAGGTTTGAAAGCGATTAAACAGAGTTAATTTTTGAGCAATTTTGATGAAAAAACGCGAAAATAACCATGAAGGAAGCGTTTTATCGAAAAAAGGACTTCAGATTCGTGTTCAGCACCCCGAAAAACCCCTTAGAGAGTAGGTTTGAAAGCGATTAAACAGAGTTAATTTTTGAGCAATTTTGATGAAAAAACGCGAAAATAACCATGAAGGAAGCGTTTTATCGAAAAAGGACTTCAGATTCGTGTTCAGCACCCCGAAAAACCCCTTAGAGAGTAGGTTTGAAAGCGATTAAACAGAGTTAATTTTTGAGCAATTTTGATGAAAAAACGCGAAAATAACCATGAAGGAAGCGTTTTATCGAAAAAAGGACTTCAGATTCGTGTTCAGCACCCCGAAAAACCCCTTAGAGAGTAGGTTTGAAAGCGAAAAAACGCGAAAATAACCATGAAGGAAGCGTTTTATCGAAAAAAGGACTTCAGATTCGTGTTCAGCACCCCGAAAAACCCCTTAGAGAGTAGGTTTGAAAGCGATTAAACAGAGTTAATTTTTGAGCAATTTTGATGAAAAAACGCGAAAATAACCATGAAGGAAGCGTTTTATCGAAAAAGGACTTCAGATTCGTGTTCAGCACCCCGAAAAACCCCTTAGAGAGTAGGTTTGAAAGCGATTAAACAGAGTTAATTTTTGAGCAATTTTGATGAAAAAACGCGAAAATAACCATGAAGGAAGCGTTTTATCGAAAAAGGACTTCAGATTCGTGTTCAGCACCCCGAAAAACCCCTTAGAGAGTAGGTTTGAAAGCGATTAAACAGAGTTAATTTTTGAGCAATTTTGATGAAAAAACGCGAAAATAACCATGAAGGAAGCGTTTTATCGAAAAAAGGACTTCAGATTCGTGTTCAGCACCCCGAAAAACCCCTTAGAGAGTAGGTTTGAAAGCGATTAAACAAGAGTTAATTTTTGAGCAATTTTGATGAAAAAACGCGAAAATAACCATGAAGGAAGCGTTTTATCGAAAAAAGGACTTCCAGATTCGTGTTCTTCACCCCGAAAAACCCCTTAGAGAGTAGGTTTGAAAGCGATTAAACAGAGTTAATTTTTGAGCAATTTTGATGAAAAACGCGAAAATAACCATGAAGAAGCGTTTTATCGAAAAAAGGACTTCAGATTCGTGTTCAGCACCCCGAAAAACCCCTTAGAGAGTAGGTTTGAAAGCGATTAAACAGAGTTAATTTTTGAGCAATTTTGATGAAAAAACGCGAAAATAACCATGAAGGAAGCGTTTTATCGAAAAAGGACTTCAGATTCGTGTTCAGCACCCCGAAAAACCCCTTAGAGAGTAGGTTTGAAAGCGATTAAACAGAGTTAATTTTTGAGCAATTTTGATGAAAAAACGCGAAAATAACCATGAAGGAAGCGTTTTATCGAAAAACGGACTTCGAATTCGTGTTCAGCACCCCGAAAAACCCCTTAGAGTAGGTTTGAAAGCGATTAAACAGAGTTAATTTTTGAGCAATTTTGATGAAAAAACGCGAAAATAACCATGAAGAAGCGTTTTATCGAAAAAAGGACTTCAGATTCGTGTTCAACCCCGAAAAACCCCTTAGAGTAGGTTTGAAAGCGATTAAACAGAGTTAATTTTTGGTAATTTTGATGAAAAAACGCGAAAATAACCATGAAGGAAGCGTTTTATCGAAAAAAGGACTTCAGATTCGTGTTCAGCACCCCGAAAAACCCCTTAGAGAGTAGGTTTGAAAGCGATTAAACAGAGTTAATTTTTGAGCAATTTTGATGAAAAAACGCGAAAATAACCATGAAGGAAGCGTTTTATCGAAAATCGGACTTCAGATTCGTGTTCAGCACCCCGAAAAACCCCTTAGAGAGTAGGTTTGAAAGCGATTAAACAGAGTTAATTTTTGAGCAATTTTGATGAAAAAACGCGAAAATAACCATGAACGAAGCGTTTTATCGAAAAACGGACTTCAGATTCGTGTTCAGCACCCCGAAAAACCCCTTAGAGAGTAGGTTTGAAAGCGATTAAACAGAGTTAATTTTTGAGCAATTTTGATGAAAAAACGCGGAAATAACCATGAAGGAAGCGTTTTATCGAAAAAAGGACTTCAGATTCGTGTTCAGCACCGAAAAACCCCTTAGAGAGTAGGTTTGAAAGCGATTAAACAGAGTTAATTTTTGAGCAATTTTGATGAAAAAAACGCGAAAATAACCATGAAGGAAGCGTTTTATCGAAAAAGTTGAGATGGTTTGAAAGC
>JAVIWC010006682.1:0-11286 GCA_031894815.1 Creontiades dilutus
TTGTCTCAAAAACTTTTTTTCAAGTGAACTTGTCCCAAATGACCTGCAATGGGAAGACCTGAAGTTCATCATAAGACGTTCACATTAGTATGACTCCCCATGGCCGGCGTTTGAACTACTCGAAGAACTGCAGGTCTGCCAAACCGTTGTTCACGATGTGACCTGCAGCTCGGGTTTTCTTCTAGTCAACGAAGGTCAATACCATTCAAATTTGCTCAATACTAAGCTATACTGGTGGATACTATACTCTTCACAGAGTCGATTATATTTAATAAGTAGATATTCATTTGAAAATCTGCATGAGGACTCGAAAATCTAGGGAGGGGGGATCTAGTCTAGGGAGTGGGAAAAGAGAGCAGTAGATGACTATCATTTACCGAATTCTGACGGATGACGAAGATAATGGAGGTTGATGGTCATGCCACGAGATAGTGGTTGTGGTGGTGATTATCTCAGAATGGAGACGACGAACTGTAGGTCCCATTCATTCGAGAAGTGAACTGCAGGTGTCGTATTCATCCACGGAGTGAACTGGTGAACTATGAAGCGGCCTTCAGGTCGCATTCAATCACAGAGTGAACTGGTGAACTTCTCCCACTGACCTTGTCTTTGGACTGAGTGACCTGCAGGTCGTCTACTCCCTCAGGTTTCCTGAGTTTACACACCTGTACGAAAAACGCCTCCACCAGCACGAGAACCCGTAGATGCTCAACGTTTTGGACAAGGAAGGAGAACTACGGCGCCTCGAGCGAAACAACCCACGGGACCTGATTGTGCTGAGCAAGTTAGGCTAAGGCCACACCGAAGGTGACAAGCTAGGTGCCTAGTGACAAGGTGAGTCGCTTGGTTTGGTGAACGTTCGAGAATGGCCACACCAGTACGTGGTTACACAGCGATTCACCGGGCAAGTCACCAAGTAAACGAGCGGGTCTGTTTTTTACCTGGTGGGTAGAGACATTTTAGGAGCACCTCCTTTCTAACAAAACTCAACGCACTGCTGTCAACCAGGCAATGTGGCCACTTGAAACCTTGCGTCAGTTGACCCGGTGACTCGCCTTGTCACTAGGCATCTAGCTTTGACACCTTTGCTGTGGCCGTAGCCTTATAGTGCAAGCTAGTTGTACTGTCCCAGTTTTACAGTCTATTCAGGTTTGCTGAAGTCCCATCCTGTTGTGAGGTGATGGAATGGTATAGTTGCCCCTTCCGAGTAGGTGGATGCCATTATTATGCTCCGCCACGCTCAGAGGATGATCCAGACGCTTGCAGGTCCGGTTCATCTCCAAGGCGACAGATTCTAAAATCGGGAAGGGGCCAACTAACCAAATCCATCACACTGTATACCGTGTCCACTTATGAGATCAAATATTGCTAGATGATGTATCTCTCAATCAGTTGCAATAAATAAAACCACGAAAAACAAATTTAGTTCGTGATGCCGTGCGCAGTATGTCACTTTTGATTGCTCTTCTGATATTCTTTAAAGACCGATCTGTTCTAGCCATGTCCCCCCACAACGGAGTTTCCTCTGTGGGAAATGGGAGGGAAAAATTCCACCATCGAGTCGTATTGATTAGAAAAATGTCCTCCTCCCTCCCGCGAAGATGCCTCGGAATCTTCCTGGTTATCCCCGCTGTGAGAAGAGCATTCTATTAAAGATCGCAATTACAAAAAAACGACCTCCCATGAAAACCGGTATAAGGTTCCATTTACCCTTGAAAAACGACCTGAACGTGGAGAGGTTTTTCTTAATTATCCCCCTTCCAGCTGGCGTGAAATTACGCGGTATATCAGGGACCACCCGACGAAATAGAACTCCGTTTTGATGAACTTTGTTAAACATTACGTTTTCATTGTTGTAACTTCTGGGCGTTCATTATTAGTAATTAGGTTATTTTTACGAGGAAACAGATTTTCCCTCTACCTCATTCTATTGTGTTGAGTTTTAGTACGAGTACTTCATATTCTTGGAGGCGAAACACCGGGTTCTATATTTGAGGTTGACACTATACAAATATGAAATTTGAATATTTCTCTTAGGGATTTGACTTCCTTACTAAAACACCCTTAGCCAAGGTATAAATCCTTCTTAGTGGAAAATTATTCTGCTTCGCTGTATGGAGAGAATTATTCCTCTTCTCCTTTCAGTTTTGCTTCTTAATTGTGTATTGTTTCTGTGCTTTGCATCGATGGTAAACTTGCAGACTCAGTTAAATGTGCTTTAGATTTATCCTCGTATCGTGCGTTTGATGAAAGCTTATTCTTTCACGGGTGTTTTTGTTCCTGTCATTTTAGGCAGAAATGCTCTTTTAACCGTGGCATATCTTGTTATTTTGACAGTGATAAATATCACGTTCAATTCGACTCAGACAAGCAATTTTAAAAACAAGAAGAAGAAACATCGAATTGAGTAGGACAAAAATAAGCTCTTAATTCAGTTGTATGAAACCAGATTCCTCATTGAATTGTCGGAAAAGAATCTTGAAATCCTCGAATTGGGTCATTCGAAAATGACCTTTGAACCTTGTCTAAAAAGGAGATCTCAAATCAGCATGATCGTAGTAGGTCAATTCAAAAGGTGTAGTGTCAACAGAATCACAACTGAAAACTGCAACCCGCTTAATCAAAAATACTCTTTTTATCAGAGTCAGTTGTTGAAATTTGTTCAAGTGGTGGTGGTTCGGATTTTGAGAACTACGTCAACGAATAGGTTACCTAGTAACCTAGTTATAGTGTAACAGTGTCCAGTGATTAGGTAGGGACGCCGAACTATCAGTATATATACAAAATTGCTCATGTTTGTATGTTTTGATTAAGTTAACATCATGTCAGAATAATATCACTTATTAGTTACGTAAAAATTAGATTGTGATATAAAAGTAAATTCTTTAAAATTTATTTAAAAAAAAAATCCTGCCCTAACTAGAAAGGTCACTACGAATTAAAATTTTACTTTAATTATTTTATTTTTTAAAGTGGTGTGAATATGTCCCCTGCGAAAAGGCCCCTCTTTGCACCAACACGGGGGCCCGCCTTCACACCAACCATATCTAAACAATATGACTGCTGTGCTGACTTACCTGTTGGCTATTTCGGCAAAAGAAATGCTATTTACACGATGGCCCCTGCCAATACCCCTGATTAGAAGGCGTGGGAAAACAGATGCACGAAATATGTTGTGGCATTGAATAATTAGCGAGAATTAAATAGGATTAGAGCTTTCTAATGAAAGGCAAACAAGTTTTCTGGAGTGGGAAATCGAAATGTTATACTGAAATTAGCAACGCTTGGTTGGGAATGTTTCAATGGGTTGAACAAATTACACTTTTGTGTTCTTCTGTAGGTTCATGATGAAAATAAGCGGGTCACGGGTAAAGGTTCCACACTGATGACTCAGACGTCATACCGGGAATCATTGGAAAGTATGATCATAGACGAAGCCATAAACAAATATCGTATGAATGAATAGAAGTCCATCTCAATGATAGGCTAATGCACTATGCGTGAAGTAACTTCCTGTTCGACAAAATCGCGAAAAGTTACATGCTCATTGTTGGAAAATAAAATAAATTATTTACTTCGAGTTTCTAGGATCAAAGCCCATAATGCTGTCCTCCGCGATGAGGTAATTATGAGACCTGATGTTATTGGATCTGAGAATGAATCAGTGGTAAAATCTAGAAAACCCCTCATCAATTGTTTGAATTTAACCGACGAAATCCCATTCGTTACCATTTTAACGTACCATCTTCCGTAACTTCCTCATACAAATTTTTTGTAAAGTGAATTTTTCAGATAGCTGAGATCCTGTAGGTGATGATTGAGGAGCACATCATTAAAAAGGTCATTAAACGGATTGAAAACAATTAACTGGTTAAAACCTCCCAAGATTTTGACTTTAGTCTCACTTTTTTGACAACTGGAGCTGTTCAATTCATGTTTTAGTATCAGGGGCATAAAAACATTAACGCTCTTTCCAACGGTGTAATCAAATTTTAATTTACATTTTAAAGTAAGGGTATAAAAGAACTCCTGTATAATTTACTGAAATAACTAGAGAGTAGGAGGTAACATTGTGTACTTGTGAGTTGAATAGAGGTGATTGTTTCATTTCGAAACAAAATCAATAAATTATGTAAATGACGTGTCTCTCTCGATATAATACAAGTACGTCATAATTTCCCATCGTTTTTTCCAGCTTCGGGAAACCCCTAGAATTGTATTTTCCACTCAGAGCCCTTTGTTTTCTCTTAGAGAAAAGCTCTTATCAGAAAATGATCTTTCCACCATTTACCGTCGGCCTTGGAGTCTCGAATTTCTTTCTTCGTACTGATGGTTCGTTGAATGTAACAGTCCGTTCAGTTTGACGGCAAATCGATATTAGCTTTGTAAAATTATAATTTCAAACTTGAGCGCACAAGTATTGACTCTGTTGTATTTTTTAAATATATCTCTATTAATTTAGAATAAATTCTTACCTAAGAATATAATGATATGGATCCAAATAAGCAATAGATCCTAGCGGTTTAAATGAGTACATAATGTATTCAGAATTAAACGACAATACATTTATGTACCTACTGATCGGTTCTTAACTTATTCGTCTAATTTCGCGCACGATTTAAAACTGATTTATTTACAAGTTCCTAAACCCTTACTACCTTCCAAATCAATCATTGCTGGGTTTGATGCTAATGTCGTGAAATTCGCCTCGGTCGTTGTGTTAGAATTTAATTCAAAGTGACCTTTCAACGGTTTTCTTGTGTGTCATGTGGCAGAATCCCTACTTGGAAAAATCATTTCAGCGATTTTCAACAAATGTTCACAAATATTGAAAAGTTTGTGGCGGGATTGTAAAAACACTATACTTACTTACTGAAGAGCCCTGTCTGCTCTTTTTATATATTTTCTGTCTGCCATGTCGATGCGATGCTATCCCTTACTTTTTCAATTAAAAAAAGGAAAAAAAAAACCTATAAATATGCGTTTATATGTCAAAATAACTATGCAGTTTTGGAATCATTCTGTTGTGATACTGGTAAGTACCTTGGTAGCTTCCAAATATTTCTCCAGGAAAAAAAATGTTATTACCTAAGAATCCGCCCCCTACTAAATCATTAAGATTTTGTCTCTTGTCAAGATTTAGAGCATTAAAGACCCCTTGCTAGATTTGATCAGCTTGCCCCAATTTTTATAATAACAATGAACGTCGAACAGTAAAAATGTTGACAACTCGTGGAAATAGTACCAACATTAATTTATAAACTATTTTTTTACGCTGACAAATTCACTGCTGAGTAGAAAAACACTTGAAATTTGTCAAAATTTTAAATCAAACACCCGTACTCACTTAATTTGAATTGGTTGAAGTTGTGCCTCAAAATTTGTGCGAACTGTAATGCTAGATTATGTCAAATTGAATAGACCATTCTAAAATTTGAGAACGAGCCTCTTCATGACTGGTGGTTAATGAATATTATTCTGATATCTAACTACTGCTTAATGTTGTTGTTATTCAACGTTTTAGCGATTTTCCAAAATGCAAGTAGTTAGCTTACTACTTCAAATATTCCTTCAGGAAAAAAAAATGTGATTACCTAAGAATCCGCCCCCTAATCATTACAAATCACTTGCCTTTTTCGTATAAGATTCTGAACGTTGGTTGTGTCCCCACGAGTTCTCTCTGGCGTGGTGAGCTTTTGCAATACTCAGCTAGACAGAAGGTTGTGCTTCCACGATATCCTCGTACGGTGGTCCGCCAATTCCAGGGAATTGCTCCCGTTGCGGGTAACTGCTTTAATCCTATTATTTCTATGCACGCTCCCGCAACTTTCTGTATTGGAACAGTAGCATCGGGTTTTCCTCGTTTACATGCTTCTAGTTGAAGAATAGTTGATAGCGGCACCTCACGACTTTGGGAAAATCTGATACTAATAGTACCTTTTGGTTAACACGTCCGTCTGTACACCATTGGTGTACAGTGTGGAGGCTAAAGATAAATACCACAAAGTCACGTATTGTTTCTTATACCTATCGCCTAAAATTTGATAGGCCCACTTTGCTGTACCTCAATGAGGTAATACCATTTGCGACGTCCTACAGGTACCTCGGCGTCATTCTAGACCGCCGTGACGTTTGAAGAGCATATTTTCCTGACCAGACTGAGAACTCGTACGTACCAGCTGAAATCCTTATTGAATAGCCGGCATATTTCCATCCAAAATAAGATGTTAATATACAAGATTTTAATACGGCCCATATGGACATATGCTATTTCAATTTGGGGAACCTGTTCACGCTCCCAATTCAGACGCATCGAGCAGAACCAAAATCGCACCTTACAAAGAAACATTATTCATACCCTCCTTTGTAAGAAACAGTACAGTTTACCAGGATTTTGCTCTGGATTCCCTTTGGAATGTCTAATCCATCATACCAACTCTTTCGTCGAAAGGAACAGGAATCACCCAAACAGCCTTGCGAATGAAGGATTTGACGCCAGAACAAATCGTCGGCTTAGACTTACTGAACTATAGTGTATACCAAAAAACTTGTACCTAATTATCCCATCTATCATGCTTGTCTACAGCTACGTTCTATAGATTTATTTGTATTAACGTGTGAATTTTAACAGCGGAAACCTAATTTGTCATTGGATATATTACTATTGTAATGGGCTCTAACAATAAACAAAAAAAAAAAAAAACAAACGTCCGTCTGTTAGAACCTGGAGGAAGGTTACACGACTGTTACCTCTCACTTAGGTTATCACCATTAGCCCCTGGCTCAGACTTCTCCTTTTCCCTCTACTACTAATTTTAAGAATGTGTTAACAATGGTTTTAAATAAAATATTTCAAGTCAAACAATTTTCCATTTACCAGGCAAAATTATCGTCAGACGTACACGAATTCATCTTTATAAAGTCAAAAAACTGTTCGTACAATCCAAATACACTAGAAAACCGAGCTCCGAAAAAATGGATTAATAGCAAGTGGACCCTCCTTTTGCTTGATAACTTCTAACAAATAGGACTTCACGTAATCGATTAGTTTCTGAGTCATACTGGGTGGCATCTGGGAGCCACCGTAACAACACAGACAATACCTTAACAATACAATAAACGAACAATGACGGTAACAAATTATGAAAATTGTTTAATAATTCTGTTTTTGAATGTTGTTTAAGAACACTCATAGTTTTACACCTTCGGTCATAGAATGATTTGGAACGGATTTGTATTCGGTTATTGTTTGTTTTTTCACGTTTGTATTGACCCTCACTAACCTGGATCAATTCTATTAATAGTCCAGTCATATTAGACAATTTTTTTGCCAAACATTGCAAAAAGTACTGTAAACTTCCTTTTTTAATATGTTGTTAGGGTTCACCCAGATAGTACGAATCTAGATTTGCAGGCCTGAAAACCGCGAGCGACCGGAGTTACAGCCGAAAAACCACGAAATTTTCGCACTGTTTTCAGTTTTTCACAAAAAAGTCACCAAAGGAGCCTTTTGATGAGAAAAGACTCTTATCCTTTGTTAAACTAGATAAAATTTGCTACAATTTGAGATGTAATTGGACTCTGTAGCTCCATTAGTTCCAGAGATACAGCTCTGCAAATATTGACAAATTTTTCCAAAAGTGAAAATTTTAACTTTTGGTCTATTTTTGACCGATATATTGGTGTAAATAGTCATTCTACAGTAAACTTGCGAGGAATGAAGTTGTAGGACATTTAATTACCTTCATTTTAAGACCATCAGGAGGACCCGTATCTATCATTGATTTTTTTTAACTAACAGAAAACCAAAATAAGTAGAAACGCGGTTCAAGGAAAAGTTGAATAAATGTTGAGTTATTTGTGTAAAACTATGTAACTAGGAATGGACTGAAACATTTTGCATACATTAAACATATTTAACTTAACATTTAAATTGACAGTAGGTCATAAAATGAAATAAATTATAAATAATTAAGACAAAAAGTGGTTCATAAGAGTAGGTATGGACAAGTTATAATACATGAAAACATTAACACTTACACTAAAAAGTATTCAAGAATTTCGGTTTTTCATATTCTGGGGATCTTTGGGGGGGGGGGGGGCTTCGGGGGGCAGCTCACTTCCGCAATTAGAAGCGGGGGGAGAGGTCTGGGAGGTCTTCAGGGGTTAGAAATTCCTCATCCACGTCCTCCTCATCTAGCTCCTCGATGGGAGGAGTGTTTGTGCACTCTCTGCCTTCACAATGCTTGCATAGAGCGGAGCACTTGAGGCCTGCCTTCCTGCATGAGTAGGAACCGAAGCAACCCTTCCTGTACTTGCAGGATAAGCTTTTGAGGAGGAGCGGATGAGCTGCAGCCTGCATCATGGGGATGGGAAGCCGACCCTGATCTGAGGCTGCCTCTGTTGGATTTTTTTTACTCCCACCCACTTCTGTACCTAGTTAGCACTAGGATACGGAAGGAATGAAACTTGGTAGCTTCTTTGGTGGGTGGGAGTCGAGCCAGGTTTATTTTAGTGTTAGCAGAGGCCTTGATGAAATTGCTGAAGCGGAGGGAATGCAGGGGCTGCCGGCCATCTCCTCTGTAGAGAGCAGTCATGAGTGACTCCCCTGCACCCTCAACCTCATCATGGCTTGCATCTGGCTTCCCATCCACAAGATGCAGGCTGCAGCTCCTCCGCTCCTCCTCAAAAGCTTATCCTGCAAGTACAGGAAGGGTTGCTTCGGTTCCTACTCATGCAGGAAGGCAGGACTCAAGTGCTCCGCTCTATGCAAGCATTGTGAAGGCAGAGAGTGCACAAACACTCCTCCCATCGAGGAGCTAGATGAGGAGGACGTGGATGAGGAATTTCTAACCCCTGAAGACCTCCCAGACCTCTCCCCCCGCTTCTAATTGCGGAAGTGAGCTGCCCCCTGAAGCCCCCCCCCCAAAGATCCCCAGAATATGAAAAACCGAAATTCTTGAATACTTTTTAGTGTGAGTGTTAATGTTTTTATGTATTATAACTTGTACATACCTACTCATATGAACCACTTTTTGTATTAATTATTTATAATTTATTTCATTTTATGACCTACTGTCAATTTAAATGTTAAGTTAAATATGTTTAATGTATGCAAAATGTTTCAGTACATTCCTAGTTACATAGTTTTACACAAATAACTCAACATTTATTCAACTTTTCCTTGAACCGCGTTTCTACTTATTTTGGTTTTCTGTAAGTTAAAAAAAAATCAATGATAGATACAGGTCCCCCGATGGTCTTAAAATGAAGGTAATTAAATGTCCTACAACTTCATTCCTCACAAGTTTGCTGTAGAATGACTATTTACACCAATATATCGGTCAAAAATAGACCAAAAGTTAAAATTTTCACTTTTTGGAAAAATTTGTCAATATTTGCAGAGCTGTATCTCTGGAACTAATGGAGCTACAGAGTCCAATTACATCTCAAATTGTAGCAAATTTTATCTAGTTTAACAAAGGATAAGAGTCTTTTCTCATCAAAAGGCTCCTTTGGTGACTTTTTTGCGAAAAACTGAAAACAGTGCGAAAATTTCGTGGTTTTTCGGCTGTAACTCCCGTCGCTCGCGGTTTTCAGGCCTGCAAATCTAGATTCGTACTATCTGGGTGAACCCTAACAACATATTAAAAAAGGAAGTTTACAGTACTTTTTGCAATGTTTGATGTCTTAAATGACTGGCCTATAAGGTCCGTTCACACGCTTGTACAAGCCAGTTTGCGCAAACTGAACTGAACAACTTGGTAGCGTCCACACGTTCAGTTGAGTTTGTGCAAACCGTTTGGTGGGATCGTTTAGTGGGAAAGACATTGGAAATTAAAGAACTAAACAACGGAAATGGACCAAGGACTGGTTACTGAAGAGGGACCTCCTTTCACATACGAAGTTAATCGTCGAGTTGAAGGGGGAACCGAATGATTTCCGCAACTGTCTATACATTCACAAACGAATTCCTTTTCTTGCTGCATCGCAAGAATAGTCCTATTGTTCCTGAAAAAAAAAAAAAAAAAAAAACACACGACAAAACATACGTAGTAGTACCTACATCAGATGACATCACATTGTGTACATAGATTCCCTCCAGAAGAGGGGCGCTGCAAGGGCGATGCGCCTGCGTGATATTTGTGGGTTGGCTTGAACCGCGTTCACTCGCTCAAACTTTGCTCCAACCTCAAGCCGATTTTCTGTTTGATACTAATTCACATGAACTCCAGTTTGTTTGTGGAGACTTTGATCTTCCCCTTCTGTAAAACAAATGGCTCTTGTGTTTGAGATTCCCAATCAGAAAAACAATTTTATATATCAGCTGGAACCTAGATGTCCAAACTAGCCTGCCTGGGTAATGGAAGAAAAAAATGACACATTTCTGGTACGTACGGTGACTTTCTTTACTGAATGAAGCTCATGTATGTTCTGTGCATCATTTTCCCGGAAAAGAACGTCATCTATTTGAAATGTTTTGTCTCCATATGAAATGTCATTACCGTTGGTTTGATAAGATATCTCGGTTCTGTCCCAACTTATAGCGACTTGGATGTCATGTCACTTATTTCGTCATGACCAATTTTCACAGGACCTCCTTTCTTAGAATTGAGATAAAGTTTTACCTGTGGCTGAGCCTGCCTCACATATATACAAGTTATGTGGTCCTTCACGTAGGATACTAAAATAATAAAACACTGCCGTCAGCAGTCCGCCCTTCCCCTGCGACGCTCCTCACCTCAAATCTCCGGAGGCTCGTGGCAGTCGTTGTTCTCCAGTCTTACCGTCAGGTCTTGCTCTCGTGTCGATAGTTTTCCGTGTTATATATTCAATCTTTTGTATTTCGGTGTTTGGAATAAAACAGTTTTTTTAAAAATCGAATTCTTTCATCAAAGAACATAATTGGCGCAGTCTTGTGGACATCCTAAATTTGGGAACTTCTAGAAAACGGGAAGAACAAAACCAAACCGAGTTTTTCTAGAAGGGAATCTACACTCATTCTCTATTCAAAGGAAAACACCTGAACCACCTTCACACACCGGACCATCAAGATCTTACGGAAAAAATCCGTAATTCTCCGGAATCAAGAGACAGACCGACACCGAAGAAGACAGACACGCTGACCCGAGGAAGATTCACCTCGTTAAATAAAAGAATATTGGACGCCGCGCTGGCAAGACCCCTTCCGCTATCTCTCAAGTTCCGAGAGCTCATATCTCCCTACACGCACGGAAGAAGGCCCAGGGACCAGCCTTTTATCTCCTTATCTCTGGACAAGGTAAC
>JAVIWC010006683.1:0-11556 GCA_031894815.1 Creontiades dilutus
AAACCCTCAATTTGTTGAGCCTTTTCTAGGGCTTCTTGAACAGTAGCAGGAGCAGCCAGTAATAGGGCACGGCTTAAATCACGATCCTTGAGTGCATGAATAAATGCTCGTACTCCAGCCCTGTCTCGATAGGACTTTGTTTCCTCCGGGTAGGCTCCTCTCACCAACCTGTCAATCTCAGTAGCCAATGCTGCTAGGGTTTCATCATTCCCTTGGCGTTTCGACTCCAATTCAGCTAGGAAGTGAAATGCCTGGTTACGTTGTCCAAATCGTCCTGAAAGAGCGCTTACCAGTTGTGAATAGTTTGTTCTTTCCTCCACTGGCAAATCAGTAAGTACAGAAAGCGCCAAACCTCTTAGGACACTTGCCAATTTTTTTCCTTTTCGATCAGTGGTCCACTCATTAGCCTCTGCAGTAACCTCCAAATGGACGTAAAACTCCTCCCATGGTAGGTTGCCATCATACAGCATGAGGGTCCCCTCATGTGCCACTAGCTGACTCTGAACCCTTGAAACTTCATCCTCAACTTGGGCTAATGCAGGTCGAACGTCTTCCTGAGCAATAGATGACTGAGGAATGGCAAGTTGACTTTGGCTAAGACGAGCCAGCTGCTGGTCAAGTCCATTTAAAAGAGACTCCAGAGCAGCTACCCGCTGTGTGAGCGTTGGGGCTCTGGGTGCTCTTGATGGTACCGAAGCCGAAGTTTCAGGCACTTCTTCTCCACCACGGCGCGTTGAAGCACGAGTGCGTGGCATATTTGTAGAATTTAAATCCCGGACGGGCCCCCAAATTGTAATAATTTCAGAAATAACAGAGCGAAATTTTAACAATGTAATTCTCTCGAGTTCCAAAACACAACAACAACTATTTTGGGATCAACAAATCGTTACCAACAAGTCAATCACATGTTTCAGTACTACAATATTATTTAAATCATTTGACCTATTCATGCAGGATCTATACATTTATGTTACCCATACGGGGAAGCTTTGTGCTACACCTTGGCAGACGTGTTACACTATATATTTAACTTGATTTGTACAAGTCAAGTGTACTGAGGGTAAGAAGATAGATGGTGAAATCCAACGTAAATGAACCACTTACTGCATCAACTTAATCGTCATACTATCTGAGAAATATTTATACTTATTTTTAAAAACTGAAACTGGTTCAATCTCAGACTTCGCAACCACCATATGACTTTTCCACTACTCTCCATTTTTTTTAGAGAATTGGCGAGACCATCGTGTATCGAGAAAAAGTTCGATATATTCACGTTAGGGCATACGCTTGTTTGAAGGGTTGTGCATTACAATTGAAATCCTTGATGTTGAATCATTCAGTCCTTGAACAATTACTACCTAAGGATTATCAATAATCGAAGGTACAATGTTTTCCCTCTACGGCGAATGTTATGTTTACAACGTGCAGTGATGATTTTTGACACTCCCTATGAAATTCATAAACAATTAATTGAGTACTAAATTTTAATGACCCTCCAACGTCAGAACGGAAGCGTTTTTTTGACAGTAAATTCACGTTACCCTACCGATTCCGAAGACGAAACTACAATAACTTCTAATTAACAGACACGGAAACTTTTTTCTTTTAATATTCGAAAATTGAAGCAAGTGAACTACACTTGTACTAACTACAAACCATCTCACAATGGCATCACGTAATAATAACAACCTACTTACTCATTCTTCACGTCGTAAATAGTGTAATAGGCCAGGAACGTGTTCTTGAATACCTGTAAAAGTTCATTTAAAGAGTTTATTGAAGAAAATTAATACTGTTAATAGAGGTATGATATTCAAACTAATTCAGACAAATTATACAAATGCAATACAATTGTTTGGAATTTATTGTTTACAACAACACAAATTCAATTTGAGGGTGTGCTTGATCTCACGTTCTATAAAATAAATCAAGTAATGGGTTTCTTGGTAATGTCAATTGCAGACCAAACTATTGTTTCAAGTGTTTGCCCACATACCCATACGCCACGTTCAAGTAAAATTAAATTATTGAGCTGAGTGGATCAGTTTGGCAGGCAACATGGAAAGAGGGCCTGAATAACGTTACATTGTATGCCATACTTGTAGTGGATATAGTCAGCTTGCGCTTCCTGATACCAGACGCCTTCAAGCATCTGAGACATCCTCTGAGTGTTGCAGGAATTATTAGCATTGAAGCGAAATATGGAAGGGGCAGCTATACCGTTTCATCACCGCCGCACGCTACATGGTAGCAGAGCGAGAGAGAGTTTATACTTACGTGGACCAATTGTGCACATAAATGATTAAGAGAGTATGTACTAATCTGATTAGTTTTCTAAAAAATGTATCATTCTTTCTACATGTTACTATTCTATTATCTACATCTTATGGACATATGTTAGTTGTTTCCCGATCAGTTGACAGATTTGTGTTAACTATTATCTAAATAATGACTGTATTAAGAGCAGTATAACTATAGAATTTCACTATAAAATCACTACCAAATGAACTAGAGAAAAAAAGTGATGAATAATAGTTTCAATGGAAAGCTAATTGAAAAACATAAAGATGCACTCCTTCCTAACCTACATCTAATAACGCTACACACAAAATAGACTCGTGTAGGAAGTAAAGATAAACCGATCTAGGAGACGATTTTGTCCCGTACATTAGATAAACTATCATTCAGAACTCCATTATTTAGAAAGGGGGAATTGTATTTCCTCTCAATTTCATATCATAGCGATCAAAATGTCGAGTTCATGAAAATTATTTTTTGGGTTGGATGGTCAGTTTATGAGGCAAACTCATTTAACTAAATCGACACTGTAGTATTTAGTTTGGAATGGCAAAAATTCAAGGAATGTTCAAGGACTTTGAAATAAATATTAGGTCAAAGATATATACGAGATGCTCTAAATGAAACTAACTAGGTACGTAGTTAGTTTCATTTAACCTACTAATTCAGAAATAAGTACTATTTGAACTAAAATATCGCACGCTACACACTTTGTAAAACCATTCGAAAAAATTATTTTCTGTACCTATTAAGGAAAAACATTGAACAGTGGATATATTTTTGGGCTACTACATAAACACAAATGCATAAATTAAGTTGCTAAATATACATGGCTACTAGTTTGACTATCATGGTAAATGAATACGTTTTAATTTCGATGTAGTGAAGTTATAATTGATTCCGATTCCAAAAACATATCCAAGTTTTAATAGCATCTAGGGTAAAACTGGTACTTTGATTCCCTATTAAACTATTTATTCCTTGCTATTTTAGTAACTACTAAATTGAATTAGTTAAAATAAAATGAATCAAAATTATTCTTACTAAACATTACGAGTAAATACCCGAATGGCACCGTTTCAGCACGCCTTGTCTTGAACTGCGTGGACATCAACACGTGTGTCACAATGGGGTTTCAGTCATGCCACATGAACTTGTGATAATAGGTTTTGGAGAATCCAACAAACTACAGAAACCTTTCTTCTATTAATGTTCATCTTAACTAATATAATTCGTAAGGGTAAGAATTCCTAAGGTTACAGGTTGGTAAGGTAGGTTGTCCCACAAACGCTCAATGTTATTAGTGAAACAATAATGATGTTTTGATATTTTTTCTGTTTGGCTTCTAACTAGAGAAAATAAGTTGTAAGGAGAGGGGATGCATAGTTAACTGGACACCTTGTATACCTACAGAAAAATACGGTTGTACCCCGCGGATCGGTGAGTAGAGAAGTGATACCTATTGTTTATTTGACAGTGCGTTAGATTATAGTAGGGCAACCAAAAGTACTTACGATATTTGTTTGTTTTTCGTAAATGTAGAAATATCTTTAAATTTTTGTTGCATCGTTGTTAATATTGTAATAATTTCAGAAATAACAGAGCGAAATTTTAACAATGTAATTCTCTCGAGTTCCAAAACACAACAACAACTATTTTGGGATCAACAAAAACGTTACCAACAAGTCAAACACATGTTTCAGTACTACACTACTCCCCTCCCTCTTCGCAGAGCCCGCCCACGGGCTTGACATCTGCCCTTGCTAGCCTGTTGACGTGTAGGAGGCGACGTTTTCTTCCTAATTTGACTTGAAACAGCACGTCAGACTTCTTCTTCGTTATCACCCACGGTCCAGTCCACTGGGGTTGTAGCTTAGGACACAGGCCTCGCACTCGTTTTGGGTCATGCACCCAAACCCAATCCCCTTCAGAAAACTGTGGATGTCTGGAACGCCGATCGTAAAACTCTTTTTGGGCCCTCATTTTCAATCCAGCTGTTTCTTGAGCAAAACGCCGTATTTTCTCTAGGCTGTGGCGTAGCTCTAATGCATAAGGAGTAGTCAGGTTTGTGGGTGAACTCGCAGAAGGCCGAACAAGGGAGCCAGGGAGACGGAGATCCCTTCCAAATAAAAGCTGGGCTGGGGAGTACGATGTAGTGGGATGTGGAGCCGAGCGGTACGCCAACAGGAACAATGGCAGTCTTTCGTCCCAATCTGTTTGCTGCTTATTTACATATATGGCCAAGTATCTTGTCAGTGTCTTGTTCATTCCTTCTACTAGACCATTTGACTGGGGATGCAGGGCTGTGGTCCTTGTCTTCCGGGTTCCAAGAATGGCAGCGACCTCTTCCATTAGCTTGGACTCGAAATTTCTGCCCTGGTCAGTATGAAGCTCTCCTGGCACTCCATTACGACTAAAGACATGATTCACCAAAGCTGCAGCCACTGTTTTTGCCTCCTGATTGGGTATAGCAACAGCCTCAGGCCACTTTGTGAAATAATCCACTGCTACCATAATGAATCTGTTCCCATTTCTTGACCTAGGGAAGGGACCGAGGATGTCCAGTCCCACTCGATCGAAAGGACCCTCTGACATAAGTTGTTGCAATGGCGCTCGATTTCTTTTACCAGGTCCCTTGACCTGGGCACAACTTTTGCATGTCTCTACTCCCCTGAACATTTAATGGTTTACGTTTCAAAGGGTGTAGAATCCAAATCTGTAATAAACATTTTTCCGTCTGTCCGTCGTACGCACGATTTTTCTGACACGGCTGGAGCAAAAGATCTGAAATTTTCTGGAAAAATCCATGTTGGTCCGACAACGACCCAATTCTTTAGCCAGCTCTCTCACTTAATTTAAAGTGCCCTTTAAGGGTTGTCAAAGTTTTGTAAAATCCCTGAAAACCTCAAAAAATGCCAAGGCGGCCTAAATTTGGACTCTTTTTGAAGAACTTTCCACGAGGAATCGGATCACCCTCTCCCCAGGTCAGTAGCTCAAACCATTCCCGACGTATGGCCCGATTTATGCGGCAACATTGCATCCACATTCAGTACATCACTAGGTTACTGCAATCAAAACAAAAACAGGGTTTTTTTTTTATCGCAGTAACCTAAACTGCGATACTGGAGTGAACTCCTAAAAGGGTTTATAGCCGATACATGGGTTGAAGCATTCTGATATGCATGCTCCGTCTTGCGAAATTTAAAATTTTCAAATAAAATATTTTTCCATTGTAATCGCTCTTGCGAAAAAACGCAGCAAATTCTTTCACTGGGGTTTACTATTCAATTGGCTTGCGTTCATGATTTGAATTTCTACTAAGCTTTGGAGTGTGCGTGTTTCACAGGTGATAGAGCGGTTATTGAATTTCAGGAGATATGCATAGAGCACTTGAATCATTTCTCAACCAAAATACCTATTTGGATTGATCAGTTGATCATATTTGTGTGGCTAATGAAATGCTATAATTACTCCATCACCTTGAAAGACGCACACTCCAAAGCTTAGTAGAAATTAAAATCATGAATGCGAGCCAAATGAATGAAATTGAATAATAAACCCCAGTGAAAGAATTTGCAGCGTTTTTTTGTATTTGTTCTGATTGAGAGTTCACTCCAGTATCCACGTTCACTACATCACTAGGTTACTGCGATCAAAACAAAAACCTGCTCGTTTGATGGCAAGATGGGGGGTGCAATTTTTGTATCTAGTGTCATGTCCCATGCACACTATATCAATCCCCAACTGTTTCAAAACAGTTTTCAAACCACTGGAGATCGCTAGCCATTGCATACAAATAGCTATTGCATACTGGAGATTAGTATGTTTTTTACAACTTACATTCAAAACTTAAAAGCGACGGTTGCGAGTATTTGGTGACGTTGGACAGTTCGTCAACATCCGCGCAGAACATAGCGGCGTCAGTGTTGTTCCCACGATTTTGATGTAGGTAACATATCCTGGAAATGAAAAATGATGACAATGAACGGGATGGTTTTATTTGAAGATTAAACCACAAAGAATCCATTTTTTGGCCAGAACTTATTTAATAATAACTTTTCAGAATGGAACGTGCTTAACCCTTAATGACACACGGTATCTTTCTCGATACCTTTCCCTTCCCCCGAATTAGAATAAAGCTTATCAATAAAAACGGGAACTTAGTCCACTCTAAAACCTAATAGGCACGATAAATTATCTCTCAACGGTTTTTGATTGCGGTTTTTCTGGTTTCTTAATGAAATGCTAGGGAACACGATCTAGGATGCCTCTCTCCTATTCCATTCACCAACTATTACGTTTGAACGTAACTAAACTCATTTCCGAACTTCCGAATGAAGCAAAGTCCACTCACGTGTATTTTACCTACAAAAGGATACCCCATGTACCATTGTTCTTAAACCAGTGCATTATCCCACATGCCAACTCTGCCAAATATTTGGGTATGACCCTGGACGCAAAGTTGAAATGGAAGGAACACGTAAAGAAAAAAAAGCAAGAGCTGCAGATAAAATTTCGCAAACTTTATTGGATTATGGGGCGATACTCACAACTCAATGTTTATAACAAAATTCTTCTTTATAAGACATTGCTAATGCCTATTTGGACTTATGGCATCCAACTATGGGGCTGCACAGCAAAATCCAACATGCAAATGATTCAAACTTTTCAAAATAAAGTACTGAGGTGTGCAGTAAACGCTCCCTGGTACATCAGAAATGACGACCTCCATAAAGATCTCAGAGTGGAAACCGTAAGAGATACTGCGAAAAAATTAGCTCGAAGATATGAACAGCGGCTTCACGTTCATACTAATTTGGAAGCCATTCAGCTTCTTGACAACTCCAGTACTGTTCGGCGCCTGAAGAGGACCAAACCCTTGGACTTGGGATGCTGATACCGATGTGATAGTGTAGTGTGGTGCTAGTTAGTGAACTCTCACCATAAAAATTGCGTAATTATGTTATAGCTAAATAACTTGATAGTTACTTACTGTATGTATGTATGATGTAACTAGTTGTTATGTTCAATATATAATATATAATAAATATATAAATATACGCTTAAAAAAAAAAAAAAAAAAAAAAAAAAATTTCCGAACTTTTGATGTTTTAGTGTTGGTTACATCATACTTGAAAGTAAATAACACTCGAGTTTGACCAATGTCTTCTGAAAAAGCGAGAAAATCAGTGAAATTAAGGTGAACTATACTATATAATGAGTTTTGTATGCCTCAAAAAGGTATCCTACAAGATACATATAAAATTTAATTGATTCATTCATCCTAATTAAATAAATGATGCGTTAGAAGAAAACAATTTTTAAAAAAAATTAAAGAAAACGTGGGAAAAATTGAATTTATCATGAATTTAGGATTTTGGGATATTAGGGGTTAAGCCTTGGTCTGACTAGCCGAAAGATGTCATACAGAAGTAGAACGCGGGAGGGTGACGCGAGATATAGTATATTTGGGTAATTTATGTCACTGATCGGTATTGCGTCAAATCTCAACTGAATTCAGTTCTGTACATTTTTAAAATTTCTCTCCTGTCTGGATGTACGTGTTCCATGGGAAAGTGTGTAGAAGTTATGCTTGCAGGACCCAGGAGAAAATACTAAAGTCGGTATTTCTCACTCCCTACAGCTGTCACTAACCAGAGGTGCACAACTTCCATCGTCACTAACCAGAAAAATATTTATAGGGGCTGTTATATCCGCTTACACTATGTAAGAACATACCATCTAAAATAGATATTCGCCTCAAAATAAAAAACTGGATCAAAGGAAGTCGCCTTATCAGCTCATTATTTCAATGTCACAGGGTTTTTCTTCATTCCCTACAACGTTTTGAAAAGTAGCCCCCAACAGGCAGGAAAGGGTGTTTATGAAGTTGCTTCTGTTTTGTTGACATCTCTTATTCGAAATGGTCCAAACGCTGGTGGTTTTATTTTGCCTAGACCTTCCCAGTCAGTTCTAACGGGAAAACCATCTGGAGGCAGCAGAGTGGGTTTTTTAACTCCCACTCCCTACTCCAATAACATTCTGACTGTGGCAAGTGAAACTTGATCGCACTAGTTGACAATTAGTGTAGTTGTTGGAAGTTCGTTGACAACATTTTGGTTCAACCAGTTTCAATTGATTTGTGGCCTGTAAAGGCAGTGAAAGGCTATAACCTAACTCCCTACTCTCTCACTCCCTACAATATCCAGCCAATAGCCCCTTGAATTGTACGGTGAGAGATCCGCTTGTAGCAAGTGAGATATTGGCAAGGAAACCTTAGTATTTACTGTAGCTAAAATTAAGCTAATTTGTGCTGTTCCATTCACCTAAATTGAAAGACTTGAGCGGCGATTCCCATGGAGGTTGGAGGCTCAAGAAGGGAAAAAATAGTACTATATACCTCACTCCCTACAAAAGTTTATTTTTTCAAAATGGCGTATCAGCAGTACAGTTCAAGATTATGTGTGCTCACTTGGGTAATATGCCGAGAGAACCGCAGTGATTGATTAGGAACAAGAAAATTGATCAAGTTTCAAATTTTTTTCTTAGTTCACGTTTGTTACTGATGATGGCCTAACCGTTGAAATCGAATTAACTGTGTAAAGGTGGCGGTTTGCTTGCCGCTACAGAGACAGGAGACCGAGATACAAGACGGTCAAAGTGCCGGACGCAGCTGTCGCGCTCGTGAATGCAGACGTCATCATCGTTAAAACGACTTTATTGTGAAAATTTGTTTTTCCGACGAAGAATGTGAGACTTTGATCTTTTGGGGCAGCACCCCCGGTATACAATCCCCAACTTGGCTCTTACAGGAACGAAAATTTAAAATACAATATTTGGAACATCATAGCTGAAAGGATAAATACAACAGGGGAGTTATTCCTATTTTATTTATTTTGCATAAAATCAATATTTGGAAGGAAATCATCAGGTGCTTCGTCACTAATAGCGAAAATGATCCTTTTTGACCTATCACACTATATAAAGACGAGCTTATCAGAGTATATCGACGATTCAGGGGGTGGTAACGCTGGGCGGGTGGAATTCTCGCCCCCGTCTCCCAGGGCAACCGACCTGCTCCCCCTCCCCCCGACCCCGCCAGTGAAGGAAGGAGGGCCCCAGCGGGGGGAAGCGTCTCCCAGGGCAAGCGACGTGGTCCTCTCCTCGGGGATTTGGGATATACGATTTTTTGACTTTTAATATTGTTATTATACTCCCTCATTGTGTTGTTTAGTACTCTACCTCCTGTACACACGGGACTTACCCCAACAAGAAGGCACAACTGTTGCTACCTTTGCAGATGATACGGCTATCCTCTCTGTTGGAGATGATATAGAAGCTGCAACACGCAAACTACAGACGTCTACTACTGAGGTTTGTAAATGGACCAAGATGTGGAGAATGAAGCTGAACAAATCAAAATCAGCCCACATCAACTTCACTAACCGAAAAGTCCCAATCTTGGATGTTGAAATCAATTCGAATAAAATACCGCATACTGAATCAGTTAAATACTTGGGTTTGACACTTGACTCCAAATTAAACTGGAATAAACACATAGAAAAGAAGAAAGAAGAACTTAAAATCAAGTACAGAAGGATGTATTGGCTAATGGGAAGGAATTCATCGAGATTTGAGGATGGAGACAGTCTATGAAATTATTGCAAAATACGCAAGGAAGCATGAATATCGCCTCCACAAACACGTGAACCCGGAGATGCTCTACGTTTTGGACAACGAAGGTGAAATCCGACGTCTCAAGCGAAACAAACCACTGGATTTAGTTGTGCTGCGTGAATAGAAGTGCAATCGAACTCAGTGCTAATTAATTGAGCTATATAATAAAGGGCTAGAATTTGCTGTAAACCTACCCTCTTGGAGTGAACCTTTATTGATATGTAAAATTGCTAGATGAAATGTATTTGATTTTTCAGTCGCAATTAATAAATCACGAAAAAAAATTGTGTTATTCACCTATTTCTTTTTAACCTGCGTAGCAGGGCCATTAAACTAGTAGTTAAATATAAATTCTTAATAGGAAATCGTCTTTCAGTTTTGGGGTGGTCTAGCATATTTTGAAATTTTACCAAGTGGAATCAATTTAAGAAAATTCACCTGTGATTGCGATGGTCGAACTCCAGAGCGAGGGTTTGGCTCCACTGAATGGAATCTCCAGGCCAATCGGATCCTGCAATAAACATACAAATTCTGCATTTTTATAAATTGTCAATGTTACAATGAGTAACTTTTCCAGTTAATTAGAACAAAACAACGACATTAATAGCGTGCTTACTGAGGCACTACAGGCTAACCCATTCGATTGATGTGTAGATGGTTCCCTATGAGTTTCATGACCCCCGGATCAATAGTAGCCTCTGCGCATGCGCAAACGTAAAATCCTTGTTACGCGCATAACTCAGGGAGTTAGTGATCAATTTCGATGACATTTTCAGGGATTGTTCAGTTTGATGTGTAGATGGTCCCCTATGAGTTTCATGACCCCCGGATCAATAGTAGCCTCTGCGCATGCGCAAACGTAAAATCCTTGTTACGCGCATAACTCCGGGAGTTCTAGACCGATTTCGATGAAATTTTCAGGGATTGTTCGGTTTGATATGTAGATAGTCCCCTATGAGTTTCATGACCCCCGGATCAATAGGAGCCTCTGAACATGTGCAAACGTAAAATCCTTGTTACTCGCATAACTCCGGGAGTTCTTGACCGATTTCGATGAAATGTTAAGGGATTGTTCGGACTGATGTGTAGATGGTCCCCTATGAGTTTCATGACCCCCGGATCAATAGTAGCCTCTGAACATGCGCAAACGTAAAATCCTTGCTACAAGCATAACTCCGGGAGTTCTAAACCGATTTCTATGAAATTTTCAGGGATTGTTTGGTTTGATGTGTAGATGGTCCCCTATGAGTTTCATGACCCCCGGATCAATAGTAGCCTCTGCGCATGCGCAAACGTGAAATCCTTGTTACGAGCATAACTCCGGGAGTTCTTGACCGATTTCGATGAAATTTTCAGGGATTGTTTGGTTTGATGTGTAGATGGTCCCCTATGAGTTTCATGACCCCCGGATCAATAGTAGCCTCTGCGCATCCGCAAACGTGAAATCCTTGTTACACGCATAACTCCGGGAGTTCTTGACCAATTTCGATGAAATTTTCAGGGATTGTTCGGTTTGATGTTTAGATGGTCCCCTATAAGTTTCATCACCCCCGGATCAATAGTAGCCTGTGCGCATCC
>JAVIWC010006684.1:0-11368 GCA_031894815.1 Creontiades dilutus
ATGGTTTATTAGGTATTGAATAATAAACCAAAAGAAATAATCCTGACATGTGCAATCTTGACAGTACCTACAACGTATGTGAACAAAATTAAAAAAAAAAACGCTGCAAATTCTTTCACTGGGGTTTATTATTCAATTTCATTCATTTGGCTTGCATTCATAATTTGAATTTCTACTAAGCTTTGGAGTGCGCTTGTTTCACATCAAGATTTGAGTCACTAAAACATCGAAAAATGAAAAACGGTTTCCACCGCCTTCAAGCAGAGTCAAAAAACGCTGCAAATTCTTTCACTGGGGTTTATTATTCAATTGGCTTGCGTTCATGATTTGAATTCCTACTAAGCTTTGGAGTCTGCGTGTTTCACAGGATAGGGCGATTATTGAATTTCAGGAGATATGCATAGAGCACTTAAATTGGTTCTCAACCAAAATACCTATTTGGATTGATCAGTTGATCATATTTGTGCGCCCCTGAAATTCAATAATCGCCCTATCCTGGCGTTTTAACTGGTTGCGTCATTTCCCTCTCGTCCCCAGTAGGAATGTCCTGAGAAGAGCAAGAAGGTTGGTCACCTTCGCTCATCCGCGGCCCCGTGAGGCGCCCGTAGATGAAAATCTTGGCCGCATTAATCATGCCATAAATCGGGAATGGTTTGACCTACAGACCTGGGAAGGGGCTCATTCGATTCCTCATGGAAAGTTCTACAAAACAAGTCCACATTTAGGCCGCCTTGATGTTTTTTGAGGTTTTTAGGGATTTTACAAAACTTTGACAACCCTTAAATGGCACTTCAATTTGAGTTAGAAAGCTGGCTAAAGAATTGGGGCGTTGTCGGACCAACATGGATTTTTCCTGAAAATTTCAGATGTTTTGGTCCTGCTGTTTGGGACGGAAAATTTTTTATTGCAGATTTGGATTCTACACCCTTTGAAACGTAAACCATGAAATTTTCAGGGGGGTTAGAAATTTTTTTTTCGAGAGCGATTACTATGGTTTATTATTGAATAATAAACCAATACTATAGAAAAGGTCCAATTTGTTCAATTTGTTGACATTTCGCACCGTATGACTGTAATTCCTCAATGGGCCCATATAGATGGGACACCCTGTATAAGGCGCCCTTCACAAGAACGTCCTAAAAATCGAAAACAGAAGAATTTTCCACCGAAATAACGAGAAATGTACGTTTTACCTGGTAGAGGCCGTCCGAGGTTCGCTCGTAAGTGAAGGGAACTTTGCATCGGCAGTAAGCGCGAATTTTTTCTATCGCGTTGATGATCAGACCGTCAGTCAGAACGCTGAACGAGAGAGTACCACCTACACACGAGCACGTAAAGGACGTTATTACGGATTTGTGTAGTCAGAAAGTTGCAGCTCTAACGTTGCTAGAGCTCAGGAAGTAAAATATTTGGGAATAATTTGTTGACTCTAGTTTGAAATGGAAGAACCAGAGATTACATAGAAGAACCTTGAATACCATTAGTTCAAATCTTTAACGTATCCCCAGTTTTTTATGTGCTGGTGACGTGGTCATCCAGTCTCAGGTGAGCTTTCTGAAACCGAATTGCAGAATTTTGAGCCCGCTGGAGCTTTGTTTATCCTCGCTTTCAAGATCTGATTGGCAGCAGCAGCGTATTCAAATTTTCGTATAATAAGAGATGGACCAATAGTAGTCGTGGTGGACTGGAAGATCAGATGTAATCCTTCGTAATTGGTACAACAAACCGAATTAACATTTTCATTACTTGTTTTCCCAGGAGCGATTTTGATAACGATCCCTCTTTCTTTAAATTCAACATGGGATGTGTGACTGTCTTCAATTTCAATTCGGCATTCTAGGCAATGTTCGATATCATGGATCCTGTTAGGTCAAGTTATATCTACCTATAAAATACCTTCCTTAAAAAATTTGACATTCACTGAAAGTTAATGGTTTACGTTTCAATTCGGTCTTAGAATCCTAATTTGATCATTTTTACCTGCCATTGTCCGTTTCAAGCTTTAGCCTCATTTGGTTGAGCAATTGACATTTTCGAAAATCATTCATGAAATTGACGGATTGACTTTATTTTTTCGTTAATTTGTCGTGCATTACTTTAAAGTTCATCCTAATTAACAATGATATACCTATTTCTGTTGGGTAAAAGGTTATCCAAACCTCACAGAAACGTTGGTCGTTATTCAGGCTTGTGTTGTTAAAAATTTGAAGCTAACAGTAACAAGTAGGATCGAATGAGGTTTCTTCTAAGGTTTTAGAGAGTCAAACCATTACTTTAAAGACATTAATATAATCAAGACATACAGTTTTGAGAAATAAAGTCTATCAATTCTCTCCATATTGGTCTCTTTAAAACTCTTAAGGAAATCAATGAATTAAACGACGTAAAATTTTTTTTGAAATAGATATTTGAAAAAAGCGTTCACCGTATCAGGTCGGCAGGGATCTTGAGCGGCGATGTGCTCTTAGCTGATCCAATCGTCACACGAAGACCCAAATTTTCGTTCCTTCGACCGTGACGTCGACGGAACATGTCGTCGTCAGCTATTTGAAACGTCAAAAACGATTACAAAATTTAATAAATTTTAATAGAAGAGCACTATAAACAGTTCTCGAGCTAGTTCACATTTGGATTGAAACATGTCCGATGAATATTTGTCGATCAAATTAACAGACAAATACATTATTTTGAGGTTGTTGAATCGTTTGAAAGAATGGTAGACTTTCATGAAGTGATATGCAACGTAAATTTACAAAATTAAAATAAATTAAATTTTGATAAAAAATAATATTAGGGCGTACATTTCAAGAGGACGCCTTTATTAGGGGGTAGGACTAGGCACAAGATTTAAGCATATTGTTTATATGGGCCATTCTCCAAATTCTTGCTTAATGTCTGGAATGATCAGGAAATTCCGTGCAGGTTTTCCGTGGAAACAATTTTCGGTTTTATTATTCAATTAATCTACAAATCCTTTAATTAGTTTGAAAAAAATCTATTCTCTCGGAATATTTTCTTTTAAAAAAATCCTGACCTTGGAAATCTCAATGGGTTAAACGACGTGAATTCTTCATTTCTGAACTAGATATTTGAAATGTGCGTTCACCGTATCCAGGTCGGCAGGGATCTTGAGCGGCGATGTGCTCTTCCATGCTGATCCAATCGTCGTCGACGAACACCCAAATTTTCGTTCCTTCCACCGTGACGTCGCGGAACATGTCGTCGTCAGCTATCTGAAACGTCAAACAACGACAAAATTTAATAACATTTAATAGAAGAGCTATTAACAGCCCTGAGCTAGTTCACAGTTAAGAAACATTCCGAGTAATATTCTTCAGTCTTGCCAAATTAACAGACAAAAAACGTTATTTTGAGGTTGTTGAAGAAGGTTGGAAAAAATGGTAGACTTTCATGAAATGATTTGCAACGTAAATTTACAAAATTACAATAAATTAAATTTTTGATAAAAATATCAAAATTTTACATACATTAAAAGGGCGTACATTTCAAGAGAATGCATTTATTAAGGGGTAGGACTAGGACAAGATTTGAGCCTATTGTGTATATACCAAGACCTCATTTTATTTTTTGGTTTATTATTCAATAATAAACCATTGTAATCGCTCTTGAAAAAAAAAAATGCTAACCCCCCTGAAACTTTCATGGTTTACGTTTCAAAGGGTGTAGAATCCGAATCTGCAATAAAAATTTTTCCGTCCGTCCGCCGTACGCACGATTATCTCCCAAACGGCTGGAGCAAAAGATCTGAAATTTTCAGGAAAAATCCATCTTGGTCCGACGACGCCCCAATTCTTGAGCCAGCTCTCTCACTCAATTTAAAGTGCCCTTTAAGGGCTGTCAAAGTTTTGTAAAATCCCTAAAAACCTCAAAACAAGTCAAGGCGGCCTAACTTTGTACTCTTTTTGAAGAACTTTCCATTAGGGCCGTCCGAAATTTCGTCCGAAAACGCGCGTCCACTGGAGCCGGTTTTTGTCAGTCCAGTTCGTCAGTTGCTAGTGAAATGTTACATGTGCTTTTGTGTCTCGTGACAAAGTAAGCAACATTATAATGGATTTTGATGATGTTATATTGTTTGAAAATAGCACAAAGCTATAGACGTTAATCCAGAAGATGCTGACACAATCATTAAATGCATATGTTTGTTGCATAACATTGTTATTGATAAAGAAGGATCTCAGATTTTACCCTCAGATGTTCCTGCGTCAACACAAACATGTGATCGTTTTGCTACCGTTGGTGAAAATAGATGTGTAAATGCAGCCCATTTCGTACGAGAAAAATTTAAGACATTTTTCATCAATAACACAAGTACTTAGTTTTGGTTTTGAGCTTAAAATAAACCTCCTTCATAACTACCAAAAGTATAATAATTATACTAATTATAATTATAATAATTACTATTACCTATTAGCGTATAACTGTTAAGATAAGTCTACTCCGCGTGTTTACAATTTTAAAAATTCAATACTGGGCTTGATTTAAAATGAGCCGAATAAAAAATATTAAATTTTGAATAATATAAACGACATGGTGACTCGACTAGGATTAATAATAATAAGCGATCTTTGTCCACAACTTCATTTCAATGTCTCGTCGATGATATCGTTTGTCCCGCATATCCCACAGTGCCACATTATCTTCTACTAAACTAATTAGTCTTTCACAACCCATTTTTAACTTAGGTTCATTATTGAATAATAAACGAAATAAGATATCCGAATAAATAAAAAAGAAAAGGTACTGTGTATACCCAAATGGTAAAAACTATCAAACCAATGTCTTATTTTGTGCAGAAGCAATATCGGTAACCAATTAAGCCTTTTTTTAGCTGTGATATCAGTCCGATATCAAATTCCTGAGGACGTGAAGATATGACCGTTATAGGGGCCAACACATTAAGTAAAACCGTTATTTTCAATCTATTTTTCGAGGGAATTATTACCTATAACAAAAGTAGTGCCTATATTTTTCATGAGTAGGACATGGTACTCTGTTTTCAAGATTAATTCAAAGTGTGTTTTGTGAAGTTGCGTCAAAAAGTTCGTGTTCCCGAAGTTTTCGAGCGTCTAAAACTTCGAAAACACGAACTTTCCGGGCACCGCGGCGACCGCCTATCCCTCCGCCGCACAGTGGTTGAAAACGCTACTCTATGAGCCCAAAACTCAAAAGGGTTCGTAAACTCGTAAAATTTGGTATACTGAGGTTATTTCGTGCGCAGAACCCGAATCTGAAGTTAGTTTGTTGAAATTGTTTCCAGAAGTGGCGTTAAACGCATTATTGAGAAAGCTGAGTACCGAGTTTTGCCAGACCTAATATCATTAGCATTGAAAGGGGCTTCGTGGTAGAATAAAAAAGGTTATCTGAGTAATTATAAATCAAACTCATATGTAGAACTTATAATGTATGTCCTCTGATACTTAAATTTTACCACAAAGTAGGTAGATAATATCACGATAATAGAACAGCGGGTGATTTCAAAAAGTTTGTCACATCATTTGTACGAAGTATCCATCACCAATATTATTTTGACAAACTAAATAACACACAATAAACTCAAAATAACTCAACAAACACAAATAAATGGTTACTTTCTTGCTAGGTATGAAAATGAATTTTTCTCCGATGCCTACATAATCAAATAAAAAAGAAGTAGGTAATATAAAAACGAATCAAATAGGTAGTCAAGTAAATAGGTACGTAATATAAAAAAGTATATTGCAATTAGTAGAGTTGGCCAGGCAGGAACTACTTTTGAAATAAGTACCTGCGACTGACTTCTGCAAAATCAGGTAAATCTCGTAAACTAATACGAAAGCTACGGAATCCATTTTGGTAAAAAGCGTGTCTATTGGATTTTCTTTGCTGAATCGAAGGAGACCGAAATGGAGCCTATATATACCTGAGTAGTTGAAACAGTAAAATTGTAATCTCACCGTAAATTTATTTCCTTGCTAGTTTTTTGCTCTTAACTCGGAAACGGTAGGCCTCACAAAAAAACTGTCGAAATAAAAAATGAAGCTGACAAAATTTGCTACAAAATTGTTCATCTTCATTTTTTGCCTATCTTCAACAGTTGAGGACATATTCAAGCTTAAAAGTAGGAAAAGATTTTTAAAAAAAATTTAAATCCTTGCATACCAAATTTGCATAAAACCCAGTCAAATGCAGGTAAATGCAGTTCATTCTGGATTCGACATTTAGTGCTACTGTTCAGGAAAAGATATACGTCCATTTCAGGGTCAATAAAGGTCAATATCGTTTTTGGCAGTCTAGAGAAATTGATGTGTTCATCATTTACTCTGAGTCCGCAATTCGTCTCATGTTTCCGAAGCTATTTCAACAAGTAAAATTATAATTATTGCATTTACTTACCTATCCTGGACATATTGAACGAGAGAAAACCGCTTTTGACTCCAGGACTTGTAACACGCAACTGATTTCAAATATAACACTGGGCTCGTCGCTCCTCATTATCTTAGGCAAAATCGCACCTTGATCTTTGTCGACTCAGCCAAGATTACAGTCTATTGATATGATGAAAACAGCCTTTGTCCATCGTTATGTAGGTATTAACGTTGCCCCCCGAGCATTCAGCGATTAGATTGAAGCATTTTTATTTTTTACTAGTTTAATGGCCCTGCTACGCAGGTTAAAAAGAAATAGGTGAATAACACAATTTATTTTTTCGTGATTTATTAATTGCGACTGAAAAATCAAATACATTTCATCTAGCAATTTTACGTATCAATAAAGGTACACTCCAAGAGGGTAGGTTTACAACAAAATCTAGCCCTTTATTATATAGCTCAATTAATTAGCACTTCTAATTCACTGAGCACTTCTAGAGTTCGATTGCACTTCTATTCACGCAGCACAACTAAATCCAGTGGTTTGTTTCGCTTGAGACGTCGGATTTCACCTTCGTTGTCCAAAACGTAGAGCATCTCCGGGTTCACGTGTTTGTGGAGGCGATGTTCATGCTTCCTTGCGTATTTTGCAATAATTTCATAGACTGTCTCCATCCTCAAATCTCGATGAATATCATCGTTTCGCATGTACCAAGGGGCTCCAACTATACTTCTCAGTATTTTATTCTGAAAGGTTTGGATTTTCTTAATATTTGATTTCTTGGCACAGCCCCAGATCTGTATCCCATAGGTCCAAATAGGGCGAAGGATCTGCTTATATATAAGCAGTTTGTTGTGAAGAGAGAGATGGGATTCCTTCCCATTAGCCAATACATCCTTCTGTACTTGATTTTAAGTTCTTCTTTCTTCTTTTCTATGTGTTTATTCCAGTTTAATTTGGAGTCAAGTGTCAAACCCAAGTATTTAACTGCTTCAGTATGCGGTATTTTATTCGAATTGATCTCAACATCCAAGATTGGGACTTTTCGGTTAGTGAAGTTGATGTGGGCTGATTTTGATTCGTTCAGCTTCATTCTCCACATCTTGGTCCATTTACAAACCTCAGTAGTAGACGTCTGTAGTTTGCGTGTTGCAGCTTCTATATCATCTCCAACAGAGAGGATAGCCGTATCATCTGCAAAGGTGGCAACAGTTGTGCCTTCTTGTTGGGGTAAGTCCCGTGTGTACAGGAGGTAGAGTACTAAACAACACAATGAGGGAGTATAATAACAATATTAAAAGTCAAAAAATCGTATATCCCAAATCCCGAGGAGAGGACCACGTCGCTTGCCCTGGGAGAGTAATAAATAATAGAATAAATAAGCTGGTTTTTTATCTGTGCGCCGGCCTGCTCGTATCGGAGAGCGGCCGGCTTCGACCAGTCCTTTCCTGTTCGTCTTCGGGCGTCGAGGCCTCGGCCAGTTCTCTCCGGTCGTTCGGGCGTGGCGGGTCTCCTGCAGTCTACTTCGTTCCGTGTTCGCGCGAATACCGTTCTATCTTCATTTTCCATTTATTGGGAACATGAATCTTCATGGATTGATACAATGGAATGCCGGAACATGCAAATACACAGGTAAGTACCAAGTATTTTCCTACTAAATCTCTAATAAAAGACCATATAGGCCGAGATTAGGTAGGTGCCGCATGTTTAGGAAGTCCCACGCAGTGATTGATCAATAGATGGATAATGTATTGTCATTGGTCTTGGTGTAAGACCAGCTAAGCCCAAGAGCTGTTGGAAGTGACGGAGAGAACCGCGCGATTTGCTACATCGGGCTAGCTCAACCGAATACGTCCGAAAAATCCCAATTTATTCGGATCTAGAAATCCATTGGCCGAATAGCTCTGATGCAGTGGACGCGCGTCAACTGGTTCGCTTGTTGTGGGATCATTCGGTCCTATTCGGCCGAAATCGGTGCACTTAGGAATCGAATGAGCCCCTTCCCAGGCCCGTAAGTCAAACCATTCCCGATGTATGGCCCGATTTATGGTGCCAACATATGCGTTTTATGGTTTATTATTGTTTGTTTGTAACCTAGTGATGACGATAGCGTCGAGTTGTAGTGAATGTGGATACTGGAGTGATAGCCGATGTGGATACTTGTAGTTTATAGCCGATACACGGGTTGAAGCATTCTGATATGCATGAAACGCTGATAATATATATCTAAATATTATTCAATATTATTACTAGGGTTTATTATTCAATATTATTACTGGGGTAAATAAGTATTCTTTCACTGGGGTTTATTAAACAATTTTATTCATTTGGCTTGCATTCATGATTTGAATCCAAGCTTTGGAGTGTGCGTGTTTCACAGGTGATAGAGCGATTATTGAATTTCAGGAGGCACGCAAAATATGATCAACTGATCAATCCAAATAGGTATTTTGGTTGAGAACAGATTTACGTGCTCTATGCCTATCTCCTGAAATTCAAAAATCGCTCTATCACCTGTGAAGCACGCACACTCCAAAGCTAAGTAGAAATTCAAATCATGAACGCAAGCCAATTGAATAATAACTCCCAGTGAAAGAATTTGCAGCGTTTTTTTTAATTGAACCTCAATACCCCCCCCCCCCCCCCCCCACAATAAAAACATCTATAATTTATCAAGTCCTTTAGCACTCGTATTGCGTTAAAACTTCCCCAAATCCAAATTTAAACGATGTAGCCAAAGGTAGACAGATGTAGACGAGGCCCACAAATATCATCAACTGATCAATCCAAATTGGTGTTTTGGATGAGAACAGATTTACGTGCTCTATGCATATCTCCTGAAATTCAATAATCGCTCTATCACTTGTAAAACACGCACACTCCGAAGCTTAGTAGAGATTCAAATCATGAACGCAAGCCAATTGAATTATAAACCCCAGTGAAAGAATTTGCAGCGTTTTCAACACCAAATCAATTATTTGGCACCGAAATTGTTCACGTCTCTCTGAAATACAAAACTACATACGCACATTTTAATAGCAGTTTATTTTCCTACTGGAAGAAGGAATCGAGGGAAGCTATTTCCGATCGACCACTATTGGCAATATTATGATTGTAGGTTTAATTATTATTTTAATAGCTAATAATTATGAGTATTTGTTTATTTATGTTTTATTTATGAATAATTGGCTCGTCTTATTCAACTCCTGACCTTCACGCAATTTTTATAAATTATGAAGGTCAGTAATACCTACCTATGTGCTATTTTCATAATTACGAGTGACTTATTTCAGTTCCTATTATTTCTTTTTTTGTATTATTAAGGTAACGGCACCGGTAGTGGCCACTGCTCCAGTAGTGGCCATTTTAAAGTTTATATTTGAGAAATAAGGATTCCCGGTCTCCTAGTAGCTTCAAACTTGCAGGAGGTACAGCTCATGTCATCTTGTAGTCAGAGGTTAAACTAGGAGTGCGCAGAGCATCATTGGAAATTGTGGTAAACTTCTCAATATGACCGTCCCTAGTTTCCTCGTTTGTTGGGCTGTATCCTAGAGCTTCTACTGGATAGAATCAATTTTGTTCATCTGGTATTGAATGTGACATTGGCATCCAAGTCAATGGATTACCTGTCTCGAATTTGCGATATGCTGACGACACGGTGCTCCTGGCTCATACTGAGACAGAGCTCCAGGTTCTATTAGACCGAGTAGCAATCGCTGCCAGGAACTGGGGTCTGGCTATTAACATTGCCAAAACTAAGTCGATGGTCATATCTAAGTCGGCCAACAATGGCGTGAGGCTGGTAGTCGACGGCCAGGCTATTGAGCAGGTGCAGCGTTTCAAGTACTTGGGCCAATGGGTTTCAGAGACATGGTCGTTGGAGGGAGAGCTGCGCAGTCGGATCGAAATAGCGCGGGCAGCATTCAATAACATGCGCAGTGTTTTGTGTCGCCGGGATTTGGATTTTTCGCTGCGCTGGCGTGTGGTAAAATGTTACGTGATGTCAATCCTGCTGTACGGCGTGGAGACCTGGACACTGAAGGCCAGGGACATGAACCGGCTGGAGGCCTTCGAAATGTGGTTGATCCGACGCATGATGAGAATCCCGTGGACCGCCAGACTCCGCAATGAGTATATCTTGCAGCAGAACTCCCTGTCACGTGAGCTGCTGTTGACAGTGAAAAGACGGAAAGTGGCCTACTTAGGACATATTATGCGCGGCCCTAAGTACGGTCTGCTGCAGACAATTATGATGGGGAAGATCAGCGGGCGTAGGGGAGTCGGAAGGAAGCGTGCGTCATGGTTGTCAAACATTCGTAGCTGGACGGGAATCAACCGAGCAGCAGACCTGTTTCACCTGGCGCAGGATCGCGAAAGATTTGCAGAAATGATCGCCAACCTTCAATGATGGAGATGGCACTAGAAGAAGAAGAAGGTATTGAATTTAATGATATTAAACACGTAAGGAGGGCGAAATGTCAAGTGGCCACTACTGAGACATGCACGTGGCCACTACTGGAAATTTCGTAATTTGATGTGGCCACTACTAGATCAAAATAAAGGTGTGAGAAAAAATTAATAAAAAATAGTGATTGTGAATATTGTATATTGGTAATGGCAACTTACAATCCCAGTTTGCTGCCCTTCCCTGCATTCTAATCCACCGATTACTAATCCATTTCCCCACTGCTTTCGATGCTATAGTTTGTACACATTGTGGACCCATATCAGCGCTGTCGGGTATGGTACATCATACATTAGGTCTTTTGTGCATTGTGAATATTGTATATTGTTAATGGTAACTTACAATCCCAGTTTGCTGCCCTTCCCTGCATTCTAATCCACTGATTATTAATCCATTGTGCCCTCTGCTTTTGATGCTATAGTTTGTACACATTGTGGCCCATATCAGCGCTATAGGGTATGGTACATCATACATTAGCTTTTGTGCATTGTGAAAATTGTATATTGGTAATGGTATTTTACAATCCCAGTTTGC
>JAVIWC010006685.1:0-11325 GCA_031894815.1 Creontiades dilutus
TCCAATCACGCCATATCCTCCCTTTGGTTACATATTTGCAAATCTATAATATAAAATCTTAATCAAAATTCACCGTGTATGATGGATGGTAAATGTTCAAAACGATATCCACGTACATTAATATCGGAAACAATTACCGGTAATGACGGTTATCCATTGTATCGTCGCAGATCGACAGCAGACAATGGAAAATCAACAATTGTCAAATTAAATCAACAAGATATTGAAATAGATAATCGTTGGATTGTTCCATATTCACCCATTTTATCAAAGACATTCAAATCACACATCAACGTTGAATCTTGCCATTCAGTGAAATCTATTAAATACATTTGCAAATATGTAACCAAAGGGAGTGATATGGCTGTGATTGGAATTGGTGCAGAGAATTCCAATGATGAAGTTACCCACTACCAAATGGGCTGCTATGTCAGTAGTAATGAAACAGTTTGGCGAATATTTTCTTTTCCTATTCATGAGAGACACCCTTCTGTTGTTCACTTAGCTGTGCATTTAGAAAATGGACAAAGAGTGCATTTTACAGCACAGAACGCAGTACAAAGAGCTGCTCAGCCACCATCTACTACATTAACCAGTTTTTTGAGACATGCCAAAACGATGATTTTGCACAAACATTGCTATATTCTGAAATGCCAAAATATTATACCTGGAATCAATCCTCAAGGAGATTTATACAACGGAAACAAGGAAAACCAGTTCCAGGATATACAGATGTATACCACCTAGCACTACAATGATAATGATAATAATAATAATTATGATTCACATGATTTACAATAAAGCGATAACTTACTTTTAAATCCTTACATATGTTTTATTTAATCATTTTTATTCACAACGCCCTATCACCATGGTGACGGTTCTGTTCAGGAGAATTTTTTAAAATACGTAGGCACAAAAACTGCCACATTACAAATCTTTTTGACAGGACGAAGTCTGTCGGGTCAGCTAGTTATCAATGAAACCATTTCCGAAATCTATATTAAGTATTTTCTCAAGGCAAATTCTATTTGCACCTGGGTAGCCAAACCAAACGGAAAAACAATTTACCATTGGATATGGAGTCTTAGTAACAAATAATCGTAACGATGCAAAGTCAGGTGACGACGATAATTCAACACTAATGCGCTAGACTCAACATGTTTAATTAATTTATTATATGATAAATAAGAAATAATCATGGTGTATGTTGACACCCAAGTACTTTTTTCTCCAACTTTATCCCCTCAATGATCAACTTTGATTTGATAGAAAGAGCTCCAATAACCCTGGAGACGAGAAGAAGATTAATTTCCCTTAACAGGAAGAGTTATAGGTTGGGAAATTTGCATATACACCAATAGAAATTGATGTTTTAATCCAATCCGTGGAAACATTCAATAATAGCGGGTTAGGTGATTAATGTTAAGCCAGATCTGCAATAAGATTCGGCAGAGTTCGACGGGCTTTGAATGACGGACGTCTCATACGTGCCCTTCATCAATTTAGAGAGTACGGCCACCAGTACTCCCTTCTCTGGATTTAAATAATGGAAAAATATAACAGAAAACTATTTTATTCAACAACATGATTACGTATGTACATAAATGTATGAGTGCATCATGATGTATATCTATATTGATAATACAAGATGAAGCTACATCAAAAATATGCAGGTACTAGTTCAAAATCGATGAGAGTTCAAGCAAAGTCACAGCAAGAGATACAACAATATTACTAAAGGTGCCTACGATGATTGGCTTAATTTTTAATCATTAAAGCCAATCAAGTCCAGTTTAGATCGGTCAGTAGAAGGAAGTTCGTATGGGGGTTCAAAAAAAATAATGATTTTACATTGATTACTCCTGATTAAAAATAACTACATCTTTCCCGATCTTCACTTGGCAACACGTTTTGGCCATCCCCCTCCTTTTCGCTCTTGGGATTTCCACGTTAGGATCAAAGGGGAAATTGTCCAATTTCTTTCTCGGGAGTAATACGCAGGGCTGCAAATTCAAAATGATATTTTATCGTTTGGATTTCAAGAACTTCCAGTATTTGAAGTGCAAGTACATTTAATATTACTTTATTTTTTAACGCATAAAATTCAAATTGTACTTACTGTATTTTCCCGGTTGGACTTCACGAGCTTGAATAACAGTGATGCAACTCCTGCTCGACTGCCTTTGAGAAGCCAATCATCTAATAAAATGACAAAACTCTTTAATACTTCAAACGCACTATATTTTTAGCGTATCAGTTAAAACAAACCTATAATGTCAACTAGGTAGTATTGCATATGCAAAAAAAAGGAGATCAAATGTTTTTGAAAATAATGTTTATATGGTGTATTGAATGATTTGCTCGCTATTGTACTGGTAGTAAGTGATTGGTTTACTCAATGTCTTTAACACGTTCAGAGCAGAGCCCAATTCAGCTGTTCTTGCTTATGAGCGGAGGCCCGAAAAAAGTAAATCACAGTCTTTAGAATCAGCCGAAATGGGTGGGAGGATTGAACAGGTGGCAATGAATGAAATCTAAAACGAAGAGCAATCTAATGGTGGTTAGATCAACTAGAAGGAAACCCCGGGAGGAAACGATGGTTAGAAGCATTCATGTCGTAGTTCTTCGATCTGAAAGGAGAGGGTGTGAGTGATTCACCTGAGACTCAATAGAGACGCTCAGCTCTGAACGTGTTAAAGAACAACATTATAAAAAGCACATGTCTTGAAGTGGTAGGTACATCCTTGGTTACCTATATGAAAGATGCAAAATGACCTACTAGTTTAGTTGTGCCAATCAACGGTGGAATCATTGTTGACTGTCTCAGAAAAGTTTGTGAGAAAGATTAAAATCATCAAAATGTATTGGAGTTAATGTGACTGTAGAACATTACAGTAACGATCGTCGAAAACGTAAGTGGTAGGTACTCCAGGTAAATAGAACATGCAGGCACCTGTTCCATACTATCCAAATTATTTTCTACTGTACTCTTGAGGTTCGTTCGTAGTACAGTTCCAGAACTGTCTGGGCATGAGCCCTTAAGCTTTACTCGATCGCAGTGCAGGTGTTCAGAGTTCTGACTCCAGGTTCGCTGTTTGCAGTAACTTTTTGGAGTAGTTCCAGACTAGTTTGGAACATCCTTTTCGAGTTTGGATTTTTTCTTGAACTCGGTGACAGCTACTGAAGAGCGCTATGGTAAGGAGAGAGATGCTGGAAGCTATAATCAGAGTGCAACTTTCGCATTGTAGCTTATCATTCAGAGGTTTCTCTTGTTTGGTTTTTCATAAATTACCTACTTGAATTTATTTTTGAACTGAGCTTAAATGATGCGGAGTGGTTCAGAAGACTCAGATAGCAACGACGAACCGATGGTTAGCGACTTGGACCTGTCAGAAGTTGACGGCAAAGATTTGGAAATGTTCATAGGTACGAGGCTTTGGCCTAAAAACAAGGGGTTCGCCGAAAACGTCGTCGGCCAGTTCAATAATGCTGAATTTCTGGAACATTTTCGAGTAAGCCACCATATCGTTCGAGAATTGGCCGAATTCTACCGCAACTCCAGCAAATTTAAACATAACTTTGGGCCCTACGGGAAAGTGGAGGCTTATGAACAAGTGCTCATTTTCAGAAGAAGGGAGTTTGAGAACCGAAGCGTTCACAGAGATGGGGATTCTCGAACATAGTTCAGAATCGGTGGTGGCCATTTTCTTGAACTCGGAAGTTCCGAACAGTCCGGGAATTTTCTACTGCAAACGAACCTTTGGGTACCTCTTGTAAATGCCAAATTAAAATAACATTTTTCAACTGTTGGAATTGAAGTTCTCTGAAATACCTCTCGAAACCTTTGTAAGAGAACAAAATGCTCCAGAGAAAACATTAAAATTGCAGAAATATTACAAGATCCAAGTAACTAGTAGTATGTACACACTCTGTCCACAATTCTATCATTAATTCTGCTTTCGAATGATTATTGATTGCGGTTGTGTCGATTTCCACTTTGTACATTTAGTTTAAACTCCAAGCACCACAATTTGTAAGGCGAGCCACTAGGATGGTTTGATGCCTTCCTCATTTTCCGTTCAAGCTTCATAACAATTGGTTTTATGCATGGAGTACCACTTTATAGACACTCGTTCGTTTTATTCTCTAAATATAATTCATACAAGAAACATGTAGGTATTCAATGAGCAATTACAGAACAAAAAGTTAAGCCCCTCCCCCCTCCAAAACATCGATTTTGCGCTTCAAGATGTGCAGATTCCAAAAATAGAAACCAAAAACCCTCTTTAACCATTTTTACCCAATTTACTGAAGCAAATTTTACAAAATCAGTGTAAGCAGTGTTTACAAAATCGTATTTAAAAAAATCTGATACCTCTGTTATACCTCACATCATCAACCATTAGCACGCACCATTAGACTACACCTAACGCATTATTTTCATATTAATGTAAAATCAACAGATTTTTAAAAAAGCGCCTTACCTCTTTAATTTTTTCTTCGTCGTCCACATGTTTATTCTTCTTGAATTCTTCATTGATTTTGACACGAGCCGCTATAGAAAATAAGAAAACTGTTGTATACCGCACCTAACCAATGAATAAGATTAGGATAATATATTATATGAAAATGTCGTTAGGTAAAATTCTTCATACCTACCCACAAAATCACTCGCATTTTATCTTTTAAAAGTGATTCAATACATTGAATGCCGAACCTAAATGTATACCATTGTGAAGAGCAACTGTTTTGGCAGATTTTGATGCAATTTCAATCCAGGGTATCAATATTAACCTCTGCGCATGCGCGAAAGTTCAAGTACCACTCATGACATACACTTTTCATCCAACGATTTTATCTGAAATTCCACAGGCTGGTCCCTAGGTGATTCAGAGTGGACTTCGATTGCACTGAATGAAGCGTGAAGACATAGTTCATGCAGGACATAGAAATGTAAGCTCAGAACGCCCAGTAGTTTTGAGTATAAATAAGATGGAGTGGAGAGCTACTGCTTTGAAATCAACGCTGTCCCCATGTTCGGGCATTCACACACCTACCACAGCCGAGTTGTCTTGGAAACAACAGTTTGGATCTTTGGAGTTGTGCTTGTTTCAAATTCAAGCGGCAAAGCAGTTTATACAAGTTTCAATGTTTAATATTATCGAATTTTACAATTGTAATACGGGGAAGTGATGGAATGGTATAATTACCTCTTGTAAGACCTGAGGCAAATAATGCCCGCAACACTCATGAGTTATCCCAGACGCTCGAAGGCGTCTGATACACCTCCAGAGGCAGCAGATTCAAGAATCAGAAAGGGTGAACTAACCACATCCATCACATCATACACACTATGTAACTAACTGTAAAAGAAGCAGAGTGGCAAAGAGAAGCTTTCCCATTGCGTAAGGTCTAGGTCAATCGACTACCGCTAGGTTCGCTAGTATCACACTGCGTTATTGCACTGTACAGTCGCCAACCACGGGGAGGAAAAACTCTCTATTATATCAGGAAATGTTACGTTTACAGTTTTTCAGATTGAGAGTGATTTAGTTAATTGTTGATCCCTATTATTTAGGGTCCTACTTATTGCCACAAGTAGTTGATACCTCTGATAAGAGTTCAAACTCGTGTCCTTACTACTAAGGTGAAATTTTCCTTTACCTGGAACACTCTAACAAGTTGAGCTGTGAGGCCACTTTACTTTAACTTCTTCGACTGAGGGTCGTTCTCCCTGAACTCAACACACCGCTCAAGTTAACCAATTATCATACACAAAACTGTCAGTGATTCACATTGTACAAGCAAATTTTCATATACAATTTTGGATACATTGGTTAAATTGTTTGAAACTTGAGCACTTTGAGAGCCAAAAACGCTGCAAATTCTTTCACTGGGCTTTATCATTCAATTGGCTTGCGTTCATGATTTGAATTTCTATTAAGCTTTGGAGTGTGCGTGTTTCACAGGTGATAGAGCGGTTATTGAATTTCAGGAGGCACACAAATATGATCAACTGATCAATCCAAATAGGTATTTTTGGTTGAGAACAGATTTACGTGCTCAATGCATATCTCCTGAAATTCAACAATCGCTCTATACTGTGAAACACACACACTCCAAAGCTTAGTAGAAATTGAATAATAGACCCCAGTGAAAGAATCTGCAGCGTTTTTATTTAAAAAATTCTCAATTTTTCAGAGCAATAGGAACAGCTTCAATTTTCAAAAGTTCACTAAAACTAATTTGGACAAAAAATTATTAATGTATTGAGTGTCCTACCACAGGTAATCCTGAATAATGAGTAATTATACTGTAGGTAATAAATAACATAATTTTCATTAAATTGACAACATAAAAATTATATTTATTAAACATCAAAACTGTTATGCGGTCACCAAAATCACCACAGAAAGAATCATTCCAATAAACACGAATGAATATAATCAGTACATCATAAAAATTGGTTGACCATCACCAATTATCAGCAAATTATTATTGACAGCACTAACATCTAATCTAGTATTTACAACAGTATCAACTGAATCTGTAGAATATGCGTCGTAAAGACTTACAAAGGGAAAAATTTTCATGATTTTAAAAAAATTTTTTAGAGCAACCCCAAAATTTTCTTTGTGGATTGATCACCTTTAAAAGAACCATAGAGTGGTAGAACTAGAGGTTCAAAAAGATTTGGAAACGATGTAGGTATAAAGATGCCTACGGCACAAATCAGTTAGTCCACTCGATGGCAACTGTTGATTCGGGGGTCATGAAAATATCGGTTGCGACACTGACATCAAATGATCCCGGGCCCAGAAACAAAAAAGGAGAGTCAACGTACAAGGGGAAGGGCGGTAATGTTTGGTCATTTCCCAATTTTTAATTGGTAAATGACAAATTGCTTCCAAGATTTATCTACCGAGGTTCTATGGCTAGGGAGGAAGAGGGGAGCGGGTCCCCCAAATAAGGTCATTTTTAAGATAAGAGTTTGCTAGTTTTTGGTTTTCCCAAAAAAAACAATTCCTGGGAAATCAAATGTTCCAAATGAATGTCAAGATTTCTTCGGGCAGCCCGAGGAGGTGCCATTGGGTGGTTCGTCCTCAATCATTTGCAGCGTTATGGAATCAATATGATTTTTTTAAACAGAATGGATAATTCACGGTTATTTTTCACTGTAACTTGAGATGATGACGATGTAATGTATTCATCTATCATGAGAGCGCAACTGACAACTTTCACATCCGGCACAAGTAAACTTGCTATTACAATTGAGTCCATGGGTGCTACCGCCAAATACAGTTTGGACGAAGAACCCAACCCGATTGAACGCGAATTTATACTGCCCCTCCTCCTTAACCGGTGATACAATTGAAGGAAGGGTTTTTTCATCAACTTGATGTTTTTAAGTCCGCGTTGAATTCGGAGTGGAAATTTTTCCCAAAAACAGCCCGGTCTCGTAAAGAGAACGACTAGCGAAAAAACAAGAGCTTTTTTCCCCCATTTTCCCAATCTGTGAGCGAAGACAAGAGCTCTTGAAGCCACTGGGGGGTTCCATCAATTAACGGGGGAGGCTCCCTTATTTATTTAGTAAATAAACCCGGTTATCAACTAAATGTTGCTGTTTTTTCCCAAATAATATCTAGTGACCTGGAAAAAACAATCAAAAGCCAACATTACTTATTTGCCTGGTCAACTACGAATAGGTAACCATGACATCATTTCGAAAAAAATTTGTTTAAAATCATTTGCTGGAAAAAAGTAACAGTATCCAGTTAAACAGGACAACCAAGAGAACTGAAACATAGTCTTATTTGTTCCTCGATTTTTCGATTGGATAGGAATTCAATATTTTTATGGTTGCTAATTCTGAGAATGAGTTCAATTGCAATCACATGGTTTCCCCATCATGCTGAACCCATGTTGCATGGAAAATTTGTAATTTCCAAAGTATTCCAGCTTAGCGATGTGTTTAAACCAATTCTAGTGGAATAAATCCAGAAAATTTCCAACGATCCGCAATACATTATAGGTTCGGATTGGCTATTACGTCGATTTTCATTAAGTTTGCTTACATTAAATAAATTTTTGAACCAAAAAAACGGAAGAAATTTTGTTCTGCGGGCGTGTTGAAATCAAGACTTTACTCACTACCTTGGAGCCAACGCTGCTTGCATTCAACTGTTCGTATATTCATAGAACATGAACTGAATATAATTGTATGACATATAACTTAAACTGGAGGTAACTGAATGTGTTCTGTGTGCGATATTATAAAAAACGGGGTTATTTTCTCAAACACTCCCCGAAAACCACAAAATAGGGATTGTGTGCTAAAGGGATTCAGCTTTCATTTCAATTCAAGGTTTAGAAAACTATGTAAGTTACTTTACTTATCCCCGGGCCTCTTGAAGATTCAGAAAGGGTTTTGATTCATTAGAGGGGAAAAAGAATACGACGGAAAGGGGATAGAGACCTTTTTAAATTTTATTCATTTTTTACCCCGAGGAATCTCAAGTTTGACACAGACGATAGTTGTTAATGTGGGTTAATGATGACAACTAAGCTACCAACAACGTTATGCACAACCAAAAGTCGTCATGCTAAGCAATACATAATTTATAAGCAAACGTACAGCCTCACCTCATCGCATTTCTTTCGTAATAGCAAAATTGCTTTAATGCTGATATAGAACACATTATGCACAGAGGTAATGTATTTAAGATCGTTAAACAAACAAGCAAAGCAATACAGTTCAGTCACATAACGCTATTTTTCATAGAATGGGTTTCGGAAGATAGTTTTGCTTAATTCGCACCTTAGGCCATACATAGAGAGGGTCTAGGATGAAAACTCTGGGTACTAACTTCTTAGTTCATCTACTAGCTCCTATTTCTAAACCGTTGCCTAGGCAATTTATCAAACTTTGAATCTATTAGACTAATAGCGCAAGATGCGGCAGCAAACTCCTTTTCAATTTCAATTATTTATTCATCAAATATAATTTAATTTCTATCTTTTTATGATGGATGAGATGGAAAGGATGGTTTAAGGGACCTTGACAAAACTATACGACTATAAATTATAGAAACATTAATTACCGTTCAGCGCTTTCTCATCACCCTCGAAAACATAAGATCTTGTTCGGTGTAAGGACTTGAACGCTTTCAGCACCTGAAAATTCGTATAAATTAGTTAGTGATGCATCCATATTTTCCTATGAAAATCCTCATATTCGTCGATCTCCCCTCAATCTTTGTTAATTAGATAGTTTATTTATTTGTAACAGGCATCCACTACTGGTTTATTTAAAATCACTCGTGGCAAAACAGAAATTTAGGATTTATATTTTCGAAAGAAAATGGATTTAATCAAATGAAATTTTAGGGCCGTATGCTATCTACACTGACAAGGCTATCTGTCAGAGCTGTGTCAATACCAACTCTGGGTTTTGATACGCTATCTATGAATTGTACGGTTCTTGTTCGGGTTCAATGAAAGATATGAATCCTGTTTCACTGAGTTTGCTGATGATGATAACCGTGAAGATAGTAGTGAAGGTACTTCGTCTACACTTTACAGAATGTGTGAAACATGGGGGTTGACTCCCAAAATGACACTATAGGCCTATAAAGCAATTGTCAGACCCATGGTCACATACGCTTCTTTAGTATGGTGGCCAAAAACTTGCCAAACGTCTGCTCGTCTGGAACTTAACAAACTTCAGAGGCAGGCCTGTATTGGCATTACAGGGGCCATGAACACCACTCCCACAGCAGCACTAGAGGTTCGCTTAGAATGCTGCAGTTATGTGCAGAGAACAGCCTACCTGGGGGCCATTAGAATGCAGCAAATGGGAAAAACAAGGCCCTTCCTACAAAAAGATAGTCACTTGGAAACACTGGCACAACACTCCTAAGCAGAGGCAAGCCAAGCAGGTCTCTCCCTATTTCAAGGAAACGCGCAAAAGCCCTTCTATCATTGAGGCGCAAAGACCTTCGCAAACTAGTGCAAACTTCTTACTGGCCAATGCCACCTAAGGTACCACCTAAACTAAATGGGTAAGGCCAGGACAGTAGAATCCCCGGCTCTGCTGCGAAGAGGAGGAAACAGCAGAACACATCCTCTGTAATTGTCCTGCTGTTGCATCAATTAGATTCCAGCATTTTGGGAAGGGTGTCCTAACACGCTCCGATATTGCTTTGGAGACGCCTGAAAACCTCCGACACTATGTGAATGAAGAGGTTATTAATAAGGTTTTGAATTAAAATGGGGACTCGTATTAAAAATACTTTTATCGATATAACGGTCGTGAAAATCATTCCATAATACTGGCAGTAGTATCGATATATTATCCTAGTACGCATCGACACAGTCTGATAAGAGGAAAAGGTCACCTATTCTCTACTTCAGCACAAAAAATATCTTCTTCAACTAATGTGCCGGATCACGATACGAGCAGCTCTATTTGCACTGGCACTGTCACGTCCCGGGCAAGTGGGAACAGGCCCCTTAATTTTCCTGACAGAATGTTGTTACCCTAACTGGACGGATCACGATCCGATCACGCCACGGGTGTGTGAATCGACCTTAAAGGTAGGTTATAGTAAAAAAGTTACAAACCGTTCGGAAGACAGCATCAATTGGCATTCGTTCTGCTGGAGACCCAAAAAAAACGTCGACAAATTCCGTGGAGGTAAGCTTTTCAAAGCATTTTCTTCAACAAGACCTAAACGGCGGGAGAGCAGGAGATAGCATATCAAACAATGGACGGCTTTAGATACAATCGTATGTAAACGGTACCAGATAAAAATTCGATAAGCAGCTTTCTTGGTTTTCCCGTTCCTTTTCGGTGACGCCCAAAGAATCCCCCCCCGCCCTCCCCGGGGGTTATGTGACATCAACGGTGCACAATACAAGAAAATTTGTAGATAGGAAACCACTTATCATAGAGGAGTACTGTGGTATCCTATTACCAAGGGTAAAATCAACTTTCATTGAAAAACCGTAAAGGTGCTTTATCGGGACAACTTCGTTTATATTCGAACCAGTCCACTTTTCAAGGGCATTCCTGAAAAAGTGCAGCCATAATCGCTAAACAGATCAAACCTTCTCGACTCCATGAGTTTTTTCTCTACGGTGGGTACAAACAATAATCGCAACCCAAAAGCTCAATTTCCCTGTTACTGGGTATTAAACGGAATCCGCGACGTATTAGATATTAACATAGACTAGTTTTTCACCGCGATAGTATTATCGCTGGTTTGGATTTATTTGTACAACTGATGTGTAGGTTACTAAAACTATTCATTTATTACATTG
>JAVIWC010006686.1:0-11386 GCA_031894815.1 Creontiades dilutus
AGCGACTTTTTCTGAAGATAACACGTGGACGTGACCCCACTTCACAATACACACGTGGAGGTTTCCCTTCTAGAAATGAAAGGGAAAAGTCAACTCGAGCCCAAAGTTTAAGCGGTAACGCGATAAATAAAACAACAGTAAGAAAAGTTGAAGAGGTGGAAAAAAAAAGGACGCGTCGGTCTCTAGAGGGTTAAGGGTTGAACTCCTTGACAGTGACGTGTAAACGGTGGCACATGGGAGGGAGCACATAGAGCACTTTCATATAAGACCTCGAAAGACCCTTCTGAATAGGGAATCAACGATGCAAATTATTACACAATGGTTTTATGACGTTACGTTATCGTATACTCGATGGAAAGGATAGCAATTTTAATTGAAAAATGATTCTGCGAATGAAGAGCTACGTGGGGAATTCAGAGGTTTTTAAAGATTTTAAAAATATAATTAATATTTGACATATTTACGAGTAATATAGGTATTTAAAGTATTTTTTAGAAGTGGTGTCATGTCCACGAGTATATTCAGGAAAGTCATTTTGTCCATCTTAGAAAGCGTTTCGCAGACTTTTCAATGGGGTGCTATATGAGGTGTCTTGGTAAACTACGCCAGGCTTGAGCCAAATGAAATATACAATTAGTAATCGTCAATTACGATGAATATTGTAATTGTAATCGTGTACTCGATGCAACGAATACAAATTTTAATTAAAAACGCTGCAAATTCTTTCACTGGGGTTTATTATTGAATTTATTATTGATGATTGAATTTTAGGAGATGCATAGAGCACGTAAATCGGTTCTCAACCAAAATACCTATTTGGATTGATCACTTGATCATGTTTGTGTGCCTCCTGAAATTCAATAATCGCTCTCCAATAACACGCACAATCCAAAGCTTAGTGGAAATTCAAACCATGAATGCAATTTGAATGAATGAAATTGATAATAAAACCCCAGTGAAAGAATTTGCAGCGTTTTTTGTTTATGTGCCCTAGCAAAGACATGAAAATGTCAACAACACGGAATTTATTGCATAAAAACGGGTAGTTTTGCGTCGATTTTCTCACTCTGAATAGCACCGGAATGTAGAATGAAATTTGAAATTTGAAATTTTTTCGAAAATTACCTTCGGATGGTCTCTGACGGGGACGACGACGCGGATCGTCACTTTGATGGGTTTGTCTCTGGTGATGTCCACCATTCGCCTGCTCTCGTCCTTCACTGGGCGACCGTTTCTCGCTTCTGCAAAAGAACGAAACGAGCAATACTCGAATAAATCGATGAACAAAACAGGAAGACAAAATCACAAAACAAACTTTTTTGTTGAAAATATAATTCAATTCTAACTGATTTTTACTTTTATAATTGATTGATTGATGATTGACTCACCTACGTCCCTTTTTTATATGATCAGACCAATAAACATAATAATAATAAATTTAATAGCGCTCGAATAGTTCAGTGTCTGACTCATTCAACTGCTTTCGAAAATCAGTAATCGTTATTCAATGTGACCATTGATTTTTAATTTATGGAAAAACAGAATCTGTTTACAGAAGCATAGAAATCTGAAACGTATGAATGCAAGTAATGAATAAAATTGAGTAGAATAAAACGCTGCAAATTCTTTCACTGGGGTTTATGATTCAATTGCCCTTGACGTGTTCAAATTTGAATTTCTACTAAGCGGTAGTTTTCACGAGTGCGCGCGATAAACTGATAGAGTGAAATTGAATTTCAGGAGATATGAATGCGAGCACGTAAATCTGTTCTCAACCAAAATACCTATTTGATTGATCAGTTGATCAAATTATGTGTGCCTCCTGAAATTCAATAATCGCTCTATCCTGTAAAACTCGCACTAATTTAACGCGCGTAATTTGCAGCGTTTTTTTTATTGAACCTCAATACCCCCCCCCCCCCCACAACAAAACATCCATAATTTATCATGTCCTTTAGCGCTCGTATTGTGTTAAAACTTCCCCAAACCCAAATTTAGACGATGTAGCCAAAGGTAGACTGATGTAGAGGAGGCACACAAATATCATCAACTGATCAATCCAAATAGGTGTTTTGGTTGAGAACCGATTTACGTGGTGGGATGAATATCTCCTGAAATTCAATAATCACTCTATCACCTGTAAAACACGATACACTCCAAAGCTTAGTAGAAATTCAAATCATGAATGCAAGCCAATTGAATAATAAACCCGAGTGAAAGACTACTTATTTACCCCAGTAATAATATTGAATAATAATCCCCAGTAATAATATGTTGAATATATTATCAGCGTTTATACATATCAGAATGCTTCAAACCCGTGTATCGGCTACTAAACACTACAAGTATCCACATCGGCTATCACTCCAGTATCCACATTCACTACAACTCGACGCTATCGGCATCACTAGGTTACAAAGAAACACTAATAAACCAAAAAACGCAAATGTTGGCACCATAAATCGGGCCATACATCGGGAATGGTTTGACCTACGGACGTGGGGAGGGGCTCATTCGATTCCTATTGGTATGTTCTTCAAATAGGAACAAATTTAGGCCGCTTCGACTTGTTTTGAGGTTTTTAGGGATTTTACAAAACTTTGACAGCCCTTAAAGGGCACTTTAAATTGAGTGAGAGAGCTGGCTCAAGAATTGGGCGTCGTCGGACCAAGATGGATTTTTCCTGAAAATTTCAGATCTTTTGCTCCAGCCGTTTGGGAGATATCTTGCGTACGGCGGACGGATGGAAAATTTTTTATTGCACATTCGGATTCTACACCCTTTGAAACGTAAACCATGAAATTTTCAGGGGGGGGTTAGCATTTTTTTTTTCCAGAGCGATTACAATGGTTTATTATTGAATAATAAACCAAAAGGGGGGTCAAGAGGTAACCTCAAGTTTCAATCGAAGATTTGAGGCACTAAAACACCGAAAAATGAAAAACGGGTTCCGCCACCTTCAAGCAGAGTGAAAATACTATAGAAACGGTCCTGTTCAATTTTTTGATAGCTCGTACCGTGTGGCTGTAATTTCCTTATTGGGGTTTATAATGACATAATATTACTAATATTAATTTTATTATTTAATTTTATAAAAACCGCCTGTGACTCCCACATTTTTATATTCTTTCCGAAGCCGCCCCTAAACCTTCCACTTGCAACCCCCGAACCAACCCCTTCGACGAAAAAAAATACGGCCGATCGGATTCTTCAGATAAGCGACGACGAGAGGGGAAAAACCCCAAAGCAAATTGCGATTCTCAAATCACAAGATGGCGGCACGCGACGGTGCCCGTCCGTACCTGTCACGACGGGTTTCAACACGTCAACTTCTTTCCCCCTTTCACTTCTGCACTTCTGATATGCGGTTGAGGTTATCTTTCGCCTTTTAACCCTAAATCACCTCGACGGGCGCAAAGGGGCCTCCCCAATAAAACGTGAAGGGGACTTTTTTTTCTATTCGATCGCGTGATGGGGTCGATGTAGTGCAAGCGACGGCTGGCAAATCTCAAACGTTTTCAGGCTGTTTGGCGCGTTTTGAAGTCGAGTGTGGCAAGTTGGAAGTGGCAGAGAGCTTATTTCCTATCTGTAACATTTCAATGATCTGTGACTCCTATTGAAGTGTTTCAACCCTGGAATAGAATCCTGAAATTTAGTGACTTCCACGCATCAAAACTGTACAATCTTTGCCTGGCGTAGATGAACCGTTTTCAGGCTATTTGGAAGTGACAGAGAGCTTCTTTCCTATCTGTAACATTTCAATGATCTGTGACTCGTATTGAAGTGTTTCAACCCTGGAATGGAACCCTGGAATTTAGTGACTTCCAAGCATCAAAACTGTACAATCTTCGCCTGGCGTAGATGAACCGTTTTCAGGCTATTTGGAAGTGACAGAGAGCTTATTTCCTACCTGCAACTTTTCAATGATCTGTGACTCGTATTGAAGTGTTTCAACCCTGGAATGGAACCCTGGAATTTAGTGACTTCCAAGCATCAAAACTGTACAATCTTCGCCTGGCGTAGATGAACCGTTTTCAGGCAAGTTGGAAGTGGCAAAGAGCTTCTTTCTATCTGTAACATTTCAATGATCTGTGACTCCTATTGAAGTGTTTCAATCCTGGAATGGAATCCTGGAATTTAGTGACTTCCACGCATCAAAACTGTGTCTTCTTTGCCTGGCGTAGATGAACCGTTTTCAGGCTATTTGGAAGTGGCAGAGAGCTTCTTTCCTATCTGTAACATTTCAATAATCTGTGACTCCTATTAAGGTGTTCCTACTCTGGAATTTAGTGACTTCCAAGCATCAAAACTGTACAATCTTTGCCTGGCGTAGATGAACCGTTTTCAGGCTGGTTGGAAGTGACAGAGAGCTTATTTCCTATCTGTAACATTTCAATGATCTGTGACTCCTATTGAAGTGTTTCTACCCTGGAATTTAGTGACTTCCAAGCATCAAAACTGTACAATCTTTGCCTGGCGTAGATGAACCGTTTTCAGGCTATTGGGAAGTGGCAGAGAGCTTCTATCTGTCTGTAACATTTCAATGATCAACGACTAAATCCTGCAAAACCATTCAAGAACGAAGATACGAGCTCGTATTAGGGCTGGTTTTCCCTCAGAAAACTACACGGAATTTCAAATCTGGTTATACGCTGGAAAGCATAGATTTTGGCGCACCTTTTAGCACTACTAGCCAAAATTCACATGCGTTACAGGGACTCATAAGCGTTTGAAGAAAGTCGAGATCTCCACGATTTGACAACGTGTCCTTTTCAAGCTGATTTCCTACCCGTTTTGCCTGCTCAAAAATGTTCTATCCAATAGTGGAATCAGATTTGAAATATCACGCAAAATGTGGGAGATATGGCCGTTTTAATGCTGTAAGGTCGAAAAAACGAGAAAAATTATAAAATTAAAAAAAAACCGCGTTTCCAAGGGTGTAATTAAAAATTGCTAAGAGGCGTTTTCGATCAGAAATTTCCCGTAGAATTTTCTCCTGGCCTGTGACCGTCACGAAATATAACACCCTGTATACAAGGTATAGGCGCGATTTCTTAGCTTTTGACACAAACTATGAACGTGGTGGGACCATTTTACTTGAGAATGTCACTTCTAAATAATTAATTATAATTAAACTATTCAGTTTTTCGATGTTGGGATTTTTAAACTTCAACGCTTCGATTCCACCTTTTAGGATTGACCGAAATTGAATTATTATAAAACATTTTTTCAACAACCAAAAGTTTAGGAAAACTTCATTTTCTCAATTCGTTAGCTCTTCAACTGTAATGTCAATTCTCTGATGATGATTGTGGATTATAGAAACTGGCTTCTGTTGATAGGAAATTTGATGCCGATTTCAAAATTGTGGTCAACATCTAAAAAAATATTGAAGATAATTGAAGAAAAGCTTTTTTTTTTAAATAAAAGAATTCGTCAATTTCTGTTGTTCGCAAGAAGTGAAATAACTCTGAAACGAAGGACCTAAAAGAAATTTTTCCGAAAAAAAGAAGAGAAGGTCCGTTCAATTTTGCTTCCGAGTCTACCAAGGTAGCGGAAGCATTGTTTTCACTTTTGGAATGTGAAATTTTTTTGTCTCCAAAATCAAAAATTCCACTCGCATTTTGCGTTTTAGACCTTTGTGAACTCCGAAGCTCAGTACAGATTCAAATCATGAATGCAAGCCAATTGAATAATAAACCCCAGTGAAAGAATACTTATTTACCCCAGTAATAATATTGAATAATATTTACCTATATATTATCAGAATGCTTCGACCCATGTACCGGCTACTAACTACACTACAAGTATCCACATCGGCTATCACTCCAGTATCCACATTCACTACAACTGGACGCTATCGGCCTGACATCACTAGGTTACAAACAAGCAATAATAAACCAAAAACGCAAATGTTGGCACCGTAAATCGGGCCATTCATCGGGAATGGTTTGACCTACGGATGTGGGGAGGGGCTCATCCGATTCCTCATGGTATGTTCTTCAAGAAGAGTACAAATTTAGGCCGCTCCGACTTGTTTTGAGGTCTTTAAGGAATTTAAAAAAACTTTGACAGCCCTTAAAGGGCACTTTAAATTGAGTGAGCGAGCTGGCTCAAGAATTGGGGCGTTGTTCTTGAAAATTTAAGATTTTTTGCTCCAGCCGTTTGGTAGAAATCGTGCGTACGGACGGAAAAATGTTTATTGCAGATTCGGATTCTACACCCTTTGAAACGTAAACCATGAAATTTTCAGGGGAGGTTAGAATTTTTTTTTTTTCAAGAGCGCGTTTATTATTGGATAATAAACCAAAACGTGAATTCATACGTCAAAAACACCCTAGTCTCTCGTTTTTGACAGGTAATTTTTCAAAATTTCCCGGGGGAGGACCCCCGAACCTCTCTCCTTTGCTGTATTCTTCCTTTCTCTGCACTTGCTGTCACCTCATCAGACAAGCTAGATCCTCTGGAAACCATGTTAGGATTCTATCGAACTCTGTAACTGAATTCTAAACAGCCCGAATCCCCCGTTAACTGTGATCGCTCGGAATCATTAATTCGCGATAGCGTCTCTCTCCCCTCCTGGGAACAACAGCTTTCGCTATAACGAATTCCCCGTTCGGAAACAGGTTAAGTGGCTATGAAAACAGCGTTGAAACCTCCCCAGGTTAGACGGGGACTTAACAAGTTCGATCCTGCATTCAACAAGGCTCCCGCTCCATCACTTTAGGGGTCTTTGTTTGCCATTGGCGCTCAAGGGGTTAACACGAAGGTGGGCGCTTTGGAGTGAACATTTACACAGAGAGAAATCAACATTGCGCGTTGAATTAATTCCGGTCTCCTAGTGGCTTCAAACACGCAGGAGGTACAGCTCATGTCATCTTGTAGTCAGAGGTTGAACTAGGAGTGCGCAGAGCATCGTTGGAAATTGTGGTAAACTTCTCAATATGACCGTCCCTAGTTTCCTCGTTTGTTGGGCTGTATCCTAGAGCTTCTACTGGATAGAATCAATTTTGTTCATCTGGTATTGAATTTAATGATATTAAACACGTACATAAACACAGGGGGGCAAAATGTCAAGTGGCCACTACTGAGACATGCACGTGGCCACTACTAGATCAAAATAAAGGTGTGAGAAAAAATTAATAAAAAATAGAAAAATTGTTCTTTTGATAGTTTTAGGCAATGGATATGTTAGGGAAGAGTCGGGCTATATTCTAAATGAGTCCGGAAGAAAGTCAGTACTACTGTTGGCCCACAATTGTCAAAACTAAAGAAAAAAATTCTTAACTGTGGCCACTACCGGTACCGTTACCTTACGCGATATGTTCGAGCCAAGCGCGACAAACAAAACTCGTGCGAATACGCGTCGAAAGAATCGCATCAATTTAAAATAGAAGGGAACGGGGTTGTTTTTACCCGTTTTTGTATTTTGAAAGAGAAACGACGGCGAATGCCTCCGAGGGACGAAATAATTGGAACCCCGAAAAATTCGTCGCAAAAACGTTAGGTTTGAATTCCAGCGTTCTGCCCCTCGTTCTCTATCAAGTCCCCGCGACTTCATCGCTTTATTGTGTTTCTTCTTTGTCCCTTTTTCTTTTCATAAAAGGACGGATCAAGAGGGAACGAACAACAGCACGAAACAACAAGGGAGAGGGTTTTTTTTTGTTTTCGTTTTATTTTTAAAATCTCGACGAAAGAAACGACGTGAATTGAGTGAAAACGGAGGCTTTTAGAGGGGAAAGAAGCTTTTTAAAAAGGTGTTTCGTGAGGGGTAGTCAGTCACAAGCAGAAAAACGCTGCAAAATCCTTCACTGGGGTTTACTATTCAATGATTCATGATTTGAATTTCTACTAAGCTTTGGAGTGTGCGTGTTTCACAGGTGATAGAGCGATTATTGAATTCCAGGAGATATGCATAGACCACGTAAATCTGTTCTCCGGAAATTCAATAATCGCTCCATCACTTGTGAAACACGAACACTCCAAAGCTTAGTATTAATTAATTAAGAAATTCAAATCATGAACTCAAGCCAATTGACTAATAAACCCCAGTGAAACAATTTGCAGCGTTTCATGCATATCAGAATGCTTCAACCCGTGTATCGGCTACAAACCCTTTTAGGAGTTCACTACAGTATCCACATTACTACTATTGTACTACTATTACTACTATTCTTCGTTAAATTTCCTACACGCTTAGTCCATTTTTATAACCGAAACCCAACTTCTAAGGTCCCCAGTTACAGTTCAACAGTGGAATTCTGTCATTGTGATTCTGATTACTAACAACGAGTAGTTCAAAGTTGATGGACGTACACTTCGTTTAAGGTTCTTTCAATGGAGCTGTGTACAGGTGGTGGTTGGAGAGGGTGACACGTGGACAGGTGGAGGTGGTACACGTGGGTGGGAGCTGTACAGGAAAAAACACAGACCGTGGGAGTAGCCTCACGTAAAAGAAAAAAGGTGGGACGACCAATAACATCGTTTTGATGGTTTAAATTAGCTCCTAAAATGTGATTTTTTGGAAGATTTTATGATACGTTTTCTGCCATAAAATCCCGCATTTCTGCACTCATAAACGGCGTTTTTCAATTTTCGACCACGTTCTCGAATTCTGCGTTAAATTTCCTGCCCGTTTAGTGTATTTTGATAACATAAAACTAATTTTCAAGAGCCCTAATTACAGCTAATAAGTTCAACATCAAAAAAGTAATCGGTTTTCTGAAAATATTTGAACTTCAACTCTTTTATCCAAAAACTGGCTGAAAGCTGTCAAATTTAAAGAAAATTTGCGAATTTAATCGGCTTATGATGTGCATATGATTTTTAACGATTTTCCCCCTCCAGAAAGTCAAGTTTCGTGCCATAAAAACCTATGTTTCTGCATTTCAAGAGAAATTTTTTAAATTTTTGATCCCTATATTTTCTTAACAAATGAGTGACCTTCCACATTCAATGGAGCTGTGTACAGGTGGTGGTTACAGAGGGAGACACGTGGACAGGTGGAGGGTGGTACACGTGGGCGGGAACTGTACAGGAAAAAACACAGACCGTGGGAGTAGCCTCGCGTATAATAAAAAAGTGTGGGACGATTAATAACACGAATAATAATAATAATAACATTAATAAGTTAAACTCGTTCCTAAAATGTGATTTTTTGAAGTTTTTATAAGAAAAATTACGTTTTGTACCATAAAAACCCACTTTTCTGCGCTCCAAAACGACTTTTTTCAAATTTCGACCACGTTTTCGAATTCTGCGTTAAATTTCCTACCCGTTTAGTCCATTTTCATAACCAAAAACCAACTTCTGAGGTCCCTGATTACAGCTAAAAAGTTCAACAAAAAAGTAATCGGTTTTCTGAAAATATTTGAACTTTAACTCTTTTATCGCAAAACAGGCTGAAAGCTGTCAAATTTAAAGAAAATTTGCAAATTTAATCGGCTTATGATGTGCATATGATTTTTTAAAGATTTTCCCCCTCCAGAAAGTCAAGTTTCGTGCCATGAAAACCTATATTTCTACATTTCAAAAGAAATTTTTTAAATTTTTGATCCCTATATTTTCTTAACAAATGAGTGACCTTCCACATTCAATGGAGCTGTGTACAGGTGGTGGTTACAGAGGGAGACACGTGGACAGGTGGAGGGTGGTACACGTGGGCGGGAGCTGTACAGGAAAAAAAAACACAGACCGTGGGAGTAGCTTCGCGTATAATGAAAAAGTGTGGGACGATTAATAACACGAATAATAATAATAACATTAATAAGTTAAACTCGTTCCTAAAATGTGATTTTTTGAAGTTTTTATAAGAAAAATTACGTTTTGTACCATAAAAACCCACTTTTCTGCGCTCCAAGACGACTTTTTTCCAATTTCGACTACGTTTTTGAATTCTGCGTTAAATTTCCTACCCGTTTAGTCCATTTTCATAACCAAAAACCAACTTCTGAGGTCCCTAATTACAGCTAAAAAGTTCAACAAAAAAGTAATCGGTTTTCTGAAAATATTTGAACTTCAACTCTTTTATCCCAAAACAGGCTGAAAGCTGTCAAATTTAAGGAAAATTTGCAAATTTAATCGGCTTATGATGTGCATATGATTTTTTAAAGATTTTCCCCCTCCAGAAAGTCAAGTTTTGTGCCATAAAAACCTATATTTCTGATTTCCAAAAGAAATTTTTTAAATTTTTGATCCCTATATTTTCTTAACAAATGAGTGACCTTCCACATTCAATGGAGCTGTGCACAGGTGGTGGTTACAGAGGGAGACACGTGTACAGGTGGAGGTGGTACACGTGGGCGGGAGCTGTACAGGAAAAAACACAGACCGTGGGAGTAACCTCGCGAATAATAAAAAAAGTGTGGGACGATTAACACCACGAATAATAATAATAACATTAATAAGTCAAACTCGTTCCTAAAATGTGATTTTTTGAAGTTTTTATAAGAAAAATTACGTTTTGTACCATAAAACCCCACTTTTCTGCACTCCAAAACGACTTTTTTCAAATTTCGACCACGTTTTCGAATTCTGCGTTAAATTTCCTACCCGTTTAGTGCATTTTCATAACCAAAAACCAACTTCTGAGGTCCCAGCTAAAAAGTTCACAAAAAAGTAATCGGTTTTCTGAAAATATTTGAACATTTTAACTCTTTTATCCCAAAACAGGCTGAAAGCTGTCAAATTTAAGGAAAATTTGCAAATTTAATCGGCTTATGATGTGCTTATGATTTTTTAAAGATTTTTCCTCTCCAGAAAGTCAAGTTTTGTGCCATGAAAACCTATATTTCTGCATTTCAAAAGAAATTTTTTTAATTTTTGATCCCTATATTTTCTTAACAAATGAGTGACCTTCCACATTCAATGGAGCTGTGCACAGGTGGTGGTTACAGAGGGAGACACGTGGACAGGTGGAGGTGGTACACGTGGGAGGGAACTGTACAGGAAAAAACACAGACCGTGGGAGTAGCCTCGCGTTTAATAAAAAAGTGTGGGACGATTAATAACACCAATAATAATAGTAACATTAATAAGTTAAACTCGTTCCTAAAATGTGATTTTTTGAAGTTTTTATAAGAAAAATTACGTTTTGTACCATAAAAACCCACTTTTCTGCGCTCCAAGACGACTTTTTTCAAATTTCGACAACGTTTTCAAATTCTGCGTTAAATTTCCTACCCGTTTAGTCCATTTTCATAACCAAAAACCAACTTCTGAGGTCCCTAGTTACAGCTAAAAAGTTCAACAAAAAAGTAATCGGTTTTCTGAAAATATTTGAACTTTAACTCTTTTATCGCAAAACAGGCTGAAAGCTGTCAAATTTAAAGAAAATTTGCAAATTTAATCGGCTTATGATGTGCATATCATTTTTAAACATTTTCCC
>JAVIWC010006690.1:0-67103 GCA_031894815.1 Creontiades dilutus
GGAATATTGATCGACGAGGACCTCAAATGGGAATACCAAATTTCGGTGCTCAGTAATAAACTTCGCAAGTTCACTCATTTATTTTATAATCTTCGTGGACGTGTTCCGTTGGAAAGTTTAATTATCCTACATAAAGCCCTTGTCCAGAGCGTTATTGGTTATGAGATCATCGTATGGGGAGGTGCTGCGGTAACTGTCCTTAACCCACTGAACGTTATCCGGAAATCAATTCTTAAAATAATTACTAAGAAACCTCGCCGATTTTCGACTGTTGAACTGTTTAACTACGTTCGAGTATTCTCAGTCCAACAGTTGTGCATTAAGTCATCCCTAACCTTCTTTCATTGTGAATGAGACCTATTGTTTTGTGTTCAATTGAAGTCCAACATTCTAACTAGATAGAAAGGAAAAAGAATGATAAACTGTTAAAAATCAAGTACGTCGAAGGACCACCTAAAATTTGAGGAATAAATTTCATTACCCTTGGAATTGTGGGTGCTCAAAATAAGAAAAGTTGAATTGATGAAGCATCAACTAGTATAAGGTTATATTGAGTTGCAGTCAAGATGATATGCCCCTAAGTGACCACTGAAAATGAACACAATATGTTAAAATGATGAGTTGAGCTATCATATGGATAAGCTTATTTGAAAATGTTCAGTCCAATGTGAAAGATGATGATGGTGAGATGATCTTCTTGATGCAGTAGAAACTGGACTCCAGCAGGTGTGCAGCTCCAACCCTTGGCCACACTGTGGTTTTTGAAGAAATGTAGCAGGTGGTCTGGTACCAGGACGTTAGACAAGATGATGATGAAAAGATGAATCACCAGGAAGTTGGTGGTGGTTACAGCAATGGCTACTTTGATGATGATGATGGGGTAACCGACAAAGGCAGACCAGCTCATTCCAACTTGGGCTGACAGGCTTCCATAACAACAACATAAAAAATGCCTCATAAAGAATGTTGAATGGTGTTAATTTCAGAAAATCGCAATGGAGATAAATAATAAAGAATAATGCACAATTCTGCAATAATATTGATAAAGAATAAAATCAACAATATTTGATGTAAATAGAAAAACAAAGGTCTCCCCAATGGATGTCAAACAGGAACCAGTAGCCTCCATGCAAGGAAAAAATGAGTGGAACTGCTCTATAATCCATGTTTACTCTATGAATCAAGGTAGACATGAAGAAGATATTGCTAAATCTTCTCAGTATCGCTGTAACAGATAAGAAGTCTGGCTATTTTCAAAGTGTGATAAGTGACGATACAAACAAAATTTTCATTCTGAACGAAAATATATTGTAAATTTGCAAAATAGTAGTGTTGACAAGTAATAATGAATACATCTGTGAAACGAGCTAAACAAAATATTCAAGGTTAAAGTTGAAGATGAAAAAATGTGGAGTACATGAAAGAACCAGACGAATACAAGCGGTTAAAAATGAAAGTAAGTCGAAACATTTCACCCGATCTGCCTATAAAAAGAAAATATTTCCCTGGCTAATCGCAGTAGGTTTAGAAAACTGCCATAATTTACTGACAAGCCTGTATATGTGTTGGCCTTCCCTCTAACCGAAGAAATTTCATTTTAAATGCACAACCCCGCTTCCTTTTCTATGGTATTTTCTATACTATTTTCATACACACTAATTTTCATTATCTCATTGTATAAGTCTATGAGATCTGTTTCATTAATGTTATAATATATGGGTCATTTCAAAATTTCGGTCACATTTATGTCACTGATCATTATTGCGGTCAAATCTCAACTAGAAACAGTTTTGTAAGTGTTTTACAATTGTCTCCTATGTGGATGTATGTGTTCCATGGAAAAGTATATAAAAGTTGTGCCTACAGGACCCAGGAGAAAATACCAAAGTCCGTATTTCTCACTCCCTACAGCTGTCACTAACCAGAGGTCTACAACTTCCATCGTCACTACTCAGCGAAATATTTATTGGGGCTGTTACATCCACTTACACTATGAAAGAACATACCATCTACAATGAATATCCACCTCCGGAAAAAAATTGGATCAAATCGAGTAGCCTTACCATCCCATTATTTCAGTGTCACACGGTTTTTCCTCACTCCCTACAATGTTTTGAAAAGTAGCCCCCAACAGGCAGGACAGGGTGTTTATGAAGTTGCTTCTGTTTTGTTGACATCCCTTATTCAGTCCCAACGCTGGTGGTTGGATTTTGCCTAGGCCTTCCAGAGGGGAAAAAATAGTAGTATATACCTCACTCCCTTCAAAAGTTTTGTCTTTCTTCAAAATGGCGTAACAGCAGTACGGTTCAGGATTATGTGTGCTCACTTGGGTAATATGCCGAGAGATCCGCAGTGATTGATTAGGAACAAGAAAATTGATCAAGTTTCAACTGTTATTTTTTAGAAAAGTCGATACCCTAATGTGACCGAAATTTTGAAAAGACCCATATCAATGGCTCAAGCAACAGCCCCCTTGCCGCACAGGGTTCGCCCTAAGGCGGAGGGGTATATTTCATACAAATTTAAATCCGCTCGATGTGAACAATATTTTTCATGAAATAAACCCGATAATATCGAATATTATTCATTCATCACCATCGCGTTTTGTCCGAAACATTGTACAGGGTGTTCTGTATACGGACGATAAAACTTCAAGGATCGGTTCAGCAACTAATTTGCAATAACTTTTACCCCATAGCAATTTTTTTAAAGTATATTCTGCTCATCCTACATCTAAGTTTTTTTCCCGTATTTTCGACCTTATTTCACTAAAATGGCTATAATTCCCGTAATTCGTATAATAAATTAATTTCGAATTGCACTGTTGAAAAGAGTGTTAAATTTTCTTTGATTTTCATTCCATTGTCTCCTAAGAAACGTCGTAGGTACATGGTTGTTTCTAGCCTAAACTTTCATTTTCGCCAACCTTCTACTTTCCTAACAATTTTCATGTTGATTCACCACAGCATCATCTACAGGAAAATGGATGAGCTCTACGGTAAACACATCCACATTGTATCAGCGTTCTATCGGTCTATCAAGTTTTTATTTTAGAGCAACTTTTGACAAAGAATTGGTGTTTGAACGTGGAAAAACGTGAATTTTTAAAAATCACCGTTTCGGCATGAGATTCGTCTGGTGTTGACTGAAATTGGAAAGGGGAGGGGATATAACTACGTAATAAATATACTATAATATAGTACGTGAAATAAAACCTTTTATTCTTACCTAAAAAACAATAATCAATGTGATAAAGAAATATTTCCAACTTCTTTTTTCAGGTTCTTGTTGTACAATTCACGACTGATAGAATAGAACATCACATCTTAGGAGAAATTTTCTTTTATTTAACGCTCTATTCAACGGTACAATTGTTTTATTTATTAAATTAAGGGAGTTATGGACATTTCAGTGAAGTAAGGTGGAAATTACCAAAAGAAACTTTGATGTGGAATAGGCCTAATTATGAACCTGTATGATTGTGTAAATCATGGATGTAACCTGTATGTATTAGAGAGGAGAGGTATTCTAGAACTTGCGTTTAGGGTGAAATTCGTTAATTTTCTGCTTCGAACTATAGATTCCACCAAGGACATTTTTTCGACCCGTAATCCATACCAGCAGGAGATACCAAACATTTCCCTTCATGAATGCCTACGCTTCATAAACGAAGAAGCTAATACAAGTTCACAACCACCTCGAATTCGATATTTACGACCCAACACGCTCTATCTTTATAGATATTACTTTTTCCCAAAGGCCTACATCCAACCCTTTCCCAGGGATTCTTTTTTCTTTGCTAGCTAGGGTGTTTTCTGGATGCCACTGTCCTGGGTAGAAATGTCAATTCCGAAAACAGCTCCCTCTCTATTTTCCCTCGTTTTTCGGCGTAGGGCGGTGGATGGCAAAAGGACTTCCTTTCGATTTAGCTTGCTACGGTCCCTTTGATTCGTTTTCTTTTTTTCTACCCTTTTCCACGTTTCGTTATTTGAGCGTGAGTTTTTTCTCTTTCGTGCGTCATTTTTCTTCATTTCCAACCCACTGGGACTTGAAAGGATGAGGTTCCAGGTCTTCGTCGGACGAAGAATTAAAGAACTGGTCAAAGCTTGAAATGACGAAGTATGTATTGCAAAACCGATTGGAATCCCTGCCTAACCCCCGGCTCTAAGGCTAGGGGGTGTTGACATTTGATATATTCACCTACTGACAAGTCGAAACAAAGTTACCAAGTCAAAAATTGTATTCCCAACATTTCCCTCTATACCTTTTGATCTATGTATTTATTTTTTGCTGGACGGTTATAATATTCTGAAAAAGAGTTGGATGCTTCATAAGTACGAGGAAAATTTGATACTTTCTGAAGTGACGACTCTTTACGATCGTTGAGAACGGAGAAAAATCGTTGATTTCGCTTGACCACTTGTGACACCACGCGTCGTATGTACTTTTGGCAGTTTTGAATTCGTGTGGCCGGAATTTTTGCGACAACAACGAAGTCCGAGTGAGACCTGATCAGACGGCGTCGTTGAGCCAACAGGGGAAGTCGTTCAAATTTTAATTAGCAAATTGCGATGGCTTTGAAAATTTTAAAATAAAAAATTCAAAAAATTTCTTTATAGAAATCGGTTTTAAAACATTCTGAAATGATTCCATCATGATTTATTAATTTTTAATTGATCACGCGAATTCAAAAGTGCATGAACTGAATATGACACATTATTCGAGTTATTCATTTTTTTTCCATAGTGATTACATTCTAAAAATATAAAAAGGCCTCTCTCCTAGTCCTCTCTCCTCTAATTAAAAAGATTGATGGGACTTGGGATAGGAACAAATGTGAGAAAGCACAACTTTTTGCAGAACTTCTGTATGAAACCTTTCAACCATTACCATGACGGACATCCGAAGAAAATAAAACACAGGAAAATAGACGAATTCGAAATACCGACGGTTACACTAAAAGAACTTAAAAACGAAATACAAAGCAACATCAATACGAAAAAGACGCCTGGCTACGACTTGATAGCAAGTAGAATAGTGAAAGAGCTCCCCGAAAAAGCAGTGTTGAAATTGCTTCACATTATTAATGCTGTGTTCACGTGTCATCTCAATGGAAAGTGTAGAAGTTAGCAGCAATTATGCTAACACTAGGTCATGTATCGTCCCCACTATGTTCTACCATGAAGAATATCGAGCCTGGTCGTTCATGTGAATCCACTATAACTGTTGCTGATTACAAATCAGTTTCCTTTTTTTCTTTTTTTGCTTTTTTCTTTCACTCTAACTCCTACAGAAAGTTGCAGAGGTTAATGATTCCCAAACCAGGGAAGTTACGGAATGAGAAAACAGGGTATCGACCAATATCCAGCCTCCCTGTAATGTAAAAACTATTCGTGAAATTGCTTCTTAAACGGCTCAAACCAATAATGAAAAATATAAATCTTATCCCAGACCACCAGTTTGGTTTCTGACAGCAACACTCTACGATAGATGGAACGGATGATGGTACCCGTACCATGGTACCCGTACCATCATGGAACGGATGATGGTACCCCACATGAGCCCTCGAGTGGTCTCGTTCGATTCAGAGAATCTATTATAATATTCAAAAAAACTTTGCCATTGTTTGAGATTTTGGTTTTCTAAATATGAGTTGGCGACGAGGTGTAATAATAGGGTTTCCTTTAACATGTTCACCTGAGAATTGAATCTTCCCCAAGGATGAGTGCTATTTTCCTTGCTTTATGGCAGAGAAATTCAACATGCTCGTCCTACTATAACTCTACCTGCACGGGGGTCTTTACCTAACCTTATGACGGTGAAGCAGTTTGATCTTCGGCTCATTTCCTGATCTGACGCGCGAACCTTAGCGATAAAGAAAACAATCTGTTCGGTGGTCCCTTCCCAATTAGCGCAGAAGAGGCGGGAGGAGGCAGATGGAACCGCGGCGACCGTCTTGGCGGGGGGGTCTCGCTCAACTGCCCTCACCGCCATTACCAACGCTTATTTCATTTCGTTGCACCCATTTCGATTTTATCCCCTCGCGGAAACGTCATCTGCCTGCTTTTTCACTTCAATATCCATTGGAATATCCCCTGAATTACACAGTGGACAAGCATAGGTGCGATCTACGATCCAGGGTTTATAATTTAAATTTAGCATCTCACAGCGAGCTCTACAGACATTGCTAACAATATATTGATTGAGCGTGTCATCGTCGTATATATAAAGATGAAAGAATCAGAGTAGGTACCTATTATAAGAGTAAGTACCGGTGGATGGAAATCGTTACTCCATAATCCATTACGGAGTAATAGTGGCACAATATCATTGTGAAGGTTCTAATAACTACTGTGTGATTGGGAAAGGAATGTTTATTCGTAAGTAAAACGATGAACTCCTTCCGGAATCCGCGTTCGAACTAAGTGAGATCTTTCATCCGTTATTCGGTCAAAACTAATAGTTTAATCGCGTAATTGCTTCACTAGAAGAGAATTATTTAACTTCGAAGAGTAAATAAAAAGGGGGAGTGAGTACTTTTGATTTTAAGCAGAGGTGATCCCTATCCTTCGTAAGTATTAATTTGTTCTCACGTTTGTCAATTAAAGTGCTTTGTTTAGCGGAAAACGCTCCACTTCCTTGGGCGAACAATATTTTCCGTTTCTTAATTATTGTGTATTAGTAATTTTAAGCAGGGAGGATTCCTCGCCTTTGTAAAAATGTATAGTTTGTAACCAGCTTTTGTTATTTAAAGTTTGTTTTTCACTCCTTTTAGGATTTGTGGTTTTGACAGGCGTTATTCGCCTATTTCTTTTTAACCTGCGTAGCATGGTCTTTAAACTAGACTTTAATATAATTCTGAGGTGACCAGACGTCCCCGTTTTCAGGACGCTGTCCCTGGTACCAATGCGTCCCCGTTTATGTCCCCTGTTTTCTGAATCTTTCCCCTTTGTCCCCGATTATTACCATCGACAAAATTCGAAACTTCGCTTATATTTCTTTTAGTTTAATGTGCGGTTGGTATTGCTGTAGCCCTTACACAATTACCAAAGTAGGCACTCTGCATGTGGGCATGCGCACTGATTACGTTACGGTTGTCAGATGAAGGAATCCAACATTCATCCTATCGGTCGTCTGCTACGTGTATTACGCTTTTCGAGTGAATGCGTGAAATGTGCGAGACATCTGTCTACACTGGGTCGTCATTGTCTTTCAGCGCAAAACTGTTGGCGCGTCTTCTCTCAGCTTTTTGGAATTCTGCTCACCGATTTCCCACAGTGCTCAATGCAGCCTGATTTCTTTATAGTTTCTTGCTTATCAATTATTGTGATAATGATGATCTAATAGTTTTTTAAATTTTGTATTGTTTTTGCTTTATAAAAATGTACAAAAAGCAAAAACTTTCTAAGTATATAAACCTTGTTTTTGTTTTAGATAAAATAAGGGGTGCTTTCAAGTATTTTTTACTTAAATGAAGGGGGGGGGGGGGGGGGGGTGCGTCATGAAGCTTGAGGGGGGTTGGTAGTATATGTATAGGTGATGCCTGATTCATTAAAGCGATCGTCATACCATCTAAAATTGTCAGCCGATTTTCGTTGTTTTTGTTCGATTAAAAATTTGGTCTAGTTTTAAAACATACTCATTGAGTGTTTACCTTTACGTTTACAAGTGTGATTGTATAAAAACTGGACATCCGGAGGTCCCTCAATGCAATCATTGCTTGCCAATATGTTCTTCTCTAATATTTCCATAATTGGGCACTTGCTTTATAAATGCAAACAATGAAAACCCAACAATAAAATAACTGTAATCTCCTAATAAAATGTTAAACTATATTTACCGAACCGAAAAGAAATTAGCCAGGTAGCTCATGATTATAACCCGAAAGTCTGTAGGACTATGAATTTCATCATTGAACAAGAGGGGACCTAAATCCTATCATCAAGCGTGACTTTTACGTTTTATTTCGATTTCGATTGTATTTCCATGGTTTGTGAATATTGATCCCTTTAAAAGTTAGTCAAACCATTCACAAATAGAAGGTGTTCAGAATAGAAGCCTATCCCCTAGGCGTATTTAGATTGTCCTATGAACTGACCGAGTGTAGTGTTATTATTGTGCGTCAAGGTCCTGCAAGCATATGAGTTCCCTTCGCCTTTATCACATCCAGTCTCTTCGCTTTGCCACGTCGCGTCGACCAGTCTTCGCATCAGCTCCTATCACGCTGCACCGTCTATTTCAGTTTCGTCTTGAGCCCAGCATCTCCCGACGTATATTTGGATTTCTATATTTCCTGTGGTATCCCAAGAAAACCACCTATTTCATCGACATCTCATCGCTATTTGATTCCATCCTGTTCCCGGACATCCAAGGCAGACCTATTCTACCTATTCTCCCGGTCAAATCGATGAAATACCTTATATCTACATAAGGCGTTGATATTATCAAAGGAGCGCTCCAATTAGGATTTTATATGATATAAATTCGAATAAACCTATGTATCTATTAAATATCCATTTTATTTATATAGCCAGATCCACCTCTGGGCCTCTATCAGTCAGTTTAGTACCTAATGACTAAGTTTACCAGTATATTCAAACAGTAGGACTCTATTATATATCGTCAACCGTTTTCATGTTTATCATTCATACATCGATATTTCAATGATAGAAGCACATCTATTTTTAATCAGAACGTTTTGAACCTTTAAACATGCAACCCTACTCTAAGATGAAATGCATATCCAATTGTGAGGTAGAATGCATGCGATGTTGTCGAGGTTTCTCTGGGATAAATCCCCGTCCATAATTAATCTGCCCGGCAACGGAGAGGAGGCTGTAGCCATTGGAAAGCCCGTGTCTGAATGTCAAACTGTCATCACGAGCTCAAAACCAGCTGGATAGGTCGGTGACACTCCGAGGGGTTCCCAATACAATCAACCAACTATTATAATACTATCGACCATACATTGAAGTTCAATGATTCAACCTCATGTAAGGAATTTTAGAGCTTGCCATAGTTACACTCAATATGTACTTCCTTCTCTATTTGTTATACCAAGTGTTTACCTGGATCGCACATATCTGTAGCTTGGAATGAACTCCATCCCGCTGTACCAGCACAGGGTAGCATAGCCTGATCATCGTCAAAATGAGCGATCCCCAAGTTTTCGGAAGGTGGAATGTCACTGGCAAATATTATAACGGCACATGTTCCCTAAGGAAGACCTAAATGAACTACGTTCGATTGCGTTTCGATTCCCTGGTATCGTACTGCTTAAGTTCTAGCAGAATGGTTTGATTATAGGAACGTTTTTATATGATTATAAATATTCAACCACACAATTCAATTCAAACAGCACAATGCAACGCTACACAATTCGATTTCACTGACTGAATTCAGCATTTAAATAATGATCATTCAGTACGATAATGATTCATTTGTAATTATGAGATCTGTGATTAGTGTGTTAATATGTGATTAATTATGCAAGCCTCTGATTATTCAAATTAATTTGATATTACTCTATTAGAGATGAACCATCTATACTGCTGCGATAGTTCATATTCATATTACGGCAGAATCGACAAATATGGGAGTTAAACTTAAACTAAGAGTTTAATCAATCAATTTCGGTTTATTATTCAATAATAAACCATTGTAATCGCTCTTGGGAAAAATACAAATTTCTAACCCCCCCTGAAAATTTCATGGTTTACGTTTCAAAGGGCGTAGTATCCAAATCTGCAATAAAAATTGTTCCGTCCGTACGCCGTACGCACGATTTCTCCCAAACGGCTGGAGCAAAAAAATCTGAAATTTTCAGGAAACATCCATGTTGGTCCGACAACGCCCCAATACTTTAGCCAGCTCTCTCACTTAATTTCAAGTGCCCTATAAGGGTTGTCAAAGTTTTGTAAAATCCCTAAAAACCTCAAAAAAAAGTCAAGGCGACCTAAATGTGGACTTTTTTTGAAGAACTTTCCATGAGGAATCGAATGAGCCGCTCCCCAGGTCTCTAGCTCAAACCATACCCGAGGTATGGCCCGATTTATGGTGCCAACATTTGCATCCACATTCACTACATCAATAGGTTACTGCAATCAAAACAAACACACACAAGTTTTTTTGTTTTTTTTTTATCGAGGTAATTAAATGTAGTTTTGCAATTTTAAACGAAATAAAGTAGATTGAATTTCAGTAGATTGAAATGCCAGTGTTAACAAAAGATGAATCTGCCGCTCATTTGCATTTCTTACTACGGCTTTAAAAATGAACTGTGGCAAAGCCGGCAGAACAGTGGTCTGACATTTTCAGGGTACCTTTTTTAATACCTGTACTCCACTTTACTACCGCAACGAGAAGTTAGGTGAAGTAAGTCGATATTGAAAACGTTGAAAAAGGAAACATTTCTGGGTAATTCGGCATACTAATTAAATAACGTAATTTTCACCTGCCAAAACTGACAAATTTATACAACTGAATGTGTTTCTCACCTCGACATTTATATAAACACTTCTAGAGAAAACGCGGTTACATTTGAGATCTTCGGATTTCGTCAGGATTTCTACAAAAGGAGAAAATGGACGTGTTTAGCAATATTGCAATGAGGTGGGGAAACATCACCCGAAATGATCCTAAATAAAAATTCATGAGAAAAACCATTGTCAATCTTCATTTTCTGGATCCTCGAAAATTAGAAATTCACAATAAATAAGTTCCATTTATGCAGCACGGTCGTGATGAGCGAATTTTCAAAATTCTCAAGTTACATTGATGTTGAATAATCAATTTTGTTGAGAAAAACTTGCTCTGAATAATATTCTTCTATTGAAACAAATTTTTTAGATCTTATTTTAATTTTTAGCATTTTCATTTTTTGGGAATTTCAATGAAATTTAAGTACATTTTCAGCTTAGGTTTGAGCTTCAATTTTTAAATGACCTACCTCATTGTTGTAAAATTTGTTTGTGTAACATTGTGAAAAATATAAATTCAACGATTTTCACCCACATTTTTCGACATTTTTTTTGTGATTTTTTGAAACTATTTTTGAAATTTGACCAATTTAATTTGTGCACAAAGTTGTCTAACCAACGCATCCTTTCGTTTAGAAAGCATCGATGTTCAAAAAGGCAAAAAGTTCTCTCCGTCCATATTGTTGCTCCTTCATCATCAAATCCTTACGTATAAATTGCTCCGAATAAACCATTACTTAGGGCGGGTCTGCTACCCATATCCATTCACTACCTGTATCATGTTAATTGAATTGAGGCCTTGTAGACAACAGTCAAATAGATTTTTTAAGTTCAGAGGATGGAACCACACAATCTGCGAAGTCTGGCAGAATGATACTGTTCCACCCATCCCAGCGTGTTTCGTACTATTGCTCCACAGTTATTTACAGCTGTTCTGTTACTTTTGACTTCGACATCATAGTGGTGGTCAATATGAACATCTGGCAGAATTGATGTAGCTAATACAGAGCGCTACTCCGAAACCTCCCGCCCCTGCTTCATATATCAAGGCGCTTGATACAATTAATTCTTTACTCCTGAAGTGCTCAGAATGGATACAAGTAGTATTCAGAGCTGTTGTCAGTTATTACCATACACGACATCAAGATGATCATATTGTGCTCTAGTAGATTTGACTGTCAAATTGATTTGAAACTCTTAAAGATGAGGGTGGGGGGTGGGGGTTCAGTACGACCAGACTTGTCTGCCAGGATGACACTACCGTACCATAGTTCCATGCTAGGTTACCGTTCTCCATGTATGGATGTGATTTTGGATTAGAAAGGTATCGAAAGATTATTTGCCAGCTACTTATAGAGTGGTCAAGATTTTAACTACTTTGATTTAGCAGGTTTATCCCTATTGGCCCCACTATGGCGGTGGGCGTAGTGAGAGTGAGTGTCAAGCGATCATCACGAGGGTCCAGAACGAACGGGGGGCAGACGAGGGCCGGCGACCGGTTCACCTTGTGCCGCTCAGCTTTTGACGCTGGAACTGCCCTCCCCGGAGGTTTCTACGCACTTCGAAAGGTTTTTCTAACGAAATAGGAGGATGATGGGGTTCGTTGCGTCGCGATTATATCAACGACGGAGAAACTTTCTTTTAACCCCCCCGGGAAAAACGAATTTGTATTGTTTGCAATAAACTTCATCAAAGTTATATACAAATCTACGGAGCACAATGGGACCAAATGGTCGATGTTGAGAAAAAAACCTCCAATTGCATCAAAATGATCATTTAATACGTCCAATCATATGGTGTCTCTATATGAGCCATCGTCCTTGCAATCTTTCTTATCCTTCTTCGTCCCTAACCAGGTTAGCTAACTTACGTCGTAACTTGTTGCCATCTTCACCTGACTCCCGTAATTGTTTAATACATCCAATCATATGTTGTTTCTATATGGCCCATCTCTATACGATCCAATCCCGCTATTCATCGTCCTTGCCGTCTTTCTTGCCCTTCGTTGGTCTCTCGCCAACCCCGACCCACGTCCTCGTAGGTCTCGCCTCCCCTTCGTTTCTCGCGGTGACGTCCATATCTCGCGGGTCCGCTTCTTTCTCCCCCATTTTCATCAGCCTCTCGAAATCCGATTCGACTTTTTTCCCAAACTTCTCGTCCGTGTCGTAGTTGTCGTCCCAGTAGCCTTGGTTTGGAGATCTCCCTTTTGGTTTCTTTTCTGTCCAACATACAGATCGACTGTTAGCGTGTTGTATTTTAATGATAAATTAGAGAAAATGAAGGACTATGGTTTTAAGAAGATAACGGTAGTTTTTTTGTGGGAGCCCAAGAGTGCATTGTGCGGCGCTCAGTGCGGGCTAGATGGGCCCATGATTGTCCAGAAAATCAAGATGCTCAAACCATTGAAAAACCTATTACTTCCTATAATGTAGGATATTATCTAAACTAGACTGTCCAGTACCCAAAGGAACATGGAAACCAATTACCGCGACAAAAACATCAGATTTACAAAATGTACACAAGAATGAACTGAACAAAAAACCGGAAAACTGCTCAACCCGGGCCGCCTGATCAATTCGCTAAGGACCTGTTTGAGACTGGAACGTGCTTTAGCGTTGGGCTAACTGCGCGGTTGTTGGATCTTTCGGTCGAACATGTGGACAATCCTACAAATTTCCACCTATTGATCCATTCTCGTAATTTTGCCATTTACAAGGCGATATGTTCATTTATTCGGGAAGTGGATATTAAGATTTGATGCACACAAGTTGATTGAAAAAAAAAAAAAAAAAAAAAAAAAAAAAAACCGGATGACTGCCGGATTCTTGTGTTGCAAAAAAATGAATAAATATAAAGATGAATGAAGGAAAACCTATATTAAATAACATACAAAACATGTGCAAAAGTCAAATAATTGAATTACTCTTGATTGTAGCTTGTATTGCTTAATAAAGCTAACTTCATAAAAAAGGTGTCAACCATTAAATTAAAAAAAAAAAAAAAAAAAAAAAAAAAAAATTAAAAAAAGAAAAAAGTGTAAATCAATAAAAAAGGTGTAAACCAATAGAAAAGGTGTAAACCAATAAAAAGGTGTAAACTAATAAAAAGGTGTAAACCAATATATACATAATCATAACTAACGCTTAATGACATGGCTGTATAACTGATCTTAATCGGAAGATTTGTGATTTATAAAGAATTGTGTTCGTTTATGAGCAAAATTGGTGTAAAAATGTAATTTAATAATAGGTATTCATAGAAAAAAGAAACAAAAATGATTATTTTGATGCATAAAAATATTTAGTAATGTAATAAATGCTTCTTGGCTATGGCGAGAGCTAATGCTGAGTGAAGGAAAAGAAAGAAAAAAAACTGACCGAAAACGCGGGAGTGTTACATTTGTACATTTTGTACATATCGAAAACGTGTATATTTTAACTTTCCCAACAAAGTGAAAAGTAATGTGCAGGGTTACATTATCAACAGAGTAGAAAGTAATATCTATTTTTAGTTTCCCAGCAGAGATTAAAGTGTAAAAAAATTTTTTTTGTTGAGTACAAAATTTTATTATTAAAAATAATAAACCAAAAACTCTTTCTGTGCTTTATCAAAATACTAGATGCACTGTCATAATACTGGGTGCCCTGTCATGATACTCTGTTCCCTATCATAATACTCTGCCCCCTGTCTCATAATTCCGTCACCCTGTCCTAATACTAGACGCCCTGACATTGCAACAACCCAAGGTGCTATATTAGTATGCGCCCCACATCCCTCCGTCGTCCCACAACCCTCTATGGTAGTAGTATGAGTAGTATGGGTTTCTATGGTAGTACCTATGCGCCCCACAGTGCTACGCAGAATATACATGTCGAGAAAAAGGTACTCGTACATAGGAAGCTTTGTGGAAGTTACTTACAAGAAATCCTCATTGAAAGGTGATTCGTCGAGGCTCTATCATAGTTCAGGGTCGGCATACTTCTTTCACATCCTTCAGGAATGCGATAAGCAGGTCTGCAGTAGTCTAACCCGATTACGCTTACCAGCAAACCGGGGTTCGTCAATTTGAATAGGGTGGTCAATTTGCGGACGTTTGTGGACGATTGAGGAACAAACTTCACGACACATATTGGACCAGTCCGTGATGGTATTGGTTGATTTTCCGGTCAAATCAGCGGTGGTGGTAAGCGCTAGGTCAAGAACGAACATAAACACAGAGCATTCCCGTGGAGGTAGGTAGGTACCTAGTTTGTTTGAGAAGTTTCGGTCGACTGAAGGACAAGATGGGATAGGTTGATCACAATGGAACATTCGAATTTGTTCTAGCGATAAGACGGTTGTCTTGCGACAGTTGTCTAAGATGAAACACAACTTCACGATCATATACGAAACAAACACCGCTGAGTTGCACATTGCGAGTACGTAAGTGTGGGGCGCAAACTGTGGGGCGCAAACTAATATAGCACCCTGCACCCTATCATAATACTCTGCCCCCTGTTTCATAATTCCGTCACCCTATCCTAATAGTAGACGCCCTGACATTGCAACAACCCAACTGCTGAACTAACAGGAGCTCAGTTATGGGGAAAAAAGATGAATAACTTGATGAAAACGGTCAGAACAACTCCAGACCGATAGTCTAATAGTAGAGATTCGAAAGTAATCTTGTTTCGTAATTTAATTCCTCTTATTCTATATTTTGGGTCTTATGGGCTCACTCGATCCTTTCCCATCGCCTTCGTCACTAATTCCTTTGCGAGAGAAACTCTTGGTTTGTAACCTCTGAATTTTATAGGCCTCCGTTTCTGCTTGGAACAGATGAAGTGCTGTGCGTCTAACTACCAAAAACATGTCGAGTGGTATTTTGAAACATTAGAAACATTAAACACTGTGTGTGAGCATGAAAAACCAATAGCTAGACGGCTATGAAATCGTTGTTCCTGATTTGCATTGAGACGTGTAGTTTTATTGTGTTGTGTGGGTTGGTATGTGGTCGTCCTTTGATTGTGATGGCTTGAAGTGTGGGGAACACGTTGTTATAACGACTCGCAAGTGTTCAATCGCTTGGGATTCATGATCACAATAAAATCGGAACCCAGTCAACGACTAAATGATAATATTATTGGTGGTATATCGCTATCTGACTCCAAGTAATTAATTTCAAAGATTCGTGGGTTTAAATTTCAAATTACGTTTTTTAAATTTTTGTTCTGTTCTTACTTTTTTCAAACCGACAACTTCAAGTTGTCAACAGGTGTTATACAAATTGAAAACTTGAAAATAAACTGTAGTAAAAAATCTATGTACAACAATGGACAGGCTTGTTAAGCCTACAATATCAATCAAATATGAAGCTTTGATGTATCTGTGTGTAGCTTTCCCAAGTCAAATTCAGAATTGTCCAAACCTTATTCAGAAATTTTCTAACTGATTTCAGAAATGTTTAAATACAAAAATCTTAAATTGGTTAGGAAAACTAACGGAATTTGGCTAAAAAATCTAACATCAGATGTGGCAGTAACCTCGGCATCTTGACCCATCAACCCAAAGGGATTATATTACAGGATTATTCCATAAAAATTTGAAATATCAAAAACTTACATAGTAAGAGGGTAGTTTCTTTTTGAAGAATTAAGGTACATCGGTTTTTATCGATCCCTAATAAGACTCTATAGTCCAATACTCCTCGGAAAATTTGAATTCGCTGTCGGGAAGAAGGGTGGAATCGTTGATCCATTCCAGCGCTTCTCCTACCTACTACAATTTTTATCGGATGAATCGGCGTGTGAAAGATATTGGGCAGCAAGACGTCAAATGAACGCGACGGGTGTCGGATAAAAAAACAAAACAATTTCATCCTATTTTTTCGTTCTTTAGTTCGATAGGGAATTAGGTCCAGTTCTTTAAAAATATTTATAAATGTCATCACATAAAAACCGGACCTTGGGACACCCGAGAAACGCTTGCAATAAGTACTTACCTGTATTGATAGCTGGGTTTCATGGATCTTTAACTGAATTCGTTTTCTCTCATGACTTACCTCATCCCTCAACCCTTCTCTTGTAGATTATAAATCATCCCTGGTTGTATCCACGGATCACTTTGAATTACGGTAACCGCAGTACGTAGCGATTTCGTGACCAACATCATGGAATTGGTGAGGATAACTGTTGATGATTCGGACAGCGATTCCGACGAGAAAGCCAGCGTTCTTTGGGGCGATGGAGACTGCATCCTCCTGCTCAAGTATTTCAACTGCGTCTTCTTCAGTTTCATCTACCTGGGGATCCTTCTCTTGATTACAGTGTCCGTCCGCCACATTGTCATATCAACGGAAAAACATAATTTGTAACTGCTTCGAGATCGTAGTGCATGTAGGGAAAGTTCAGAGAGATCTCGTTAAAAGAATGTACGCTCCTTCGAAAACGGTACAGATGGATGTAAAAGGTTGATTTAATACAAATAGTGGTAAAACGTACACGTCTGGTTTGTATATTTCACATAAACATTAGAAGAGCTTTCATTTCCTCAGCTAGATGCTCACCAGACATGACGTGAGCACCACGGAGAGTTGAACGGTCATAGTCCAGTACTACCTGTTCAGATGTGCGATCCAACAGTAACCAGTTATGATAACACAGACCCACAAAAAAAAAGTTCTGAACTAAAATTCTGATTAGGTTTTCCATAATTATTTTGGTGTGGCTAAAACGAATCTAAAGTCAGAATTGCCGTTTACCCCTCAAAATTCAGCGCTATGGCGAAAAAACCCTTCTAGAAAACGAACAAGCTAGAAAAAAAATAAAAATAGTTAAATAGATGGTCAGATTCCGCTCACAGCATGAATTTTAAGGAATAAAAATCAAATCTGACGAAAAAAGTTTTGAATGGTCCTGCTTACACCATAAACCTCCACAAACCCCCAAAGGGGGAAAAATTCAATCAATCATTAAAAATTTAAATTTGATGTACATTCTTAGGTTCTTTGGGTCACTGTAACTAAAAGTGCTAGCAGAAAAAATATCTTACTAATACTTCCTCTAAATAACTCAATAAACCATCCTCACACGGTGGCAAATAAACTCCTCCGATAGAAATTTAAATTTGTTGTATATTCTTAGGTTTTTTAGGTCAGTGAAACTCAAAGTACTATCAGAAAAAAATATCTTATTCCTACATCTCAAAGTCCCTCCAAAACTCTATATACCCCCCCCCCCCCTCATGGAGGGAAATATACTCTTTCTATAAAAATTTAAGTTCGATGTAAAAGTCACAGAAAGGGTCCTCGCTCAGTCGGTTCCGGTTTATTTGCCCATGCCCAGTTCGTACCCGTATTATCTGGACCTCAGCTCTCCAGGGAGTATTGAGCGTCAACAGTTTTGGTTTTTTGCAGACCCTTTGCATGATGCGATAGTGATAAGCTCCTTTGTTGAAGGAATGCTGGTCGTACCATGCTTGCCACTCATGCGTTGCAACCAAACCAACAGAAAAAAAAGTTATCCCTTGAAAGTGAAAACGAAACTTCCGCTACTTGTAAGCAGACTCGGTAGCACAGAAAAAATTAGGAGTTTTAAGAAATTAAGAGTTTTAAGAGAAAAAATTAAGCTTTTTTTGTGCTTTGTCTTCTTTTTGGCATCTCCGCCGACTTTTTTATATCATGATTCTGTTCTTGGGAGATGACAAATACTGCAGATTTATATTAGAAATCATTATGACACTTGCGCATCTATGTATAATCACTCCCGAATGATGCCTTGTAAGATTAGGCGGAACTAGTAGGAATACATTGCGATATATATGCGTGGAGAATTATGTCACCCTCAACCACACTAAACACCGGCGGTATTACTGATTAAATTGAAGTGAGGGCTGCAAGAAATTCTTATTCGGCTGTCGTAATTCAGACTCGAGGGAGAAACAAATCGATTTTCGTCGCGGAGGAGGTCGAGCCCCCGGAGAAGAGAAAATCGGTGAAGCGGTGAGGTGGCACCCTGAACTGGGGCGATGATGAATTAGTAAGAGGGTGATGTTCAGGCGATGGTGGGGAGGGAGGGAGGTTGGCTATGGAAAAAAAAAAGGCTGGAAATGATTACAAAGAGACTCTTTAATTATTAGAATAACCCATCCACGTGTATATACGAGTATTAGACGTAGTCTGTTTTATATTATCTGATGAGCTTTTTTTCAAACGAGCTTATATCCAATCGGAGCTCTTTTTGGAAAATGAAAAAAACCAGTTAAGACAAGAAGCAAATTTTTCTGGGTTTCCAAATTTTCCTAATTTTATATATGCAGCACTGTCGATTACACCATAAAATTTTGTAAATTTGTCTCTTTATTAACCCTAGGACTGCATTCTGGGGTCAAAAATGAGCCCACGGTTTTCATTTTGGAGGATATCTTTTCAACTGAATTTTTCGCCCCAGAAAGGAATCTTTGTAAATACAGTTGGTACCTCTGCCGACAAGGGAAACAGGTGTTTTTGGTCCGTTGAAGTTCAGAGATCAACCAGGAAGGATTTCTAGGTAAGTGCTCTGGGAAGTTTTTGACCCCAGTGTGTAGTTTTCAGTGGTATCAATATTCAGTGGGGTCCAGATTGACCCCAGTGTGTGTTTTTGATTCTGCTGCATCTTGATTGTAAAGGTAAGCCATTTCACTACTCATTTGAAGATTGTTTTCCCCAAGGCAGCCTTCTAGTACTTTCTATGGTTCTGCTAACCCACTAACTGGTTGTATGGCTGCGTGGATTGCCTAGATTTTGCTGTAGAACTCTGATTCTTCCTCACAAGCTCCCATTTCCAATTGTGACAACCTGTTGTGCTATTATTAAAGCGTAACTGTCTATTTTTGCTCTCTGGGTGCTTGAAGTAACTTTCTACTTAGAGTCTGGTACTGTTTTTCTCATCTTCTAGAAGATAGAAGCTTTGCTTGAAAATTAGAAGCTTCAAATTTTTTGTTCATATTCAAATAATGTCGGTATAGGTTCTTGCCTAAACAATAACATTTGCTATTAAAATTATTTCAGGCCTATTCATGTTATTTTTACTCACCTTCCGTTCATTTCAATACGGAATAATTATTTATTTACACTAAGTGTAGGAACACAAGTCTTGTACTAGTACATTTCTGTAATAATTCCGCCCTCGTGTTTCAACTTAAATATTATGTTCTACATCATCCAGTTTGGTGAAAAGTAATTACCATTAACAAATTGCATAGTTATTAGTTCGAAAAAAAATTGTGGTGCAGTACCAGCGCGAGAAATCCACCCTGCTCGAAAAAGCCAGTTCCTCCAAAAGGGTCATGTTTAGGGAGTGCTAATAACGAAACCAATGGACGGATTTTCTTAATTTTTTTTCCTTCGATTCGTCATAGAGTCTGTTTTTATTATCGATCATTGTAAAAAAATGAGCACTTGAGGAATTCCACAACAAAGGTTTGAACAATTGCTTTTTTTTTCAATTTTTAGGACGTGCACTAGGAGGACTGAAATCTGATCTGAGCCTATGATTTTAAACAAAGATTAAATGTATTCTAGATTTTAAAAAATTTTTATTTTAATCAAAGGACGTTTTTAGAAACATTAATTTAATTAAGAATTTGTTGGGTCATTTTTGACCCCAGTGTGTAGTTCCTGTACCAAAAATATAGGTGTGCAGTCCTAGGGTTAAGACGACACGGCCGTTTTTATTTTGGATATAAACCCGTTTGATGTCAAACGATGGATACAAACCATTTTAAACAAAAAAAAAACAGTATTTCGGGGTGTTGAATGGAAACGTTCTATCTTCATTTTTGTGTATAATCTCAATTATACAATTTTATCTTCATTTTTGTGTATAATCTCAATAAAATCACAAAATGAAAGAGTAAAGCACATCCGAAACATTTGTAGAGTTAGGTACCTACTTTAAAAATTACAATTTTTTTTTTTAACTAGGTCTCTGTACCTAAAATTAGTTTGAAAGGGAAAAACTTGAGCTTAGGAAATTTGTTCTAAATCACTAAAATTAAAATATAAATCAGCAAATTTCAAACCACTGAAAAATACATAAAATGTCTTTTTTTAAAATGTGAATACCTGTTGAGAAAGCAATTTTAAAAAATATTCAAAATGATAATTATTTAAATTACTATCAATTCAAATAATAACAAATTAAATAATTAATTTATTTATGCCTAAATACCGCCACCCGTGCCTTTTCTTGTCCATTTTAGTATTCAAAAAACAATCCCACTTGTATTTCATCGATTAGGAACGAAATTCAACTTCTCCCTGATCACTTAGTCTCCATACCTCACAATTGACTCCCAAGACAGTTGGGTGACTTCGTTTTAAGTTTCTAGGTTCTTTGAACGAAACAAAGTGTATCAAAACTTGTGAAGCTCTGCACGCGATGGGCAATCCCCGTATAAAGAAATGTTCATTTATTTAAATCAGGGGCCTTCAAACTATCTGCCCCGAGGACCGCATCAGACGAGGCAGACAAGGCCGCAGCGTTCAAGTTCATGCTTGCTAACATCATGAAAACAACTCCGGTGCGGCTATATCCTCCGGTTCTGATTCAGGTTAAAGTCTAGGAATGGACTGAAAGCATCGCCAATAAAATATTCTAACATGATTTTTTCCCTTTATGGTCAGTTAGAATCGTCATTTGAAACACTGTGCGCCGGTACACCATTAAAACCGACGGACCAGAGAGAGCCCGGAGAGGGACAGGCAGACAGACAGACAGACAGAGAGGATTTACGTGCGTTGTGGAGGGAGAGGGGGTTTGTTGTTTGGATTCACAGTCATATTGCGGAGGAGGACAAGGAGATGGATAACGTGGGTGAGTGAGGTCACTCCAAAGTGAGGGGAGCAGCGGGATCGCGAAGTAAAGTTTAAAAAAAGGACCCTGGAGGAGGATGGAGGGAGGATTATGAATTTTGAATCGATATCATCCCGTGAAAGGGGGAAACCGGGCCGACGTAGCTCGAGCCGAAGGGGAAGATGAAAGAGCGACTCGGAGGTGGGCGGGACAAATTCATCTGTTTTGATTACGGTCGAAGTAAAAGTGGAAAGAGGCAGGCGAGGGAAGAGGGAGAGGACGTTCCTCTTTCGAAAAAGGGGAAAAACTTCTGGGATGAGGGTGAAGGGGTACGAGGGAATAAACTGAGGGAGTGAACAGGAGCGGCGGTGAGGGAGGATCTTATAACTGTGGCCCCTCTGGAACTCCCCTCCTCCCGTCGACTCAGCCTGACTCTGCCCAACCCCATCGATCCACCCTCGAAAATCCACCCTCCTCCCCATTTCCCTTCGAGTTCCAACTCCACCAACCCCATTTCCATCTCCCGCCTCGCCCAATTCCCCGCTGTTCCCGAATTATTTAATTATTCAAACCGCAATCCGTGTTCGCCCCACCTCAATATAACGTTTTCGGTCTAATACCCCCCCTCCGACATCCCTTCACCATACGATTCGCATTCGGTCTAAAACTCTAAACCCTTTTCTCTTTCTCTCTCACCCTCTCTCTTTCCCCCTTTTAGCTCTCGCTCTCATGTTTTTAGACGGTCGTTTCCCCGAGAGATCTCCTACCTATTCCATATCTGCATACTCGTTTTATAACAAACGGTTTACCACCACCCACCTCTTCTAATATAATTAATTACCTTCATTACTTGCAAATGCAGCAGAAAACAGTTTATAACCATTTATTAAGATAATAATTAAAAAACATTGATGTACTAGTCTATTAAAAACAATGGAAATTATTACTCAGTTCATCATTCTGCATTAGGTTTCATTAGATAGGTATACTATGAGCTGTATTTTTAAACTCGGCTTTTCACCCTTCCATACCTAATAAGTTTATTGACTAGGAAACCACTCCCAGCATTCTGTGCCAGCTGATCTGATGGACTGCCAGCTAATGGACTGAGAGTCCATCGGGGTCCCCCATTACAGCCCAACAAAGCAGCCATAACAGCTTGACAGAGCGTCCATTACAGCTTGACAGTGGGAGCTTTTCGACCCAAAAAGTTGGGAAAACGCACTTTTCGGACGATTAATAAGCAGAACATATGTCGTTTTAATCACATTTTCATTGCACACGAGATCACTTGGCACTTGAATTTGAGTTCCTATCAATGTGTCATGATCTTGTTGTTTACTATGTACGGTTTTTTAAACCTCATTCTTATGTTCTCTGTGCCATTTTATCCAAAATAATCTATATCAGTCCAGTTCATAAAATTTGTGTGATTCAATTGAGACAGACATTAGCACGGTATAAAAAATATCAACGATCAGCTGGTCAGTGGTCTGAATTAGTTAATTATTAATCCGTGTTCGCCCACCTCAACATAGGTAACGTTTTTGGTCTGATTCTTAGAATTCTGAATATTTTCATAAAAACACATCACTTGAACTTTTTTCGGATGTTTGAATCTAAAAATATCTAAGTCTCAAGTTTTTCGGCAGTTAATATATTTCTCTTCAACGTGTCGATTATTTAGGAATTTACCTCAAAATTTCCTGAATTTGAATGGTTTTATTTATATTTATTGGTCATACCATTTCCAGAACATCTCTGGCGGGCACGTTAGCGTCAAAAATCGAGGAATCTCACGTGTGTGTCATAGGTGTTTTTTTCAACATTCATTTGATGGACTTCCTGAGAGCAATAATTTCATGCCAGATATAGTGGCGATATCAAAAGCACAGATATCGGAAAATCGATTTTTTGGACCCTACCTACCTTGCGAGTCGTCTTCATGGGGAACTGCCGCTTTGAAATCCTTTAGAGGTTCAATCATTTCCACATATATACGGAAATTACCGCAACTGTGTGAATCACTTGCATTTATTTGTCGTGATGTTCGGCCGGGGAGAGAAAATCTTGTAGATGGGAATATCAATAAGGCGTCATCTTACAGTTAGTTGTTTCGAAGCGATCGAACTTTTTTCCCCCGAGGAATAAAAATCCGGTTTCAAATGTCCACAAGCGATAAATTGGAAGTAACTAGCGTTCGCGCCTTCTACTCGATTAATATCCTACGGTTCCCACACGAGGAAGCCGTCGTGGGAAAAGGTTTGCATTTCTCCAGTTTTTGCATGGAAACGGGACGTAACGTCACCAGGATCTGTTATAGGGCCTATACTACTAACTATAAAACCACTTACATCAAGAGGCGAGAAAGAAACGATGTCTATAATTACACAGAGGGTTTTTATTTTCAATAATCAACCTCTATGATCGAAAAAGTAAAGTAATTGGTCAAACACCTCCGCCTTTAAAATGTTTTGGTTTATGTTTAAAAATGGACAAAATCCCAAGTCTCCAAGCCAAAGGAAAAACGCCTCAGGTGATTACACAGAGGTTCACTACTATGCACATAGGCGAAGTCTTGACTCGCCGATGAACCAGCTACGCGGTCAAGCACAGGCCTCCCGCAAAGCCTCTCTAGCTTGACCGTCCACCAGCCTATAGCATTTTCATTTTCTGAAGATGAGGTTTTCCAAATGATGAGCGAACGGATAAACGTACTGAAACCTAAGTGGTCACATTCGATTCACGACCTAATTTTATCCTAATCAAACCAACAAACTAACCTCATAAATCGAAAGTTTTTCAGATTTTCCATTATTTTAATTTTAATCCTTAAATATGGTCCCTCAGAGTTGATTGATCAATTTTTAGAGATTACTGGCACAATCCCGACCAATTTTGGATTTTTGAGACAAATTACGTTTTTTCAAATTTTTGAAATCTACGTGTCTTGGAACGTCGACCAACAACTTTTGGGGGTTGGTTTAAAATTGTTCAAGTTCATTATTTATGTATTCCCTCCAATGTAAATCACTGATCTATTTTTTTAGTTATAGCCCACGCTACATTACTTAAAAATTTTTTATTACCTACCTTGAAATTGTATTCTAGAGCAGAGATGGAACCTTAGTCAGGTTCGTAAATAAGAATACAAACCGAAATTCATAAATTGGGAAATATGAATGAGAATACGAATCCGGATATGAATGTGAAGAATTTAGAATCCACCGAAAGGAAAAAATGTTAAGCCCCCTGACAATCGAATAAAAAGAAAAATTGATAAATAAATAAAAAAGGACGTCCGTCGTGCGCCGGTCGTAGTTTTTCTCCGAAGCTACTGAAAGTTTATAAAACTTGTGTGAAAATGTTTATTAAGGGCCTCGTTGGGACAAATCAAAGGGCTGAAATTTCCGAAATCTGAATACAGAAAACTTTCGAAATTAAGTTCTATCATTTTTATATTCGTTTCAGGTAGAAGTACTTTCAAGGAATTGAATGAGCCCACCTGGACGGATGTCGCTAAGTTGATGGAGTACGTCAATGGTAATGAGGAGTTCTATGGCATAAGCGGCCCGTAGACGCTCAGTAATAATGTCATTACAGAATCTCTCATTATCTGATAGTGACATTACTACTTCATTCCATCTCTTTATTTCACTCTAACCCTAGACCGTCAGTAATAATGTCAATATTTCCTCCAGTAACGTGTCTAACGCTAAACATTTTGTCCGTATTTAATAATGGGTCGTCGCATAGTAGCTTGTGCTGCGTTCATTATCGCGTTACTTCCTTTAAAAAAGAAAAAAAAAAGAGAATCGTGAACGGTGGATGAAGAAATGGCTGAGGAAACTCGAGCAGTCTTCTCATCTTGTCTTGCAGAGAGAAATTAGGGCGTCAGAAGAGAATGAAGATTTCTGCAACTATTTCGAATGGTTGGAAGTTGTTTCGACACGATACTGGACATGGTTATCCTTACTTATCGAGACAAAACTATCGTGAGGCAGTGTGTAACCGTCAAGGAAAGTTTAGCTGTCACGGTAAGATACCTGGCAACTGGGAGCAACTTCGAAGATTTAAAATTTTTAGCGACTATGTCAATTAGCTTTGCTGTGACAGAAACATGTGAAGCGCATATCCACGTGCTTCAGAACTACATGAAAATGAGCCAAGCCAATTTTTCGAGTGAACAGGTATGAGATATGATCATTTTCCTGAGAAATCCCTTCGTAGGTTTCAATGAAAGACCACTGGAGATCTTCATTTTCACCAGTTACTCCCACGTTCTCTTCTGATATTTCATCTTGGCCCTCCATCGTTCGCACATGATAACTGTGGAGAACTTGTTCAGCTGAGTAATGACGGTGAACTGACGTCAACCACCCTACGCGATCAGTAATAATAACAGTACTCCCTCCTCTCCCTAGTAATGACGCCTAAATATCAGAAAATCCGGATTTCTATAATTCCAGCCCGTCACTCCATCATTACCAACCTTAGACGATCAATATTACTGTCATTGTGATAAGGTATTGAAATTATTATTGATCGTGTAAAGGCCGCTATGGTTTTGGCCTGGCCCACATCTGAGGCTGAGAACACTCAAAACTACTCTGATTACGAAGGAGAATGATAGTCACAGACACACGCGCATGATCATGAAAATGATAAGCGTTTAGTTCAGATCCTGATGTACTTATTCAACGAACGATTTTTCGTCAAAGAAAGATACTTGAAAGTCACTTCAATAGTTTCAAGTCTGTTCAGTTGTTTTTGTTCAGTCATAAGTATTGTTCTCAATTCATAGTTGAAAATGGTTTGTCCTTAACATTGTTCAAACAGAGTTCTTTGTCAATAAACTACGTTTATATGTTCAGGAACTGAACTCGCTCTCCGCTCGTATCGATTCAGTGGTCTGCCGTGCAATGTGTGCATTGGGTTACCTCAGGAGGAACACCACTGAGTTTGACAGTATACCAGCTTTGCTAACCCTCTATTCAACATTGGTCAGATCTATACTGGACTACGGTTCTATCGTTTGGTCCCCGCACGCAACGAGCAGCTTGAGAGGGTTCAAAGGAGGTTTCTAAGATATATTGGGTGGAAAATGCGGATACCATTCGATGGCTACAGCCTGTGGCCGATCGTTGCAGCCTCGTCACCCTGTAGACACGTCGCAGACTGATATGATGTTCCTCTTTAACCTGATTAACGGCAACATCGACTGCCCTCACCTTGCGGCTGAAATCCAGCTGGAAGTTCTCACTTTTTACTTCAGAAAAAAAAAACAACTTCACCAAAATCACCAAAAAAAGTAGGGGCTTTCACAAAATCAGGTGCTGTAATTTTGCATATTCAACTCCTTCCAGCACCGTTCTATCTACTACCTGTGGTTCATCGCGCTTTCGATTTGTGGATTTACAACATCTGTCCTGCTTTTCCAACAGAACATTCGCCTCATTAGCGCTTATCCGTCGTTACCGATAGACCCAGGCGTCAAAAGTGATACAGATTTAAGCGAAATCGGATGGGAGATGTGCGTGCTGCCTGCGGCCTCGCTCGATTTTCTCCGCGGAACGGCCTTAATTTACCGCGGTAGAGGGTACGAAGTGGCTCGATAGGTGAGGGGAAGGTATATATGTATAAATGCATAATAGCTTACCCGGCAAACGTTGTTCTGGCTTATAAAATATTTCTAGTTTCTAGTGTAGACAAAAAGTAACTCACTTATTATGAGTGTGTAAGTATGTGGTATATGCGTGAAATAGGCGTGGAGCGCTTTGAACGATAAGGGAATATAAAAATAACAAACGACAAACAATATTATTTTTAATTTATTATAGTTTATTTCTTAAAATTACATATCACAAATTAGTTACGACAGTAACGCTAACAAACAACATCAATCTTCTAATGGTATAGAGTGAACAAAATTTTTGTTAGCCCATCTTTAGTTAGCAAAAAGAAACTGGATGGTTTACCCACTGGAGAGCATGCTACGTACATTGCTCGTGTGTCAATCAGAGAATAATATAGGCGTATGTAGGGTAACAATAACATAGGGAAAATTTATTTTATTTCATTTTTTTTTTTGCTGTTCATATTTGGATAGGACGATAATTATTTTATTTTCTTGTTTACGAACTTCATATTGTACAGGATGTACCTTTTGCAATAAAAAATACTTGATACTTGATACATTGCTCGTGTGAAAAACATGGTGAACTCAAATTTAAGCCACAAGTAGACATCGTTTGGCCTTAGGATTTGCTGGTTGTCATTGCAAATGCCAATCTAATCAGAAACTTAATTCGTTTGAATTGAATTGGCAAATCTGTAGGTATGCTAGGAATATGATAATTGTTAACGTTACTACTACACTCGATACATAAACAATAATGATGACCGAAAACTGTGTAGGGAGTGAGAGAAGTCTTATTGTGTGAGTGAAACAGGAGGCTTCAGTCTCATCTGTACTCCGAGCTATTTACCTAAAAGTGACACCGGTACAGTGTAGCATCTCACTCACCAGTAAAGGCGAGGTAAATTTTAACAATCTAAGATTGGTAACACTAAGCATATATCAAAATTAAACTTTAATAATACAAATAAATGTTTATTTAGGTACATTAAAAAATTTTTAGACTTGCCATGAGCTAAGGGAAATGATAATCGAAGTACAGTTAAAAACACTATGATTGATCAGTTATCGAGCAGGATCCCTTATCACTTAGGGGTATGAAAAATAGATAGTAGTCTAGATCTAATGGATAAGCGTATGGAATTTGGTAAAAATTGGTAAAGCCGTTTCAGAGGAGTACAGTAACTAACATTGTGACATGGAAATGTTATATATTAGATGTACTGGAGGAAGGTGGAAAGGTTGGAAGGTGTGATTTACCTCCTGGAAATGGCGGGTTAACAATTTACACATCGGGTCGCATAATGGAGCGCGAGTCAATACGAACAGCTAACACCGGTATCGACTATTGAGCACTCGGGCCTAGAGGAGAGTCCATCGTGCTCCCGATATTTGATTAGAATCGGAGAGAACCCCGTAATGTGGCTCTATCCCCGTCAAATTGCAAGTTTACTTTCTCTATAAACCTCCGATTTGACTTTTTTTTTTCAAACTACAGAAGCAAAGCTTATGAACCCTATACAAAAACGATGCATATTATTACACACGTGTTTATTATTTCTGTTTAGAATAACCCTAAGTAAATCAATGTGTAATAAACGTTACATGATCTAAACTCGTAGCTCGAGCCTCCATATCTTGTCTTGCCCAGGAAACCTAACAGCTTTCTTCATCCTGACAGGAAAACACATACTTCATTCACATCATCTTCGAGGAAATGGTCTGTTGTGTTGAGTGAATTTATGAAATCACCATCCCCTCTATAAAGCTTTGGAATTGCTGCAGAGAAAAAAAACATTGCAATATAAATTGTGGAGGAAGATCGTGTAATTTTTTTCACCTTACGTGATGATCAATGATAGTGCACGTTGACAGTTTCTATAGTAATCGACGAGGGGTGTAGGAGTAATTTTCTGAAATTGATCTGATTTTTCTTCTTTTGTACGGCACATCGACAGTTTTAAGAACGAATGAATAAGGAAACTCGCTTACTGAATAAAGACGGACGAAAGTATTTGCCACAAACAAATCAGATTAGGATTACACGCACAACTATGGCATCATTTAAAGAAATTAACATACCAACATCTACCAAACTGCACGTGAACAACGATACAAGACAGGCAGATAAGTCGAAAAATTTTCTGAAGGAAGATATTTTTAAAAAAATAGATCGACTAATAATTAGTAATTGAATCGGCACCAAAATGTCACTAATACTCAACCAGAAGAGTTGGGGATGGAGTTCCATTATTACTTGCTTCGTTATTGACTAATAAGAGGATAATATACTTCTATTGACCCGAACATGGAAGAGAACCCTTAACTATTCAAACCAATGTTCAATTTATACCAACTCTCATAAATCAAAATCATTCTAATCTCTCACCGCCAATGAGGTATATTATGTATTTTGTAATGAACTCAACGTAAATAAACAAACAAACAAAAACTGGGAAGAGCTGTGGCGGGGTCAACAATGCGGCAAGCAGTTGTCGAATTATTCCCCCTTCCGTTTGAGAGGAACTGGGAGAGCTGCCAAACGTAAAATGCATCATGTACTTACTGATCTCTGGTAGTGGGCGATCCCGAAGGAAAATTCCCCTGGTCGAGTTTCTCTCTGTGGAAAAGTGGGAAATGAAAAAAAAGGAAAACCCCCGTAACCCAAATCCAACAAGGTTTTCCCCGACGGGATGACGTGTTCTGAGACAACCCTGGGACGTCCGCTTTGCTGAGCTCAAACATCGCGGGGGAATGCGAACTGTGGCGCCCTGCCAAACTGTAAACCACGACGTCGTGTCGAAAGACCGGAGTCTTCCTGAAGATTGTTATTGCAATGGGGATCCCTGGCCGGATATGTTCTGAAGAAACCTCGAACATAACTTGATATGGGATTTTCAACGGGTTGTAGGTTTTAGCTTGTTTTCCCAGAAAATGAAGATATTGTTTTTTCTTCTTCAACATAGAAATTTTCATTATAAAAAGAAAATTATAAAACATTTACTTCAGTACAGAATTGTCATTTCCATTTATAATCCAAACAAAAAAATTTCCAAAACGAAATTGCAAAACATACTCGTAAGCACCCCTTATTTTATCTAAAACTAAAAGAAGATTTATATAAGTATTGAAATTCAAACGGCAATAGACAAAACGGAAAATATTCGAGCACTGTCACTGTCATTTATACATTTCAGATAGAAAAACAAGCCATATAAAAGTTAACTACAGGGTTCATTATTATTCACCCTCTAGTGATGTAGGTATATATATATATATATTTTTGAATGTTGTCACTTTAAACACTGTTTTAATCAACTTTACTCCCTCCCCAATTTTTTGTAACCCCCCCCCCCCCCCCATGAATTTCAAAGACGCTGTCTGCGTCACAGCCCCCCCCCCCCCCCCAATAATTTATTGATACAACGGTGCGTTAAATAAATAAACAGAAAAAGCCCAGTATTTTCAATTCAGCTTATATTTAGAGGTCATTGAGCGATGACTTCAAGGGAATAAAGAGTTTTGCCACACAAATTATAACAATTTTTGGTTCAACGTATGTGTGCGAACAAACCTTTCGAAAAATGACACGTGTCAAATCCAAATTTCGAGCTTTGCTTTCAGAAGAACACTTGAAAAATTTATTATGATGGAAACAACAAAGTTTGATCCTAAGTGGAAAGACATTGTAAGCGAAAAATAATTGAACACATCACATTAGATTAGTTTTCCAAAAATACTTTTTTGAATGTAATAACTTTAAATAAATAAATACAAAATACATTTCTCTTAAATGCTTTGTTTTTTATATCCCTGAAAATGAATGTTATTATATCTTATTGAACAATGAAAAACTATTAATCATCACCTCCACAGTATGATATGGCCCTTGGGGCAAAAAGATTGGAGATTCCTGGTCTAAAGGATTAGTTTGAGAATGCCTCGAATCTGATAACTCTTTTACAGCTCAAAATGTTTTAGGAAACCGTGGTCCAGTTTGCGTGTACTACAGTGTGGAATCCACTATCCCTAGTAATCCTACTCGCGTAATAACGCTACGGAAATGTATTATTAAAGTTATGTTGTTTAAAATCGAAAGATGCTGTGAGCTCACCTGTAAAGACGCAAAAAAACGTTCACTTGCGCTAATTGTTTATCAAAAACTTGCCAATGTATCATCATTAGAGGCCCAATCTCATAAAGGTATTTAAACTGCCAGATAGCCGATTGCCAAAAATATTGGGAAAGGAATGCCTCAAGCATAACGTCTTTTGGGCGAGGGATTAGGACTCATTGATCAGTAAATACGGCCTTTCTATAGATAAAAGTGGAGATGTTCAGTAATGGAGTCGGGATTTTGTTGTGGTGCTGGAAGGCGTTGCTGATGAATACCGGAACATTTCATGAATCAAGTTCTGGAGTCCGAAAGGCATCAGCAGTACCGAGAACTCCGGACCAGCCCGAGAGTAGTAGCCCAGATCTTGGGGAACGGGCCACTTTGGATAACCAAATGGCTGTTTAAGCTAAGAGGAGACATACTGGCACTTAGGATCCGCCCTTATGAGAATGAAGAGCAATCGTGTCCCATGTGTAGCGTCAATGCCATCGAAAATGCTTTCCATTTCACCGCGCAGTGCACAGCATACACCATGGTTAGGCGCAAACGGCTTGGTAAATCCGTGATTTGCAGGGAGGAATACATGCGTCTCTTGGAGAGGGCATAGGTTAACCTCGCTAGATATTGTAGGGTAGCCTGGCAACTCCGTGTAAGATCCATTACTGAATACGGTCTTTAGTCTGTAGGGTAGGTGATGTATATAGTAGTAAAAGTTTTAAATATATGTATAAATTATTTGTATAAATCCTTAAAATTGTTCCTCTGCTAGTTGATGTTATAACCATAAATAATAATTTTTTAAAGTTGTTGAACTCTTCTGTCGATCCTAACAGGATCAAGATTATCAACGAGACTCTCCATATCTATTCTCTCTCTCTCTCTCTCTCTCTCTCTCTCTCTCTCTCTCTCTCTCTCTCTCTCTCTCTCTCTCTCTCTCTCTCTCTCTCTCTCTCTCTCTCTCTCTCTCTCTCTCTCTCTCTCTCTCTCTCTCTCTCTCTCGACCCAATCTGTGGGATCCCTCCCCCATACACCAGTTTCCTATCTGTTTCACTTAAATTGGAAATGACCTACAAGGGGATCCTGAAATCTTAGAGGAAGAAAAAAAGTGAAAACAAGCTACATTACTCATGGCTTACCGGTGTTGTCTTGCTTTTAGGCGGTTGGGAACATTGTCGAACCAAATTCGTTTGGTAGATAATCCTAAGATAAACAGCATTCCATTTGTTTGAAGTAAATGGGATCGATTTATGAAGTAAAACGTGAAGTGAGGGCCAATACAGCTGTTGCGGACATTTCGACATGCGGAGCTTTGCGTTATACACTGCGAGGGCTGTTGGGAGCAGATACCCCCGCCCATCGCTTCTATTAAACCACGCGCCGCTCACACGCCTCCACCCCTGTCCCTGGTCCTGTGCTCCTGTATCTCCGACTCCGGGATTTCTCCATGTGTTTTCACCGCGTTTAAACCCCTCCTCTCTTTCCTCCCCGGGTTTGTATCCGTTTTCAAAAGAGGGCCTGTCTCCAGGGGGTCCCCCCCCGGCACGGGAGGCAAAACCTGATCAATAGCCCGGGCTCTCGGGGCATATCCACAGCGACAAAATGAATAATACAGACCCCCACCATCCCTCACCACCAACCCTTCGCGGATCTACCTACCTTGTCCACCCCAACCCTTGTTTTTGCCATCCCTTATTTTGTCTTCCTACCCTCCCACCCCTTTTTCAACTTTGCCAAACCATGGGCCTCCCTCCGTAAGATTATTCATTATTCACCAGTGCCCCAGTTCATGGCGTCACCTTACGGCTTCACCAATTTTTTTCGCTTTCCTTGTGCTTCTACCTACCTTTGGGAATCGATCTCTTTCAGATTGGGTGAGGCAACAGTTCCTTCACCCAACGTAGAGGAATGGGGTATATATAAAATTATTTGGACAACAAATTTTCGCGTGGAACCAAAACGGCAACACCGACTTTGGAACAGGATAACTTTAGAACAACTTTGGGCAAACCACACGAGTTCGACCTACACACTAAATCATTCGCTACCAAATTGTGAAAACCCATGTCAAGAAAAACAGAATTTCTAGAAGAAACGAAGTATATTTCCACAAATTGAAAAGTCTCCTCGTTAAATCAATTTCAACGGTTAGGTCATTATCAGTAACTGATCAATATGTAAAAGTACATTCGTAAAAACAGTGGTTATATGGTGACAGGTGGAAGGACGATCCAATCAAACTGGTCAAGAGGTGTGTTGGAACATCCCATCAAGTGGTTTCTGTGAAAGTGAAAGGAAATACAATTCTATTGGTCGGGAAGGGAAAGGGGGAGTCGAACAATATTGGGGGAAGCGGATAAAGATAATGAAAAAACCTAAGAAAAATGAAAAGGCAAAGCTATTTTTATAAATGAACCTATCAACAGGGGAATGTATATATCTAGGAATATCCTCATTTAAACATTTATCAGCTCTATCGCTTTCATTTATTTCAAATTTTTCTAGGAAATTCGGTACACCTCCTTTTGGACAACGTGAACGAATTCCATAACCTGTTTATTTTTCCAATCAAAACTGAAATTGTGACTAGAATCTAATAGATGATTGGCACATGTTGATTCTCCTTTGCTATCCCTAAATTTTTTACCGGCAATATTCGAGTTCGAGAGAGCACTTAAGTTTATAAACCCTAATTTTATATTGTGCGTTAACTTTATCTTTTGCAGAACCTAATGAAGCTTTGAGATTATTTTTATAATTTTAAACTTATACAACTTTTTTTCAATTTTTCCATATTAATGTTCATTGAACCATAGTTTTCCCTCTAATGTGACTTTCCCCAGTTAACTTTGATATTTAATTGTGACAATTAGCTCCCCTCCATAACCATTACTCGATGCCATACTTTTGACACATTTTTTCTTCTGATAAATTATAATATAATATAATTTATCAAATAATACACATAGTATGATGAACAGGGCGCTACCTATACCAATAGAATATAATTATGTAATACAGGTAAAATCATGCTGAGGTACGTAAATGGGGAAATCAAGTTTTTTCGTTCAGGAAAAAACCATGTTGGTCCGACAACACCCCAATTCTTTAGCCATCTCTCTCACTTAATTTAAAGTGCCCTTTAAGGGGTGTCAAAGTTTTGTAAAATCCCTAAAAACCTCAAAAAAAGTCAAGGCGGCCTAAATTTGGACTTTCATTGAAGAACTTTCCATGCGGAATCGAATGAGCCCCTCCCCAGGTCCGTAGCTCAAACCATTCCCGATGTATGGCCCGATTTATGGTGCCAACATTTGCATCCACATTCACTACATCACTAGGTTACTGCGATCAAAACAAACACAAGAGTTTTTTTGTTTGTTTGTCTGTTTTGATCGCAGTAACCTAGTGATGTAGTGAATGTGGATACTGGAGTGAACTCCTAAAAGGGTTTATAGCCATTACACGGGTTGAAGCATTCTGATATGCATGCTCCGTCTTACGAAATTTAAAATTTTCAAATAGAATAGTTTTCCGTTGTAATCGCTCTTGAAAAAACGCTGCAAATTCTTTCCCTGGGGTTTATTATTCAATGATTCATGATTTGAATTTCTACCAAGCTTTGGAGTGTGCGTGTTTCACAGGTGATAGAGCGATTATTGAATTTGAGGAGATATGCACTTGAATCGGTTCTCAACCAAAATTTGGATTGATCAGTTGATCATATTTGTGTGCCTCCTGAAATTTAATAATCGCTCAATCATCTGTGAAACACGCACACTCCAAAGCTTAATAGAAATTCAAATCACGAATCATTGAATAATAAACCCCAGTGAAAGAATTTGCAGCTTTTTATTAGTGAAATGGACAAATCAAGAAAATGTATTGTATTTCATCTAAATTCAAGAGTGAATTAAATGATTTTGTTCATTTTTTAAACTTACCTACAGCTTGCCGTCCTTCCTCGGGGAAGGAAACTCCCCTTCTTTCGGGTCCGCTGGTCGCAACTTCTATCTCCATCGTACTGATTAGCATGTAAATTGAGAAAAGAAAGACAACCGGGCAGCGAAAAAAACCCCTCTGGATCCCGTAAATCCAGTTTTTATGGGACTTGGAAACCTTCCACGCCTTTTCGCTCTTTCAGTGCCATTATACTTCTCCGAATCCCCCTTTTTTTCTCCTTCTCCTCAGCGAAAATTTGCATTCCGAGTTATTTCTGCTCGAGATTTTTTTTTTCGTTTTCAAAATCGTTAACAGTGAGGACTGGCTGTCACGATTTCGATCACCCTTTGTGCACATATTACGCGGATATTATTACACACGGCATGCATCTTTATCAATTAGGGCTTTGATGATCTGCTAGCTGTCTCATGTTCAGGTTTTCAATTGGTGCAGACATGGATGGATCTAAACTTTCTGCGGCTTAATATTAATAAAACAGCTATTTTGAGGTTCTGAGCGACATTATCTAGGGGATAACCCATTATCTAGCTATCTATGGGATATCTGCCTGAAGGATGAAAGTTGACTAACCAACCTACCAAACATGCCCCTAAGGTTCTATTTACCTCAAGGTAAGTGCCTGAGATTTACCTACAAGATATTCCATCAATTGATAGACCGGCCCTTGAGACTCGTAAATATCTCAGGGGTACGTTTGTTTCGAGGAAGTCTGAGAGATTAGTGTTCTTTTAATTTGACTTTGCCTAATACGGTTTCGCCCGCCAAATGTCCCCGCATAACCGGTGGCAGAATTTGGAACTCCCTCCCCATTCATGCAAGATCGAGCGACCCTCACTTTGCCTCCACGGTGATTAAACTTGTTGACTATCACCTCAATTTCATTAATTTTTTTCTTCTTTTTCCCTAATTTTATTTCAATTTTTTACAGATGGTTTGGAGAAATAAATTTGGTTTTTTCCTCGTTATTTCCCTTTTGTTGTATGTACGAGTATATTCAGCCTTTATGACATCATCAGGATCTAAAACATCATATGTTAAAACATATGAGCTTTCTCAGAAATTTCACTTAGTTCAACTTAGTATGGTATGATTAATAATGAAGGTTATTTACAACGTCGGCTGATGATGACATTGCTTTCGAGTCTATATGTAAGTAGCCGGAGCCTTCACTTTCGGAAGGTAAAATTCGTTTTTCCAAAATCACAATTCCCAGTTGCATTTTGTATTTTAGTCCACTCTGAACAACTTTTGGTTCGGCTATGTCTGTATTCAGTTCATCTGTCTAAAGCCTAATTCCAACATTTTACATTCAATTTTGAGGTAAATTTAAGGGAATGTGCGGGTCTGGATGTAGATGCTCCCATATCAACCTCATTGATCACAAATCAATACATCGCTCGAATGCGCAAAGTCCTATGGCTCTCAGGTTATGGATGCAGTCTGGGAAGAACGGTCTACCATTATTCTAACCGCTAGGAAATAGCGTAGCAGGCCCGCGATACATGCCGACCTTCCTCTAGAAGGAGTTCCTGTCCCGTGGCATTTCTTTTCAGGAGAAAGCGCTTGCTATTCGTATGTATAAAGATGAAAGTATCAGAGTATATCCGTTTTTCAGAGGGTGGTGACGCTGGGCGGTGGAATTTACCCCACAGAACCTGCCCCACCGACCCCGCCAGTGAAGGGGAGAGGGCCCCACCGGGGCGGAGCGTCTACCAGGGCAACCGGCATGCTCTCCTCCTCGGAGACTTGGAATATACGATTTTTTTACTTAGCGTATTGTTTTTATACTCCCTAATTGTGTTATTCACCTATTTCTTTTTAACCTGCGGAGCAGGGCCTTTAAACTAGTAGTATATAGAAGGAAAATAACAAGGAAAAAGCCATATGTAGTCCTCCCCTCACCATCTTTGCAATGGGCAACTTTTCAAGGCTTATGATTATTTTGATTTGTTACAGTTTAAAGCTTTTTCTTCGTTTTCATTTATTTACAGCATTAGCAAACTGAATTAAACCTTTAGCAAACTGAATCAAACTTTTAGCAAACCGAATTAAACTTTTGGCAAACTGAATTAACCTTTTCGCAATCGGAATTAAACCTTTCGCAATTAGAATTAACCCTTTCGCAATAGGAATTAAACTTTTCGCAGGCTGAATTAAACCTTTCGCAAATACAAGTAAACCTTTCATTAAATCAATTCTCTGCAGTAAACATGATCAGAGGACATGGAGTCGAGTCTCCAAAACCTAGCACACCCCCCCCCCCCCTTCCTCCCTTGTAACTTCCCCGTGGGCTGCCAAGCTTTCTTTGGCCTTCTCCGAGTAGCGTCACCCTTCTCTACTCGTCAATTATAGTCATACAAGTGTTCGCAGGTTTTTTTCGGTTTGTGAGGAACATTGTTGTTTTGATGAGCAACAGCAATTCAAATAATTCGGCCGGAGAACCTTTAAAACGATTTGATGGGACACTAAACCAACCTTTTAAACAGTTTTTTTTTCGGGTTTCCTCCGCAATATCTCCCTTTTTCTTCGTAAAAGTCAACGTTTTCACGAAGTTCAAACGAATGAACCCTTGTTGAATCACCTACAAAAGGAAGTTTATGATACGTTGATGACGTCAATTGATGATGGAAATGGTTGTTTATATTTCCTGGATGGTCCTGGTGGAACTGGTAAGTCATTTCTCATAGTCAGTAGTGTTCCTGCAAGATCCAACATGGCGTTTGCAGCTGCTTCTTGTAGAATAACAGGCACATTGTTTGAAGGGTGCTGGCTCATTCAGCATGAAAATTGTCGTTAAATCTTCCAACTACTGATCATCATTTGATTCTAATGCAAAATGGCACATAAACGTGCCTTGGAAGCAATAAAACGAACATGGTCTATGACGAACGATGTACGCTATGACTTGAGATGTTTTGGAGGCCATGCGATTTTACTATCTGGAGATTCCTGTCAAACATTGCCAGTAACTCCAAGATCAACTGCTGCAGACGGGATAAACGCTTGCCTCAAATAATCGAACGTGTGGCGCTACGTGAAGAAACTTCAACTGACAACAAACATAAAATTTGCATTCCTGAACGGTATATCTGCTGAAGATTTTTCTGAGAAATTGGTGATGGTGAAGAACCTGTCGACGAATCGAGCGGTTTGATTTCAATTCCTCAAAATGTCTGTAACTCTTTTTCATCAAAATTCGAACTAATCAACAAAATATTCCCAAACATCATTACTAACCAAGGTTCCTTTTTTGAAAATAAAAAAGCAATAGGATGCATATATCCCTACTTGGTTTTTGAATGATAGAAAAAAAGTCCGCAACGTAGATATTTCCCCTCGTTTCTGGTTGTGTTTTATCTGCCGTGAACGGCATTAAAGGGTGAATGGGTGGGACTAAACGCCGTCCTTTGCATTATTCAGTGCTCTTCGGGACATGAATTCAGCTCGATGAGCGCGTGTTGGTGTTTGAGCGAGCGTGAGAGATTCGCCCGTGTGAGTTGGCCGTGACAAATGGGAGTTGTGAGCCTCCGAGAGGGGACCTAATATAATACTCGAGCGGACTCACGCACGGCGATCGCCGGCGGCTGATTGACACAGAGAAGCACAAATGGACTGCGATGGGTATTTCGGCTTGTGCGAGTGCTCTGTCGAAAACTCCTTCCTCACCTGAATACATTTGCCACCTAATGGGGTGTGTAAGCGGTTTTTTGAGGACGGCCCTCTGAAGCAAGGCTTCGTCAGTAGGAGGACGGCTATTAGAATTGATCCAGGGGGGTGTAGGACAACCGAAGAATGAGACAGAAAAATAACTGCACAGTTCGTTCGATTCATCTGAACCGAAGTTGGATTAATGTGGATTCACACTTGCGGTAGCGGGACCGTCAGATCACAGTTAGATCAGAGCCGCGTCAGGGGGCCGCCCATTCACACAGCCCTGTCTATTCCGCACTGAAGTGGCACGATGACCAAGAGGTCATCAGCTACTTGAGGAAGAGGAACAGGGGAGACTCTGAGTTGAAAGGCAAAAGTAGGTGCATGAAATATTTTTGATGAGGAGAGAAGATGGTGAGGGAGCGGCGTTGCTTCTCAGCTTTCTTCCTGTCAAGTGAAAACCGCGGCAATAAAAATTTCGCTGAAATTCCACACAAGCACTAGTTTTGCCACATCATACCCGATGAAATACAAGTTGGCGACGTCACGAAAATGGCTAAAATATCACATTCTAACTCTTCTTTTCCCTCTAATTCCTAAACCGTTTATTTAGTCTCTCGTCATTCTCACAAATTACAAGACGGTTTCAGACAGTTCATTCAAAGCGTAATATTTGGAGTTAATCAAGCATTTCTTTTTTCAAGCTCAGCATCCACGATATAAAACTATCTCCCGGCTCTAATTGATCATCAGTCATCTCTCCTCCCTCGTTCCTCTCTCTCTCTCTCTCTCTTTCATTTTCCCCACAGCCTCGGCGTTTTCTTCAACGAATAGCGAACTAATTACACCGAGTTCCAAGAGGGAAAGAGGCTCGAAGGGAGGTCGGGAGCCGAAAGGGACTGCTCTTATAAAGGATCGTATTGATTGTGGCTCTCCCGCGCTTCCTTTGGCTCGTTTAACCCAGCTCCGGCACCCCTAGCCTCTCCTTTCTACCCCTAGCCTCTCCTTTCCACCCCTAACCAGTAGTTACTCTCCGTTATGCTTTTCAGCTTGCCCACCCCCTCTCCACCACCGTCCACTCTATTCCTCGGAACCCTAAACCACCCCCCCTGGTGCAGCCCTTTTCGCGAGGACTTGAAGGAATTATTGATGAGCCCTTTCCCTTTCCCACCCCTCCTCCTCCTTTCCGGCCCTTTCAGGCCCGTTCTGGTGGGTCGTATTGATGGTTTTCGATCTTCGCATGGATAATAAGGGTTGGGCGGACCCGGTTGTTCAATTCATCCTCGGAAGGTTCGCTTCCCAACGTAACATTGAATTCCCTGTCTATTCTAGCTTCCACTAAACCATTCACAAATGACTAAATATTCCCAAACGATTAAATAATTGATGTGCGACTCCTGTAGTGCAAAGTCTACATGATGATCACTATATGAGCTACATAAACTTGATAAAATTTATGTTTAATGTATTAAATAATGATCGATGGCAATCCAATCTATTAGCAATTTTTGGAACTAAACAGTTTAACTCTCTAGCAACAGATTAGTTGACTGTAATCGATCACCTGACTGAATAGATCAAATGACTGCGTTGTATTTAAAACGCAAACCAATTACTCAATACTAAACATTGTTGTCACCTCGAAGGATCACTAGGATAACACTGGATGCAATAAACCTACATGTTGTGCTGTTGACCCAATTACGGTGATAAGTAGGGATGTTGATTTCTGAAGAAAATATAGATTTTTAAAAAAGTCTCGTTTTAGTCATTTGACATAACCTGAAAAACATCGATAATTAAGGATTGATTAAAATATTTCTAAACTTCATTCACGTTCATGTTATAGATGAGGAACTATGTGCTACACACAACTCGTTGCTGCGGGAGCTACCTAGAAATGTGAGAATTTTCAAAATCTCAAGTACGAGTATTATTATTATTATTATTATCTCATATTATGTTTATGTTGAATGGTTTCGAAATTCGATTTTTGAATAGGGGAAGGGAGATAATAAATGTTTTCAAAAACAACATCAAGCGTTACAAATAAAAAACAATTTTGAAAGTCCTGTTTATCGGTTTTGGGATATTTTAAAGAGATATAAGTACGTTTTTGACCATAATATTGAACGTTCACTTTTTACTGTCTCTGCCGATTACCTTTATGGGAGTAAATAGCAGATTTCCAGGATGCTTATCCAGCCTACAATGGAAACGGATGGAATGAAAATGGAAGTTAACGAAGCAAATTATGCCTCTATTTCCAGCAGTTAAATGGTAAAATTGACAGTTAACAATGGAACCACACAATCATGTAAGAATGTGGATGTAGTTTGAAGAAGTCAGTTGCCTGAATGACTCAAAACTGATTTAAAGAGAACGAATTCAGTTACAAAAATCGTGTTTACTACGGAATAAAAAAAGTCTATTACCCAAGTGGGATGAGGACATTTTAAAACGCAGATAGGAATCTCGGAAAAACAAGAAAAATTAAGGGCCATCGTATGTGCTCCCCTCCGGGTCGTTAATACTGGAAAAGACCGTAGGACATCGGTCGGAATGGAGGGGGAAAAGAGCTCAAATGGGATTGGAAGTTGTGAATAATTCAGGGCGGTGATGAACCGTTTAAGTCGGAAAAAGCGGAAGAGGCCTAAAGGGGGGGTGCTCTAGTCCAATAAAGGCATTACCAGTATATACATGCTCTAAGACCTGCGTGTAAAGTTGATTTATCAACATCAGTATCTGGTGCGAATGGCAGTTGGATACCAATTCACCTAATCTCTCTTGTTATGGGGTCATCTTATTAAAAGAACGAAGATTGCCAGTGATAATAAGGGACAACCCCTAGATGGTACACCATAGAGTTACACTTAGGTTCAGGCTATAATCTACAGAAAGATTTAAAAACGACTCTCCTCATGGAAAAAGAGTTAATCCCTTCGAATTTTTGCGAGAAAAATTCCTGCACGAATCGCATGCCTAAGTTGGAAGTATGGGTAATTGAATTAAAATGTTATGCCGTTTTCCATAAAAGAAGTGAATAAGTAGTCATTTGTTTGGGATAATAATAATAATAATTTTATTGTGTACAAAACTGAACCTGTCCAATCACATGTAGCACATCCAATAAATATTAATGATGGAAAACCACTGACAATAAAAACTTTTACATACGGTCAAGAAGTGCAAAAAATAACAATTACGAAGAAGTAGCTTCTGATGAGTTCGGTCGACAATTAAATAAAAAATCTGTACTTAAAGAGACGATGTATTAAAAAGAAAAAATTCAGATTGCACTCTATTCTTTCCCATTGAAATTTTATTATATGAATCAACAGTTTTGTCAAGTAAGGCACGCTGTTGATTAAATGTCGTGCACCTCGACGCAGAAGATGGAGTAAGGATATGAATAGTATATGGGAATATGATAGGAACAGGTTAGTGAATCCTTCACGAATGTCCATAATGTCTAGATATGTTTGGCACATGAGGAGAAGTGAGAGTGAACCCGATATCAAACAAGTTCGATTGGATCATTTATTTTAGCAGGGAGGAGCGTACGTCGATACCTGCGATGGATGTTGACATAAATGGCATATCATGCTTTGGAATTGAATACCTGCTCTCTTCGAGTTTGCTGGAACCGATGCTTTTAAAACCAGCGATTTTCCGCATTCAAACGACAATCTCTTCACTAATTTCAAGCGTTACAGTCTGTAAAACCGAATGCTGAGATTCTGGCCCACATTTGAGGACTAAACGCTAAAATTCACCTCTAGATTGCAGGGATCCACGAGCGATTGAAAAAAGTGAACATTGTCAAGATTTCAACATTTTTCCTCTTCAAGTTTATTTTTTATCCGGTTAGCTGAATGGAAGAACTTCAGTTGTCTAACAGAGAAATAGGGATAACGCCCTTTCTAGCGGTATGATCATATTTGAAGTTAGTCCTTCAATTACATGATCAAATTTGAAGTTTGGAATTTGAAGTTTCCAACAAAAAGTTTTCGTGTTTTCGACCTTACGTCACTAAAACGGCCGTAACTCCGGCGTTCTCGAAGTATTTGCAAATCTAACGATACCGTTGGAAAGAACATTGAATTTCTCATTGTTTCAGTCTGTAACAGTAATTTTTTAAAGAAAACTGATGGGCGAAAAATGAGCCTAAAAAGTAAATTTTGTCGAATTTTGAAAAAACAATTTTTTTAGTGAATCATTAGTCCTCCTCAATTTTAATGATACGTTTGAGCCTGTAAGCCTAAAAATACGCAAAAGACTCAGCTTTCCAATGGTATAATTAGTTTTTATTTTTTAGAAGGAACTTTTTGAGAAAAATTGAGATTTTAATGCAAAAAAAGTATGTTTTCAAGCACATTTGGTTTTTTTTTAATTCGCACGAATTGTTCAAAATATCCCCCGTTCTCGCGGATACAGAGGGTCGCTCGTCTGCGAATGGAGTCGACCGCACAATGAAGGTCACGGTGGTTCTGGCGGATCAGATCCCCGCATTGAGAGAATTAGTGGCTGATATCAAAATTTTAAAATTCCACCAATTCGGAGGTGTTTTTGATTTCTGGACTTGTAACGGATTTGTTATTGCAGGTCCTGGACAATGAAATATTTTATTATTTGAAAGATATGCCCCTGGAACAGAGGAGGGGTCTATGGTTGCAAATGGATGGGTGCCCAGCTTACAAGGTCGTACAAGCTCAACAAAATTAGATAATGAGAGAATTGGATGAGGAGTATGGATGTTATTGTTTGAGGACATCACTGTTGAATCAAGTATTTTTCGAAATATTCGTCATCCCCTCCTCTGTTCCAGGGGCTTACCTTGCCCCTATAAAACGAAGATATGATCCGACAGAACCACCGTGACCTTCATTGTGCGGTCGACTCCATTCGCAGACGAGCGACCCTCTCCATCCGCGAGAACGAGGGATATTTTGAACAATTCGTGCGTATTAAAAAAAAAAAAAAAAAAAAAAAAAAAAAAAAATGTGCACACAAGTTTTTTTTCGAAACATGCGAAAAAACTTGGAATCTTGAAAAAAAAATAACTTGAAAAAATGTGCACACACCCGTTCAATTTCTTTTTCTAGGGGATTATTGAGGAGGCACACAAATATGAAATCTGATCAATCCAAAAGGTACTTTGGTCAAGAACAGATTTACGTGCTCCATTCATATCTCTGAAATTCAATAATCGCCCTATCCTGTGAAATCCAAAGCTTAGTAGAAATTCAAATCATGAACGCAAGCCAATTGAATAAAAACCCCAGTGAAAGAATTTGCAGCGTTTTTTATTGAACCTCAATACCCCCCACAATAAAAACATCTATAATTTATCAAGTCCTTTGGCACTCGTATTGCGTTAAAAATCCCCAAATCAAATTTAAACGGTGTAGCCAAAGGTAGACAGAGCACACAAATATCATTTCCAAATAGGTGTTTTGGATGAATTTACTATGCACAGAATTCAATAATCGTAGTAAAACACGTGAAGCTTAGTAAGATTCAAATCATGAACGCAAGCCAATTGAATAATAAACCCCAGTGAAAGAATACTTATTTACCCCAGTAATAATATTGAATAATAAACCCCAGTAATAATATTGAATAATATTTACCTATATATTATCAGCGTTTCATGCATATCAGAATGCTTCAACCCCTGTATCGGCTATAAATTCCAAGTTTTCACATCGGCTATCACTACTAGTTTACCACTCGACGCTATCGGCGGACATCACTAGGTTACAAACCAACAATAATAAACGAAAAAACGCAAATGTTGGCACCATAAATCGGGCCATACATCGGGAATGGTTTCAATGGGGAAGGGATTCATTCGATTCCTCATGGTTATGTTCTTCAAATAGGAAAATATTTAGGCCGATTCAACTAGTTTTGAGGTTTTCGGGATTTTACAAAACTTTGACAGCCCTTAAAGGGCACTTTAAATTAAGTGAGAGAGCTGGCTCAAGCATTGGTGCGTCGTCGGACCAAGATGGATTTTTCCTGAAAATTTCAGATTTTTTGCTCCAGCCGTTTCGGAGATATCGTGCGTACGGCGGACGGACGGAAAATTGTTTATTGCAGATTCGGATTCTACACCCTTTGAAACGTAAACCATGAAATTTTCAGGGGGGGTTAGAATTTTTTTTCCAGAGCGATTACAATGGTTTATTATTGAATCCAATTTGAAACCAAAATCTCTAAGAGGCACTTTTTGTTGGGAACTAGTTGTAGAACACGTGAGCGAAGTTTTTTGGATCATACTCAGCACACCCTGTATTTGAAGTTACTCCCTCAATTATATAATCAAATTCGAAGTTCAATTAAGGGATTTTTGATCATGTTAGTGAGTTTGAGTCGAAAAAAACGAAGCAAATCTTAACATGGACATATTTCTTAAAGGAGGCGAGGTTTAGAAAAAAATGGTTAGGGAGTAATTTTTGCTGCAAAGTAGTTGTACTGTCGATACCGGGTGTGTGGCAAGAACCAAAGCTTAACACTTGGTATAGTCTACATGGGAGTACAATTCTAACAGTTTGGTGAATACTTCACGAATTTCCGTAAATGTCGAGATATGTTTGTCATATCAGGAGAAGTGAGAGTGGGCCTGTTCTCTAACGACCTCGATTTTGTCATTTATTTCAGCTAGGAAGTGACACATGCTATGGGTGTTGACATAAATTATATACAAGTATCAGGCTATGAAATTGGATATCTGCTTCCTTCAAGTTTAGCGGAACCGATGCTTGTCACCAGGTTACCTCTCTGAGGAGGTTCAGGGACAACGGAATATTCAAACACACTCATGTGCGCTCCTCTGATATGGTAATATTGGAAAATCCAGTAGGAATCTATTAGTTTTTTAAATGATTAGTCAACTTTATTGTAATAGTTTTCTAAATTGTAGTTCAGTAAAATATGCTGAAAATTCAGTATTTGCTGAAATTGCATTGACTGTATTCTTTTCTTAGAAATATCCTTGGTTCGTTTCTGCTTAATTTGTTCTACGATTGGTCTTTTCAACGAAGAGAATTAACCTACATGGTTCTATTCTGAGGAACGAGAGAGGTCGCTTCAGTGTCAGTGATTTTTTTCAGATTAGAATATTCCAGGGAAAACTACGTCAAAACGATGGCTCCTTCTTATGGCGTGGACCATTGCAGTGATCGTCTTATCTCAAAACCCACCTTTTTGGGCGACTTCACAGACCAGATATATCTGCAAGATGCAATGCCATTTAGATATAGGTAAGCTCTTAAATATGTAGATTAAAATAGATTAAGATTTAGTATTAAGTAGTTTAGTTTACCATAATTTCAACTGATATTAAAATTGCTGTACTCGTAACAAACCCATTGTCCGACAACTTCGATTGGCTAATTTATTTCAGTTGGTACGAGTGTACGTTAATGCATGCGATGGATGTTGACATAAATGATATATCGAGGTTTGGAATTGAAATGGTAACTGCTCCGTTCGAGTTTAGGGGAACCGATGCTTGTCAGCAGGTTACAACTATATCTTTGTGCTCTCGGGAGAACGGAATATTCACCTCTATACTCCCCTCTGGTGCGTTAATATTGGAAAGTAACCGGTGGAAATAGTGGAGGGAGGGGAGAGGGGGATGTAAATTGTGAATAATTCAGGGATGTGACAAGTCTCCCAAGTCGGGACCAGCGGTAGGGAGGCGGAGTGCCACCGCCCCGACAGGTGGCGGGAGGTGAGTCGGTCAATACCCGGCCTATCTCCTCCCTCTTAAACACTTTACCGCGGTGAATTATTTATAACTCGACGAGTGTCCGCGGCGTCCAAGGGGAGAAAAAGCCTGGGCATCGCTAGAATTATTGCTTCTAAACAAGCCTATTGAGAAACCAACGGCATCCGGAAAATTCAAGGCCGATCCCCCAAATAGGCTGAAATTCGCCTCCGATTTCTTGGTCCCCATCAAGGGAGAAATTAAAAAACGTCTGCCAAGTTGGTGTGGCACATACCTTCCTCGTTTTGGAATATTTTAGATTATCGTAAAAGGTGAGGAATATAGGCTTGTTTCAAGGATTCACGTGACAGAACCCATGGGATGTGGTCCGACATAAATCAGCTCCTTCCGAAGCTTATTTGACATGTATTGCGGGTCTGTCGCATAATTCTATATCGGGTAGAATGATGTTACAATCGTGTTGAAATTGGTATGAGATTAGTTGACCGTTCTTCACCAACGTCCTTTGAAATGGAGCGCTTGATCTACCTACTAGAACCTGAGAAATATATTATTGTGGATTTCAAGTATGCCTAGGTACCGATTTCTTAACCATGAAACGTGTAGGACATAAACTACATTCTCAGCCGCACATACCATGAACATTTCATCAAAATCAGATGAAAACTGAACGCATTTTTGGTTTTTACAATAATTGAAGCTGTGTGTTTCGCGGGCCATGTTAGAATTAAATTTACTCCTGAATTCCAAATTCCCACCACATGTTTTGTCAGTTCAGGAGTTACCTTAATGAAAAGCGTGAAATACGCTGAATTTGGTAGAATCAATCTAATTTCCGGTGTAAATTAACTTCTGCGACTATAAACCAACTTCTGTGAGTCAGATATAATGAAAATCAAGAATACTCTCAACACATAATCAACCCGGTCGGATTGAACATTCAAATTGAAGTTAATGTACAAATTTGCTTAATTATTCCAGTAAATAATATTACATCGCATGAGTTGTAGGCTCAGACTCATGACTATGAGGTGATGGATATGATTGCTTAACCTGAAATAGTGTTGGAATTCTCTATGATAATTAACACTTATTTCTACCCCAAAAACCTAATTTACTATTTCAATAATGCTAGTTTGAAAAATAGAAATTAATGGTGAATTAATCGACTGGTCGATCCCTTGCCGTCTTGGAACTGGTGAGTCTATTTCCATTTTTGCGGTTTCCTTAATATAACCCAAATTCTCTATTCATTTCACATCATACCTATACCAGATTTAATAAATCTATATAAACTCCAATCCGATTTGTTATTCGGAAAAATACGCAATTCACCATTAATTTCTACTTTTCAAATTAGCATTATTGAAATAGTAAATTAGGTTTGTGGTAGAAATCAGTGATAATTATCATAGATAGTTCCAACACTATTTCAACCTCTTCCAATGGGTGAGGCGATTATCCTGTAACACCCAAAGCGATGCACTGGACGCTTAAAGGCATTTTAAGAAACGGTAAAGACAGAAATAACTATATCTGTCCAAATACCGTATAACAAGAGCATTTAAAATGTTGGGCTAGCGAATTCAATGAAATTAATCAATACACCTTGCTGTGTAGTATTTGTCGCATTAACGTAGTAATGGAGTCGTGGGAGAAGTCATTGTGCATCTGAAAATAACAACATGCGTTCCATTTGATAATTGATTTAACACAGGAGCAGGTGACGTTTACAGTAAAACCTTCCCCCTAGTTAGCCTACTTGGAATACACAGAGTTCATTGCACTACTACTGGGGTTGTGCAATTAAGTCCAGTGGTTTGTTTGATATTGAGGGGACGAAGTTTAACTGGCCATCCAAGACGGAGGGCATTTAAAGTTTAGTGTGTGAAAGGCGTTGTTCTCCATAAACTCCAAAAACTCTCCAGGGACAGGAGATGAAAGCTGGGTACGTCACTATACTCCTGAATCCAAAAGGCAGTCACTTAGCAAAAGGCGACATTTGGCTCCACCAGCCATCGGAAAGTTCAAGACCCAGCATTCAGCAGGAAAGGTGATGGCTTCAGTGTTTCGTTAACGAAAGGGACTTGAAGAGACAACCAAAAATTTAGAAGCTTACTGCAATACCTTAAAAAAGCTGAAATGAAACATTCTCAACCAAGGATACCCGTGGAGTATGCCTTCAAAACACAGCCAGACTCCACTCCGCGCACCTCACCCAGGACATGCTTAATTCGTTAGGATGGGATATCACCCTTACTCACCCGAGTTGGCCCCGTCAGATTTCCACCTATTCACCAAATCAAAAGAGTTTTTGGGTGAGAAGAGAATTTCCATCGTCGACCAAGTCCAGCAAGCTGTGGAGAAGTGGCAAAAGTAATAGGCGGGGGAGACATACAACACTGGTATTAAAAGCTCATACCCCTTCTACAAAGATGCATCGAAGTTTAGAAAGACTGTGCTGATGAATACTTACGTAAATATGTGAAGTATCACGTAAACTTCATCCAAATACACGCAGCATATTTTATTAAATATTCCAACCTTATTTCATGGTTGATCCTCGTATTAGAAAAAAGTAGGTGTGCAATCGCGCAAATGGCATAATTAAATAATACACCTCAAATTATGGGGTTCCCGTTTTTTCAAGGCATTTTTACGGTTATAAAGGGGGGGAAGGATGGGATCTTAATTTGCGACACCTCGTATACTTATTGTACAAGTGTTTGACGTGGCCCTATACTGTTCTTCTACTGTACTGAGGTGAATAAACTTGTTGTGCTGAGTTCATTTGTAATGCTATGATTCCAGTAAAGACATTTCGAGAAAGAAAAACGACGAGTGGAAGAAACGTAGCTTCCTCGTCTACCTAACATAAACGTATTGTAGTAAAACAAAAAAGTTTTAAATACTTTCGAACGATCAATACCTATTATCAGGGCACAAATCACATCAACGCCTTCAAAACGTTTATGTATTGCTGGTCTCTCACGCGAACCTATACCGGATAGGTTCCTTTTAAACTTGTTTAGAGACTATAAAACCGTTCTTCTCGGGCTGTCTTGAAGATTTGAGCGGAATCGGGCCACTAGAACTTGAGAAAATTATGGTTGGTGAATTTGACGTTTGCGCATGTGCAGGATGATTGTGTTGAAGAGAAGAATTTTAATTAGGAACCATTCACATTCCAAAAATACGTTCCATGTGATTTCAATCAAAATTGGATGGCAATTTGAAATTCAAGGATTGGGGGACATAAGGACAAATACAACAAACACATAGGTAGACGGACGTAAAACAAAAGTTGTTCAGGATGGCCTGCAATACAAAATGTTAGTGGAAATTTTGATTTTGGAGAAACAACGTTTCATGAAAAAAGCGAATCTACAATAAAAAATTTTCCGTCCGTCCGCCGTTAAGCCGTACGCACGAATCTCGGAGCAAAAGATCTGAAATTTTCAGGAAAAATCCAAGTTTTCCAACCCTGGATAAATCAGTTTTTTTAAAAATTCGGTTCAATATCCAATTCAGTTGTGTACAAAAGAGTTGTTGAAAATCCTTTTACGTGCTCATCAACCTACCTAGGAAAGTAAGTGGTTACGAATGACATTGTCTGCCTAATTGCTTGTTCAACTGTCTAGGAATTCAGTTGTGTATAAGTTGTTGAAAATCCTTTTAGGGCTCATCAACCTACCAAGGAAAGTAAGTGGTTATGAATGACATTGTCTGCCTAATTGCTTGTTCAACTGTCTATGGAGATTCTAACAAGTCTTTGTTTACCGTTACTGATTCACGTACGCTGGGGTTTTACCTACAGGGATGCACTAAGCGATTGGGGGTTAAAAAAATGAGTCTGGTTCGAGGAATTCCCCCACTTTTCTCGTGATGCCTAGCGCAAGAATGAAAGTTCGACGGCCTTTGAAAAGTTTTACTCACGTATGAAACTTCTGAGCCAACGGTCTTCCGAACAGTGGCCTAGGTCAGTGAAACTACCAACTGACAGTGCCTGTCTACCGTCCGTTGCCCGTTCTTACCGTCTTACCTGGCTACGATGGCATCCTTGCGTCTTTCTTTAAAAAATAAATTAATATTAACGTTTTTTTTTTAATGGCTTTGGCCTTTAATGACCATTAACCAACTATGACAAATTATAGTTCATTATGATAATATAGTGTTATGATTTAGGTACTATAGTTCATAATGTACATCATTGTCTTATATTATGGGTTGTATTCTATTCTAGAAGATATGCAAATACTGCACGATACACTGCTGCGTTTCCAGTTTGGATGATTGTAGTCAGGGAAAAAGGTTGCTCCAATTCTTGAATTATTAGTTCGATGAGTGGTTGTTGCGGATGCTTTAGGGGACTACATGATAATAGGACTTGATTAATTGTCACTTCTTCTTCTCGCCAGAAACGGCAGCTTCCCTCCACTTCAACTATGCTGTTCCGCAGCGAATTCTTGGCAAGCATTTGTAAAATTGTTTGGAATTCCCGTCAATTTTATAAAAAACCAGGGTTGTCGGAAACATGAAAATATATTGCTGGCCAGAATGATAATTGGCGTCTTTATCATCCCATTCTGATTGAGCCTTGGCTTTGTGATATCGATTCAAGTCTGAGGGTGGAAATAGAGGCTCGATAGTCAAATGTGGATCGTCTATTGTTCTTTTGGCAATCTGGTCTGCAATTTGATTTCTTCGGACTCCAAAATGAGCCTTAACCCATACGAAGTATATGAATTGGTTACTTCTTTTAACTTAACCATTTCACTTAGCAGTTTTTTGTCCAATGGACCAATCGATATTCCTTGCCCAAAGTTTCTTAAGAGAGAGTCTGAAACTATTACGTTATGAGTAAAACTACGGGTGCTATTTGCAACATACTCCACTGCGTACAAAAGAGCATATAATCAATGTTAGCATTTAATGTTTTCATCATTTCTCGGAACTCCCCAACATTTTCAAAATTGCGAAAATTGTTCCTTTATTTAATTTTTTCCTTAGGCGGTAGCAAAATATACGCCAAATAATTGTCGGCCCATTCTGTTCCTCATCTACATCGATTCTCTCTCCGCTGTATCTAGTTCGGTAACACCTTTTCTCGTCGTTGATGACACAACACTTCCATTCGTGGCATGAACTGGCACGATCTATTCTCATCAGCCCAAACTTTTAAATACGGTGTGCAATTGGATGGCCCAAAGCTTTCTAACAGTAAAGGGTAAGAAGACTAAATACATGGTTTTTGGAATCGCCTCCTCCACTCCTCCTGATCATGCCTTACAAAGTATCTTCACACAAATATTTGGGCGTCATATTGGACATATTAGTGAGGTGGTCTGAATTCAAGGAAGGAATTGTAGAGGAAATTTATTCCATTACTAACATTAGTCAACCGTAGTTGTGTAATAATGTGAAGCTTTACGAAAAGAACTTCCAAGGGAACCAAAATCCGTTAAAACGAACCCTTCTTTACATCACGCTCTCAAAAATCCATTGACACCCCATAGTCTTTCACGCCGTAATCTTGTTCACTCCTCCTAATTAAATAGGGGCCGTAACCCCGCTCGTTCCTAGAAGCCGAAGGGAGGGGAGAGATTCGTATTTTTTTTTCTTCATCTTGAAAATTAAAAGCTGCCATTGGGCGTCCGGAGTGGAGGCAGAGCCGGCACAAAAGGCTTCTTTTTTTCTCGCTCGTAAAATATTTTGAGAGGCGGAAAATTTTAATCACGCAAATGACCCTCCGACCCGCCCCCTCCCCGCTCGCCACTCCCGTTTTTCCTGTTTCAATATCATTTTCCTTCGAGGGCCGGGCGACACAAATCTACCCCTTCTCCGAGCTCCGCCATTAATTTTCCTTTATACGCAGGTTGTTCACATTTTACCCGGATCCACCTGGTACAGCTCCCGGGGTTCTGGTGTTCTTTTTCATTGTTCGACCGCAACAACATTACCCGTTGCCCAACAACCCCCCCATCTAAGTCACAAGGGCACGTGGTGGTACTATGCCCTAATGTTTCATAATAAAACGCGTTGTCTTGATTAATTAGAAGATTCAGATAGAACTGGATCCGTAAGCCGCACTCATATTTCTAGTAGCGAGGAGAGGGGAACGAATATCTGTAGCTGCCCGGAAATAGGAAAAGTAGAAAATCTATGTTACTTGGGTATGTGGCTGGATAGCGAAATAATACCCCTAGAAGATTCGCCTCCAGTGAAGTGTTTAGGAAGACAAATTTAATCACAGTTCACCAAATATATGCCGTTAATATGCTCAAATTCATTAAAACTAACCAAAAAGAGTTCCTTGTTGACATAAGGATGAGAAGGAGCAAAGCCTGTAGAATTAAACTAGGCGCCATAAATAAAGCATACTTCTGCCCAAATGCCCACAAATTACAGGGGCAAGCAAATAATTAACAAAGACTGATAATATTTATAACTTAATCGTACAGACAAGATCAAAAAAAGGTAAAAAAGAAATAAAAACGTATGTTTTTGTTGAATATATAGGAACAGGTAAACTTAGGGAGTTTGATTCTTAAATACAATCAGTAGAAACTGAAAAGCTGCAAACATAATTAGCAGGATGTTAAGATTTTTGAATATTTCAGCTCTTTGATTTAGGTTTGACTAATTCAGTCCAAACTTGACGCCCAAATGTGATTTTTGAGTCCAGTTTCATTCACTTTGGTTCAGTAGGGTAGGAAACGGCAGACAGTCGAATTATTTAAAAGTCAATTTTCGGATTATATATATTTTGAAACTTAAAAAATCAATGTTGAGGGGTTATGAAAATAATAAATCAAAATTCGGTACCTATCTATTCATTTTCTGAACAACGTTATCGCGTTATCCAATTCATCAATTTGCATTGGAAATATTCAAATCATACAATAGTGACAGAGAACAAGCATTACACATAGGCAAACGCGAAAAGCGAAACTGCTTTAATCCGCTAATACGGCTGTTCTCAAGGCACTTCAATTGGGCCGATTATTTTTTCGCTATATTGAATGAATCTGCTGCACAATACTAATCCGGGAAGATCTGCTTGTTATTCGATGATGTTGCCCTGGCAAACTGCGACCAAACATGGCAGAAGGTCCATCAAAATGCCGGGAAGGATTTGAGGGCGATTGGACAGTGGATAAACACCAGCAAGCTTACCATCAATGCTACGAAATCGGTTTTCACGGATATGGCCAGAAAAACAGAACCACAATCAACATCTAGTGACTGTTTGACAATACACAGCTGCTAAGACTTACTGTGTGACAGCTCGAAAATCAAAAAAGTGAATAGCCTTGTTTGTTTAGGAGTGACGTTTAATTCTCAAATGAAATGGACCCACCACATTCAAATTTGGCGTCCAAAGCTTAAAAAAATTACCTACCTAAAGCCTGCAAAGAATAACGTAGAATTTCTACGTTCAAAATACGTTTGCTCAAATATCGACAAAATACAAGGGGATGTAATTGATAAATAACGATTTAGAAAAAATTAGTAATCTCATGAAAATAAATAGTGAACAATGAAAAAACGCTGCAAATTCTTCCACTGGGGTTTATTATTCAATGGGCTTGCGTTCATGATTTGGATTTCTACTAAGCTTTGGATGTGCGTGTTTCACAAGTGATAGGGCGATTATTGAATTTCAGGAGGCACACAAATATGATCAACTGATCAATACAAATAGGTATTTTGGTTGAGAACAGATTTACGTGCTCTATGCGTATCTCCTGAAATTCAATAATCGCTCTATCACCTCCGAAAGACGCACACTCCAAAGCTTAGTAGAAATTCAAATCATGAATGCAAGCCAAATGAATAAAATTGAATAATAAACCCCAGTGAAAGAATTTGTAGCGTTTTACCTACATTTACAGGAATGCTTCAACCCGTGTATGGGCTATAAACCCTTTTAGTAGTTCACTCCAGTATCCTCATTACTACATCACTACGTCACTTGGTTACTGATATCAAAACAAAAACAATAATAAACCAAAATAACGCAAATGTTGGCAGCATAAATCGGGCCATAGATCGGGATTGGTTTGACCTACGGACCTGCGGAGGTGCTCATTCGATTCCCCATGGTATGTTCTTCAAAAAGAGTACACATTTAGGCCGCTTCGACTTGTTTTGAGGTTTTTCGGGATTTTACAAAACTTTGACAGCCCTTAAAGGGCACTTTTAATTGAGTGAGAGAGCTGGCTCAAGAATTGGGACGTCGTCGGACCAACATGGATTTTTCCTGAAAATGTCAGATCTTTTGCTCCAACCGTTTGGGAGAAATCGTGCGTACGCCGTACGACGTACGGCGGACGAACGGAAATTTTTTTATTGCAGGTTCGGATTCTACACCCTTTGAAACGTAAACCATAAAATTTTCAGGGGGGGTTAAAGTTTTTTTTTTTTTTTCAAGAGCGATTACAATGGTTTATTATTGAATAATAAACCAAAAGAAACTTGTAAGCTAATTGGAGATAACCAGGTATGAGTACTTTGTAAACGAAAATAGATGATTTTGTAACATCAACAGCAATATAATTGGCGTTTCTACTAAGAACATCATTCCATTGAAGTGAGATCTAAATCCGATTAATAATTATTAATGTGGTGTAAATATAGTATTACAGGTACTTCATACAAATTAGAAGTAAGAACCAACTCCGAGCTGGGCCACAGTGTTACACTATCCAGCTTGGTCATCGGTTATTGTTCAGTTGAAGAATGTAACATGTTAAATAATGTAAATGAACCATCTATCAAATGAAACCGCTTCAAGTCTCAAGGATGGGAGTTTGTACTCACCCGTCCCTCCCGTGAAGTAAATTGCCCCAAGTTTTGATACGTTTTGGCTGTTCTTTGTCCCGAGGTATTCCCATAACGGTGAACCATGAATATTTTGCAAGTCCCGTCTCGTATTGCACCAGCCTGAGGAGCAAATCTAATCGCATCGTCAATACCCTCACTTTGCAAAGCAAAACATTTGGTGTCGTGTAAAACATGGAACGGCATAATTCCTGCCGCAAACACTTTAAGAAAATGGGAAAATTCCGATTGCCCCTAAGCTCTAGCGTTTTCCTCTTCCTCTCGTCATGAATAATGAAAAATCGTTCGCAAGAAGCAATAGCATCTACTACACCACAGAACGAGATGAATTATGGCCACTTTTGGTTTACCATTCAATAATAAACCATTGTGATCGCTATTGAAAAAAAAATTTTAACCCCCGTGAAAATTTCATGGTTTACGTTTCAAAGGGTGTAGAATCCAAATCTGCAATAAAAATGTTTCCGTCCGTACGCCGAAGGCCGTACGCACGATCTCTCCCAAACGGCTGGAGCGAAAAATCTGAAATTTTCAGGAAAAATCCATATTGGTCCGACAACGCCCCAAATCTTTAGCCAGCACTCTCACTTAATTTAAAGTGCCCTTTAAGGGTTGTCAAAGTTTTGTAAAATCCCTAAAAACCTCAAAAAAAGTCAAGGCGGTCTAAATTTGGACTTTTTTTGACGAAATTTCCATGAGGAATCGAATGAGCCCTTCCCCAGGTCCGTAGCTCAAACCATCCCCGATGTATTACCCGATTTATGGTGCCAACATTTGCGTTATTTTGGTTTATTATTGTTTTTGTTTTGATTGCAGTAACCCAGTGCCGTTTTACCCGAAACTCCTGGATATCTTGCGTGAAAGGAGGAGTTCCGTGGCAGAGATGGGCAAAAATTAGCTGTAGCTAAAAGCTAAAGCTAACTTAGTTGGGATTCTGCCTAACTAGCTAACATTTTAGCTAATGCATATTGTAGGGGAACTAATTTTTAAGCTAAAACGCAATTTTATTTCGCTAATTTCTGTCAATCCTGGTAGTCCTCTACGTGAATCATGCATTTGTCTATATAGTCACTGCTAGCCACTGCAACATAGTTTTTTCATCCTGCTTTGAAAGTTCTGATCCAGTATCTTTAATGATGATGAACCAGTACAATATCCCATTGAGTTTTTGAATTATACCCGGACCCCTGATATGCAAGCCCACAAGTTGATTATAAAGGTTGGGGATACAAAATCGATTATCTTTTAATTTTGGTTAACCACTCGATCTTCCACGTTTCGCAGTACAAGTACTTACCAGTACGTATAAACTTGAGCCAATGAGACTCGTTGGTCTATGACACAAGCCCCATATCTGATTTCCACGCTCAAATCTCTCGGTTTCCCCAGTTATCCTCCGTCCGGCCCAAACCCGCTCGGACAGTTGTGCTGTGGGCGAAGAGGTCAAGCTTGCCCATCATCGATCCTGCCCGCCCCGCCCGCTCCAACTGCCTTCAGGAAGTAAAGGAGGAGCGCTGTAATAACAAATGTTCCACCGACTATGTGTCAGTTTTTTCCCTCGTTTCTCCCCCTCTCTTTTCACGATGGATTTTCTGTCTCCCTCGCTCTCGTTGTCGTCCCACCTACCCCTTCCACGGACCTTTATTTCCTTCCTCTCCCACCTCTCATCCACCCTATCTCTTCTCCTCCGACATCGTCCTCTTCTTCCGCAACTCTTTTCTCTTTCTCTCTCACACCCTCTTCTGTGCAGCTCCTCTTCAAGTATTGACCGCCCCACCTTCCCCCTCATACTCTCTCTCTCTCTCTCTTTCGACCTTCTTTTTCAAACCCGACTCACCCTCTCTTCTCTCTCATCCTCAGCTTCTCCTCCACCCCCTGTTTCTTCTCTTTCTCTTTCAAGTTGTCCAAACGGACTTCCAACTTCTCTTGGGGTTTACAACAATTTTCTAAAGAGGGATTCGCATGTTACTTCGATTGTACACTCAGTAAAAAAGTATCCGTACACCCACTCGACTTTTCGCGAATATAACTGCACCACACGACCCTAGAATAATCGGGTACTAATTTCAAGAATGTGTTTACAAAGGTCTTAAATAACGTATTTCAAGTCAAACAATTTTCGAACTAAAGAAACTAGGCTAAATTTTCATCAAACGTACACGAATTAATTTTTATGAAGACAAACAAGTGACCAAAGACACTTGAAAATTGAGCACAAAAAATGGATTAATAGCTAGTGGGCCCTCCTTTTTGCTTGATAACTTCTAACAAATAGGACTTCATCTGATCGAAGAGTTTCTGAGTCATACTGGATGGTATCTGGTACCTAGCACTCGTGCCACGCGGTTTTCTGGAGAACATGCAATACCATAACAATATAATACACGAACAATAACGATAACTAATCATGAAAGTTGTATAAGAATTGTGCTTTTGAAAGTTGTTTAAGAACACCTCTAGTTTTTTTCCATTCGGTCATGGAATGATTTGGAACGGATTTGTATTCGACTATTGTTTTTTCTCATGTTTGTATTGACCCTCACTAACCTGGATCAATTCTATTAGACTTCCCTGAATTGTGAGATGTCCATGACCGTGACCGGAAAAAATGCTGATCCTGTAATTTTTATGATTCTAGACCTCTGGTATTTGCTATTGCGGGGGAGGGGGGGGGGGGCTTGATTGATCCGGTGCTAATTCACATGAACTTCAGTTTGTTTGTGGAGACTTTGTTCTTCCCCTTTTCTAAAACAAATGGTTCTTGTGTTCTCGACTCCCAATCAGAAAAATAATGTTATATAGTTATATATCAGCTGGAACCAAGATGTCCGGATTAGCCTGACTGGGTAATTAAAAACATGACACATTTCTGGGGTGCAAGGAGACATTTTTTACTGAGTGTAGGTCATCCTAAGCAATATTACAACATCAATGAATCAGTTTTACCTTATTTTTTTGTTTTTACCTTATTTTTCGAATAAGGTAAGGATTTCTGTGTTCCCAAAAACATAAAAATCCATACCCCACTCGACTTGGCGTGAGAACTCAAATTTCAACCCCTAGGAGGGGGTGGCGGGGGTGATTGAGGGGAGGAATTGAATAAAAAATGTAGAAATGCACTTAAAAAGATGTCGTTGTTCGTCCCAATCTCATGACTCAAAAAGGAGTTTCCGACACCAATTTAAGGACAGTTTTTTGGCCATATCTCAAAATTTTCGCGGTCAGGGGATTTTTCGGAACTTGGATTCGAATTCAGCATTGAAAAATATCTATATCCAAAAATCCATAAAAATATCCAGGGATACCCTAGTCTACTGAACGGATCTTGACTTTTTTTGGAGCTGTGTAATGTATACACAACGTATAGGTACATGTGACTCCTTGTTTTGGTCCCGGTTCTCACACTCATCCCTCTCACTGTACACATTTCCCTCCGATTTATATGCGAAGCGATATTTCGAAGTTCTGTAATACTTTGAGTTAATGGGTAAGTAATAAGAAGGGGTCCCGTTCACGAATGGAGTTGAGGTGAAACGGCCACGGGCGGATGAGAGCGAGCGCCGCCTTCCCAGGGAGACAACCGGGAGCAGGTCGATAGAAAGAAGATCCTGGGGAAGGGACAGAGGAAGGGGGCACTCCAGGTCCCTCGCTGGTTTTAGGTTCGGCGAACGCAGTCATAACACCAGTTGTCGCTGGACATTTTAATTAACTGGTAGGGGTACATCTGTATTACCTCATAATTCATTTAGTAATACGGTCAAGCCCAATACACCAAGAAGAGCACAAAATATGAATACAAAGTACAAAATAATGAAGTGAACTGTAACATAGGTGATAAATACGGAAAGAAATTAAAATGAAACTTGTAACAGGCTCGGAGAGAAAATATTGTGATAAGATGCCTCTTTTACGAACTTTTATGTAGGCAAAAGGGAATAGAATTAAATTAATCGAAAAAAGTCTATAAATGGGATTAGTTGATTAAGAGGTTAGCATCTGAGGAGGGGGGGTTTGAACAAATAATTTTTGGATGAAAAAGGAGGGATAGAAACGATTTGAGTTCGGGAGCATGATTCGACCTCTCCATGCATTAGTTTCATGAAGAAATACTTATCTGAGATTCGTCTACAATTACCAAGGCCCAGCATCCCACAGCCACGACCATGTGCATCATAATTCACTGAGTCCGGAGGAATATGAAGCATATAGGCCACCTATCTCAGAGACCTGCGGTGTACCCTTTCAATCTGATCAATGTGGGAACTGTAGTAGGGAACTGGAAGGACAAGAGCTTTACACAGGACAACTATTGCTGGTACATGCGTGAATTCACTTGTTCCGCTCGACGAAGCCCGGTATGCGTATAGCCTTGGGTGTCACATCCATAATATGGCCAGAGAAGGTAAGTTGGTTGTCGAGGATCACTCCCAAATCACGTGATGTTACAACCCACCCAAGTGTTGCTTCTCCAATCATGTAGGTATGATAAATAGGGGATAGGTTGGGATTAAAAGTCATAGTCAGACATTTGGATATGTTAGCGGGAAGACCATGATCGGCACACCAAGTGAAGAGTGCATTGAGAGATCTCTGCAGCATCAGACAGTCGGCAGAAGTCTCAATCAGTTTATAAATCTTCAAACCATCAGCGAAGAGAAGGAACTCAACTCCATCCAGCAAGAAAAGTAGTGGGCTTATATGCGAACCCTGAGGAACTTTCGATGTCACAGAGAAATGTGTAGAACGTCCATAATCTTCACACTAAGTGATCGGTCAGTCAAGTAACTCTCGACCCAGTTTAGGAACCTCCCGGAAACACCAAACGAATCAAGAATTGATTGAATGAGCCGATGAGACAGTTCGTCGAACGCCTTGGAGAAATCCGTAGAGATTAGATCAACTTGGAACGCTATCTCGAAGGACCTCAATGTGTATTCGTGGAATTCGAGCAGGCGGGAAATGGTTAAACGACCACGAAGAAATCCATGTTGCACCGGCACGATGCAGGATGAGATTATGACATAAAAACTAATGTCGAACCATCAATATCGATACTTACGACATACATTGATCGACATATTGGCTTAATATCGATTTTCCTGTCGACATTTTCCAACCAGCCAAAACCAACGCTTTTTCGTGGTACCTACTATTAACTTCTAAAATTTTGTATTACAACCACTTCGCAACGTAGGTGTAGATATCAGATAGGTTCCTACCTACCTTATATATAACTTCGTGGAAGCAAATAGGTATTTAATCAACAACAGATACACATGAATTTCAAAACTTATTTTCATCCCAGCACCAGAAAAAACTAGGTGTATGCAAGCGGAGGCTGAACACAAAGATAAACAGTCACTGATAACCTTGAGGAAGATTACTGGGTCGTTGTTCTTTTCTTCCTGTTGTCCACAACTGGTGAGATGATTGCCGAATGTATGAGAAAAGGGAACATGAAGAACACTAATGCTTTTTCAAACTGAGTATAAATGCTACTAAATCAACAAGAAAAGGTGAAAAAACGGCGATGTTCTGCCGATTTTTCTCTCGATATATCGGTTAAAAACAATCGACTGTCGATAAATATCGACAACCCAACATAGATGTAAAATAATCTCCTTAACATAAGTTATATTTTGTCCAGGCCTTCAAAATGACGATGTGGAGTTTATATGAACGACAACTGTTACTAATATTGGTATCTAAGCAATATTAACAGCGGAAGTATTTAATTGAAAAACATCAAAGTAATATTAGGACCGTGAATGCCCTCCACAGAACACTGATCTAGACAAATGCAATCTTTGTTACCAATCATTTCGTATTTGTTAAACCCTAAGTTGTCATTACAGTAGAAGGTGTTATACCGAACTAAGTTCATTACTGAGTTTTGAGGCATAACGAACGACGAGGGGTTTTCAATCGTAACCGTCGGTCGACATTACCGATCAAGTCGTTTGCGGTAATTGTCGATAAGATGGAGCGTATTGGAGTGAGGAAGGGAGATAGTTTGACGGAGTGAGGAGGGGCTGCTTCAGTTGATGGGGTCGTTTCCATCTCCAGGACACGATGACGGAGGGAGACGGTACTCAGCCTGGGGGAACTGAGGGAGAGACCATCAATTGAAATGAGGCGGTTGACGGCCTTCTAGGTTGAGCAAGATGGCATTACGCACGGATACTCACTAAGTTGTGGAAACCCATTTCAATAAAAACGGGGTAAGATAGAACGTTGACTTTATTTCCATATTTCGATGGTTATACCATAATCAGTAACAAACTGCATAGAAGATACATCACAGAAAGGAGATCTTATATAGGTCCAGGTGGAAGGAGATTGAATCCTATTGTCTCAGGGAAGTGAAAGGGACGGGGAGGACCAATAAAAACGGAAAAGGTCCTTATTTTTTGGTTTCAAATTTTATTCCAATCAATTCAGTGACTCAAACAACATAGGAATAGAATGATTCAATGATCATTTTCTTGCAATCAGTGGATTTTTTTTTTCGCCAAATAGGGATTTGGCCCTATGTGCGCCGTGCGCAATCGAGCTCCTATTTCTAGTTGAACTCTCGTTTAGCTTTGTGGAAAAACAGGTTTAGTGAATCTTCCGAAATCAAAGAAACAACTACCTTTCATTTGATCCAAATTCCCCGAGTCAATACGGTTTATTTAGTTTGGACTCCGACCAGAGTTTCAATGCTGAATCCAGACCTAATACTAAACACAAATAAAGGGCGCTGGGGAAAATCGACTTCAGTCCACTTTTTCAATAAAACGAGATAGAGGCGCCTTCTACTAGCATTTCGGAAGTACTATAGTATGAGTCCATAGAAATAAGCAGAACATCCGCCCTGCTAGGGAAAAACGACGTGAGTCCAAGCACACCATGGGAAGAACGGCTTAAGTCCTCGCTCACCACTCTCGTTTTTGTTAACTACGGTGACCGGCGATTGCATCACCCAACTTGTCTTATCAATTCTCTTGTGGTTTGTTGAACAAACTTTGTTCACTTAATGGTTTATTATTGTTTTTGTTTTGATCGCAGAAACCTAGTGATGTAGTGATGTAGTAATGTGGATACTGGAGTGAACTCCTAAAAGGCTTTGTATCCGATACACGGGTTGAAGCATTCTGATGTGCATGAAATGCTGCAAATTCTTTCACTGGGGTTTATTATTCAACTGGCTTGCGTTCATGATGTGAATTTCTACTAAGCTTTGGAGTGTGCGCGTTTCACAAGTGATAGAGCGATTATTGAATTTCAGGAGGCACAAAAATATGATCAACTGATCAATCCAAATAGGTATTTTGGTTGAGAACAGATTTACGTGCTCTATGGATATCTCCTGAAATTCAATAACCGCTCTATCACCTGTGAAACACTCACGCTCCAAAGCTTAGTAGAAATTCAAACCATGAACGCAAGCCAATTGAATAATAAACCCCAGTGAAAGAATTTGCAGCGTTTTTTCCAAAATTTGCCAAAGGAGGTCAGAGAGCTGGCATTTTTTTGTGATTCAGGTTCAGGGCAAAACAAAAACTTCACTTTTATACAATTTTTACACTATATACTTGTGAAAACAAACGATTCGGAACATGAGCCTCATTAATCAAAAAATGTATACAGAGACGCCAGATGACTGTAGAGAAGAATTCAAAAGCAGCCGTGTTGAACCGAATCTATTCCGAGTAATCGACGGGGGGCAACATTTTAAATTTCTACCTTGGAATTCTTCCCCAATTATACGCTGCAAAATACCCCTTCCTTACCACAATGTTGAAAGCCGGGAATGAAAACCCTAGTAACATTCCCTATAAGGCAGCACTTAAAGGCATGTATCATCAATCTCCGTTGTATGCAAACAAAGTCTTTAAAAACCTCTTCTACAAAAGAGATAAAGCGAAACAGCGCGGGGATTTTAACCAAATCAAACCCTGATCAGGTACCTATCAAGAAAGCAAAGTGGGAGGATTTACAATCTCTTACATCATTCCTTGGAAGACCAGCTGTGGCGTTCTTCAGACATTGGACACACTTCAACCAACCCAAAGAAAGGACGAATACGTTGATAATCCAAAGAAAAATGACATCAGCCCGTACGTTTTTATAATCTTTTGAAATAATTGTGGAAAATGTCATCAAAAACTGATTTTGCTTGGTACATGTTTTAATGAACATATTTCTGATCAAATGCTGATTTTTGCATATTTTTTTCATTAGTCTGAAGAATTGCTTTTAATTTTGAAACTTTGAATTGGATTTTCCACAAATTCCGTCTAACGGGACTTACAGTTCTTCCCCAGTGCCCTTCGAATATAGATGGCAACTCGATTCGGCGGTGGGTTGTATGGCCTTGCGACGATCGCAGCGGATTTCAATGGGAGCAGGTTACGAGCCGCGGGGCGCGGCAGATGTGAAGCTCTGACCTCAGTCCCCGCGCTAATACGAAGATCTGATTGTGACTCAGAGGCCGTGAGCTGGAGGGAAAAAAACCGGCTTTCCGAAGTCGGCGCCTAACTTGCATTATCGTCTAACCGCAGTCCGTCCGGTTGGTTTTCCACCTCTTGAACGGGATAAACATCTGCCGGTGTCGCGCGAGTTGTGGCTCATTCTCTTGTTTCTCGATGTAGATATCCCAGTAAAGGAGGCGTAATATACTGCAAAAGGGAGATGTACATAGTTATAGGGAGATATCTCTAGCTAAGAGACATGTTTCACCTGAAGCGAGGGGGATACCCCAACGTGCAGTATGTTAAAACTTGAACTCTAAAACTAGTCAAAGAGTAAATGCCCAGTATACAAGTTTTCTTCTTAAACCTTTTGATGTTTCCAAGGCTTGAAATTATAAGAACAAATTAATAATATAATGTGAGTGTGTTCTAACAAGTTCCCATACCATTTCTACAGGCGTTAGCTTTTTGCTGCAACATCTACGAATAGCAGACGCATTGTTCCGGGTCATTCTCATATTATTTGACCATTTGCCTGGGTTATGTAAGATGGGTTGACAAAAAAAAAGTACTTTTGGAACAAAATTTGATGTGTAAAATTAGTATAGATATCCGAGACAACAAACGTGAGTGCCGGTTGTCAGTTTTTCCAGTAGCAGTGTTTTTTTTTTTTTTTTTTTTTTTGAACATTCAATCTAAAACGAGTTTTGTCACGTATTACTGTACTCAATCAGTCACTCAATATCTCGATAATTGATTTGGACATGATTAAGGTACCAAAAACCATCCAAGGTAACACTCCTGACGGGTGAAAATCAAATTAGAAAACAACTAGATAATACACGACTTTCTATTGAAAATACAATTTTTTTCACGAAAAATAGCAGAAATGCTTTTTTTGATACAATGAAAAAAACGCCGTTGAATTTTGAATCAATTTCGGTGAGCCATGAGTAACACTCGTGATGTTTTTACAAGGAAACACTATTCCTAACCTAACCAAGTGTTGGGTAGATGTGAGATGATAGCTCTGAAAAAGTGTCCTGAAGCTTCTCCTTTTGCCGTTATAATTCCCAGTTTTAATCAAGCGGTTGATGCAACAAAAGTAACACTCGTGATGGATAATTTTTGTGACATCCCATGTTTTTGGGTGAACTATGTGATGCTCTCCAGCCAGCTTCTTCCTGCCTCAAGGCTGCCTGTGGACTGACATCAGGAATCACAAGGAAACGCCTCGAGGTTCTTTCCAGCCATTTTCAATGAACGGTGTTGCCAGAACAGCTGATAACACTCCTGACGAATTTTTCTCCCAACTTTGGGAACAAATTTATTTTCCTCCAATTAACTCAGACTATTAGACATAATTAAAAAATAAAAATACACTGGAATACCCTCATATGATAGTGAATTTTTGTTCATTGAAATTTAATCTATTCAGAGTTCTTTTCAAAACACAACTTACTTAGAACACTCACATTTTGGGGACATTATCACTCGTGACATTTTCTGACTTTAATTCACGGTTTTACATTTTTAAGGTTGCAGTACGTTCATTATGTTGTTACTATCGTATTCCTTCCACGAAAACCTGCCGGGATGTACCATATAAGTTTTTTGGGAGGGCTGAAAACGCATCCGAAAAACGAATGTAAAGGCCGGGACATCAAATGGTCAAATTATGTGAGAATGACCCTTTCCTTCCTTCAACGAGATGAACGAAAATGTTTGACAATGAAAGTTTGTTTGTTTTTATTTAAGACAGCTTGATTGGAATTAGAAAATACGGAGACATGGGGTGCCGAGTTTAAATAGTATGCCACAGACCTCATCGACTATACATATTAAATATGTATATAAATAAAATATGTAGATAAAATAATGTAAATAAATTTTATTTATTTATTTTCGACACAAAATATAAAATGAGAGTGGATGTGTCATAAAAATGTACACCTGTGCCTGAACAAGACTAAATTCAAAGAATTTGTTTCCCACTTCGGAGTCGCTATATTCTCCAGTCCCTCAAATGCAAAGTGAAGTTAAAAAAAAAAAAAAAAAAAGACTACAAAAAAAATTGTTATCAGAAATGCCCAGAAAAAATAAAGTAAATAGACAAATGTTGACAACAGATGGTTCAGTATCACCCCTAACTAAAACTTTACGGTAAAGATAAAAATAAAAAACTAACCCTTCAACCTCCCATTGTCCTCTAACCTGTAAAATTTTGCCATATAAAATGTTAATAAATTGTCTAATATCAATTTAATTTTCATGAAGGAAACAAATAGCATTTACGTAGGAGTACCTTCCGAAACATCTCCAAATCAATTTTAGGAAGTCTAATATTTGATCTGTTAGCTGTACGTGTCGAATCAATAAGATAAATTTTATCAATATCAATTCCTGTACTGAATAAATGTACACAGGCTTCTTTTCGAAACATCTCCGCAACTATCGGAAATCCCAACTTTCTATAGAGTAAAGCCATATTACACCTAGGAGGTTTGTTTAAAATTATACGCAAAATCGTATTTTGGACAACTTACGACGGGCGAAGCGTATTTTTACAGGCACTTCCCCAAGCTAATATACCATATCTAATTAATGAACTACATAAACCAAAATAAGCCATTTTCTGATAAACTTGAATTAGCAAACCCTCTCAGAATTTTGAAAGCAAAGAACAATTTTCTTAATCTGTTAGTAAGTAAAACAATATGCTCTTTAAATTTCAATGGTTCATCCACAACAACCCCTAAATATGTGCAATGATCAGAGAACTGCATTTGGGGTCACATGAGCACTCAACAATACCAACAAAGTAATAATCATGCAACTTCATACATTTATTGGAAATAAGCTTCCTACCTGAGGCTAAAAATCTCATTACTGTTGTCTTTCTTAAATTTATACGTAAAAAGTTAGAACATTGATAAGTAAAAAGCATAGAACATTGATTTACCTGGATGGCTATTGTTTTATAGAAATAACGAGCCACTGTATAATAAGTAAGGACTTTTTTTCGAAATCTGCTTGGTTAATAACTGTAGGTTCAACTGTATTCAGAACCGAGATTACCACATGAAACGGTGTTACTTGAAGAGAGCAACAATGAATGTGATTACGCTGAGAGCGGTTGGTTTTCAAACAGCGGTCCCCAGCTCCCTGCAGAGCTCCTAAGGTTTCATTATCGGGAGTGCTAGGGCTGCCTTCCCTCCTACCCTTGTGCCCCCGCATCATCCGAGCACCATTGCCAAACCCATACGCGTCAGCCGGCTGCCTCTGGGGGACGCTCCCTATTCCCAGACCCTGATAATCCTTTTCTCTTTAGAGGGCGGGAACATAAACAGATACCTCTCTCGTCTCATGCGACATATGAAGAGTTAAAATAAACCAACCCACACGATGATCTG
>JAVIWC010006701.1:0-67765 GCA_031894815.1 Creontiades dilutus
CCTGGTGTACTTTTTCATAGCTCGTAACCTCTCAGCTAATTACTTGCTGGTTGAGGAAAATGATGATCTTAGTTCTGATCACTCACCAATTGTCATCACCTTGAGTGAGCACATTATCCAAAAATCCTTCAACCCAGTACTTACCAACAACAAAACTGATTGGGCACAGTTCAAAGTTGACCTCAGTTCAACAATTAATCTCTCTGTCTCTATCGACACAAGAGAGAAGATTGACTAAGAACTCAAACTTCTCACACTCTCTATCCAGGATGCAGCTCACAGAAGCACACCACTCATGATAAGAAGAAATAAAGGTATAAACTACCCGCGTGAAGTTGTTGAGGCAGTCAAGGAAAAACGCAAAGCCAGAAAGCGTTGGCAGGCGACACGGAGCCCTGACCACAAAGCTGAATGGTACAAAGCATCAGCGAGGCTAAGGGAAATAATAAAAGATATCGACGATGAAAACACTCGACTGTACCTTAGCGAGCTCACCTATGATTATCATACTGATTACTCCCTTTGGAAGGCAACTAAGTACCTCAAAAGGCCTCGCATTCATGCTCCTGCAGTGAGAAAACCTGATGGAGAATGGTCTCGTGACAACCAATCTAAAGCTGATGCATTTGCTGAGCATCTTGCAAACATCTTCACACCTAATCCTGCTTCACCAGATGAAGAACCACTGGACGATATTCCAGAACAACAACCCCTAATGGATATACCTCCTGTCAAAGTACAGGAGGTAGTCAGAATAATTAAGCAGGAAATAAATCCTAAAAAGGCTCCTGGATATGACCTCATAACTGGCCAGATAATGAAACACCTCCCAAGAAAAGCGATTGTAAAAATTACTCAAATTATTAACTCAGCCATCTTTCATCGTTACGTTCCTCAGTTGTGGAAGATTGCCGAGGTAATTATGATCCCAAAACCAGGAAAACCAACAGACCAGCTAACATCCTACAGGCCCCTTTCATTGCTGCCAGTAATATCCAAGCTGTTTGAAAAGCTTATCAACCATTGATCAGGTTCATAGAATAGTTAACACCATCGAAGAAGCATTAGAGCAGAAGAAAGTTTGTTCAGGCATCTTCCTGGACGTAGCCCAAGCGTTCGATAAGGTCTGGCACGAGGGCCTTAAATATAAACTGAAGAAGATGTTACCATATCAGTACGTCGAGCTGCTCAGTTCTTATCTTTCAGAGAGGTATTTCCGTATCAAACAGGATGATGCTTACTCTAAGCTCATGAAAATAAACGCAGGTGTACCACAAGGTAGTGTATTAGGCCCACTCCTATACCTCCTGTACACATGCGATTTACCAGAGTTCCCAGGAAACGTCACAGCTACGTTTGCTGACGACACTGCAATCCTGGCAGTTGGAGACAGCAATGATGAATCAATCAACAAACTCAACAAATCTATCTCCAAAATCAGTCATTGGACGTCCACATGGAGGATAAGGTTAAATGAGGCAAAGTCGGTGCATGTTGATTTCACCAACCAGAAAATCAACTACATCCCACTTTACCTCAACAACGTGGCAATTCCCTACGCGAATAAAGCCAAATACCTGGGCATGACGCTTGACGCCAAGCTCAGGTGGAAAGAACATGTGAAAAAGAAGAAGGCCGAACTGGTGATAAAACTTAGAAAAATGTACTGGCTTATTGGCAGGCAATAATCCATGACCATTGGTAACAAGCTGCTTCTGTACAATCAAGTGCTTAAGCCAGTTTGGACGTATGGAGCACAGTTGTGGGGATGTACAGCTCCAACCAATAGACTGATTATCCAGCGTTTTCAGAATACCGTACTACGATGCATCACTGATGCACCTTGGTACTTCAGAAATGATGCTCTTCACCGCGAACTGGAAGTGGACAGCATAGACGAAATAATCAAACAGAGGGCTACCGCTCATCTAGCCAGACTACGAGGTCATGTCAATGAAGAAGCTGTGAAGCTACTTGACGTGCAAGACCTAACTAGGCGTCTCAAGCGCACAAAACCACATGAACTTGTGTAGGAAGTGAATTTGCTGAACCTCAGAAGGACATGGACTGGAATAATGGATCTTGAGTCCCAATAATTATGTAGAGAATTTAAGTCAGAATAATATTGTTAATAAGTTATTGCTTGGTGCAATAAAAAATTATGGAAAAAAAAAAGATGCGGACCACGGACTCAAAGAGGGAACTATTACTCCTTCTGCTAATGCTAATAGTCCTCGTGACTGCTGTTTAACTTCTTCTCGTAAAGCATCAGGGATGATGTAAGGCTGATTGTGAACTGGTTCTGCATCACCCGTATCTATCTGTTGGGCAACTTGAAGTCTACGCCCTTCCTTTCCCGGTTTCTCAAAAACTCGCGAGAACTTCTGAAGCAGGTGTATAATGTACGATTTTTCACCATTTACCATGTGATTCACCTTCTCCTTAATTATCTCGTCAGTACTTCTGGCGTTCTCGTCCCATCTCTCTATGGGGAATTCCGCTGCTTCCTCGTTCTCGATGGATTCTTCGTTTTCCATCGTATGAATGGCAAGTAAACGCGGGGTTGATGGTCCAGGTTCCGGGCCCTTATTGTCGGGTGCAGGCGGCGGATTTTCCTGATGAGGAACCTTCGATTTCTTTCATTGCCTGACTTCACGCTCAGCATATTGTTCCATATATCGCCCACAAGTTTCTTCCACTATCCGCTGGATAGCATGTGCCATTTCTTCTTGTTCGTTTCGGTTCATTTCCACCTGTGGTGCAGATTCTTCCTCTTCTTGCGTCACGTTAACTTCGATGTGGGGGGTTTCTACGTCTTGTACCTCCTCCACTCTTTCTCCAAGTCTCGCTATTCAAATACGCGGCGATGTTATCGGTTCATTTCGAATTTCTTCCAATTCACTGGGGTCGTTTTCCACTATTTGTAACGGCGAGTCTTCGCTGGTCACAGTTGAGTCGTCAATCAACCTTTCTTCTTTCTCCTCAACGTCATTATCCTCAGTATCCACAGACATCACACTGGGGGTTGTTGGCGGAGAAAGTTCGTTTAAAGAGAATACTCTATATTCTCCTGACGTTCGTTTTCCTCGTTCATCTACTTCACCACTACTTTCTGGTAAGGGTCCTACTAGGGCAACATCTCGAGTTGTCATGAGATTTTTCCCTATCTCATCTTATTTACCACAACTTTTTATTGCTAGCCAGTCCATAATAGGCAGTGCTGTAGATTTACCTTGGTATAACTTCTCTTCTTCATCTTCCGGTAAGTCTTCAATTTCTACCCTCAAGTCTAGCGGTAGATGTTTATTGGAGTATTCCTTCATTTGGGGTTCCCGATCATGGGGATCTTCCCTTGGCAATCTTGTGCAATCACACAGTGATCTCTCCCAGGCAATCATGTACTGTGATCAAGGTAGGGGTTGGCAATCATCATGATCGTCGGAATAGCTTTCCATGTCCCCGTCTTCTGGTTCTGGTCTGGGGGATCGTGATTGGCAATCATTGTGCTTACACGCTTGTGATCGGCTATCCTCATGATCACGCCCTCGTGCGTGGCAATCCTCCTGATTGCATATTTGTGCTCGGTGATCCTCCTGTTTGCGTCTTCCTGCTCGGCGATCCTCATGATTGCATCCTCCTGATTGGCGATCTCCCTGATCGCATCTTTGTGCTCCATACTTCGTTGTTGATGATGACTCTTCATCGGCTTTCCTACATGGCTTCTTCCAGGGCTGGAGTTGGCAATCACCATAATCGTGTGATCGCATCCCTTGTCTTGCTGTTTGCGGTCGTCCTGAGGCAAACTTTGCATAAGTTGGTTTTCTTGAACTGGTTGGGCGATCATCATGATCGCGAGCATCGTCCTCTTTTCGTTCAAGATCACGTCCAACAATCTCTCAGACAGACAGAGCATCTCGGCCCGTCTGGCTTCGGCGGTAGCGGCAATCACCGGGTCTTCTTTCCCTCGACGTGGTTTACGCTTCTTCTTTCTTCGTCGGTTGCTCGTCCGATTTTTCTTCCGTCGTCGTAGGGCCACTAACTCCTTCGTTCTCTGTACTACTTGACGATGATCCTGCTTCACCTAGGAGATCAATATTCGTAACCAAACCTACAGTTATGGGAGAGTATTGCCCATCCCTAAGAATTACAGCTTCATTTTTCTCAGGCTGTATAACCATCGGGATTTTCTTCATTAAATCCATTCTAAATAAGTCTAATCCCGAACCTTCGTCAGAAAAAACTAAAAAGGTGTGTTCTACCTCTCTATCTCTTACCGTGAGGGCCGGTTTTTAGAACCTCCGTCAAAAGTTAGCGGCCGCTAGAGCTCGTCCTGCTCCTTTGTCTCGTTTTTGAAACCTCGATTAAGGATTTGACGGTCGCTAGTTTGGCAGAACTCCAGCGGCCCGAGCTGGTCCGATTAAGAAGCCGCTAGCGCTTCTCATTGGCTAGCGAGCGGAGACCGGTTCCCACCAAACCAAGCTGGCAAACACCGAACAGCTGATTTCTTCACCTTCCAGAGCTTCTCTGTAGCCCAGTTATCTCTTTTAAGTTTTTACCTACCTATATACTGCAAGTTTGTGCTTGATTATTCTTTTTGTTCATTTCTCCTTTTAATATAAGGGACAATTTAGAGGAAGCGCGATACATGGGAATCGTGGAGCCTCTCACGGACGACGAGGATGCCTTGGAATTGGTAGCAACTCTTGTTCGTGGTCCCAATATTTTGCGTTTGAGGTCCGAATGTTTTGAAAATTGGAACGATTCGGAATTTTGTCATCGATTTAGACTGACGAAAAATGCATGTTTGTATGTCCTGTCTCTGATAGCTGACTACCTGCCCATCAGACACGACCAAAGGTAAGTCGAATATTACGAATTATGTATGCTAAATTACCGAAACATTTCCGCTTTTCGATTTTGTTGGGGTGTTCTATAGTACCTACTGCTCCCCATTGTGTTATGATGTTTCGTAATAGAGATTAAAACGCAGTTTGGGCGAACGAATATGTTTAACGCTTGCTTCAGCAACATTATGCGCTTGCGTTTCAACGTGATGTTGACAAAATGACAAAAAGCAAGTAGGTACCTAGTTGCAAACTTTCAACTTGTTGAGAATAATTGACAACGATCGGTATTTTGAAATACCTACTGCAAATTTTCGAAAATTTGAATTTTCCTCTACCCATTTTCCAGCACTTTTACTTGGGTTTAACTCCCAGCTTTTCAAATGGTCTAGTATGATAACCACTCTTTTACATTGGTGTGTATGCCATAAGGGAACAAGGATCCGTGAGTCCTACTTTATGTTACTATGCATTCCCTACTCCTACTCAACACTATTATCTTCGTTTGTTTTAGGTGGAGAACAGTCTGAATTGTATCGAAATAGGAAAGGTTTTTTTTCGATCGACGTTCAGACAGTCGCAGATGCGGATCTGAAAATAACCGACATTGTCGCGAGATGGCCAGGAAGTACACACGACAGCCTGATATTTCTAAATTCCAGTCTGAGGGTAAAGATGGAAGCAAATAGCTTCAATAATAGTGTCCTACTGGGCGACAAGGGTTACGCCTTGAAACCTTACCTCATCACACCAATTCATCATCCCCAAAATTCTTTGGAAAGTAAATTCAATGAAGCACACATTCAAACAAGGAACGTAGTGGAGAGAAGCTATGGAGTATGGAAGCGACGTTTCCCTGTTCTTTCTAATGGCTTACGAGTCAATATAAAAAACGTGCAGGCAATTATTGTTGCCACTGCCGTTTTACACAATATTGCAGTATTATTTAAGGAAAATACTCCGGAAGTGAGTGATGAGACACAACGACTCATTGACGAATCATTGTCTGTGGAATCACAGCGGAATGATGGTGCGACTTCATCTAGTGTTCGTAATCCACGTCACGACTCATTGTCTTGGAATCGGAATGATCATATCTTTTCAGCAACTACCACGTATTTTTTCGGTAATTTTCTATCATATTTTCAGCAACTACCATAAATTATTTTTTCAATAAACGGTATCATAGTACTACACGTGTTTGACTCCTTTTTACGGAGACTGCTCAGTTTCATATTAATAATAGGTTTACAGCAGCAGTTATCACTAAAATGGTCTGGATATTTTGTCGATGATTTAATTTATCTACCAGAACTAAGTAGTACTTCTTGAGTTGAAAAAAAGTGAAAAATAATTTTTTTCAATTTCCTGGCAAAACATTACTAGTGCTAAATTTTTCGTAATAAAAATGATAAAATAGACAAAAATCATTTGTCATTACGACAGCATTTTAAATTAAGCTGCTTCCAAGGAATATAGCTACAGCAAGCGCAATTCACATCAATTTTTTTCAAGTACGTATACGAATGACCAGAGATACAAGAAAACGTAATGATTGGATGTATTTAGGATCAAAACAAGGGTGCAGGCACCAATATCAGACACTTAAAGATAGAATTTTTAGGGTTTTCAATACTGTGAATCATGATTCCACCAAACATGCGTTGGGGCGACTTCTTAACAACTCACCAGGACATGGAATTCAATTGATTTTTTTGGTTCTATAGATTTCTATAGTGGTTTGTATATTGATGTGGTTTTTCCAAAACCATGTTTTTGGACGAGTAACAGACACAGAGAAATTTGAATGGCGCCTGTCTCAGACACCCTCCAGGACCAGAATCAGACACTTCAATCAAACAAACAAATAAAGAGAAACTTTTGTTATCAAATAAACGTTTATTCTATTCATACTTAGGTAACACTGTGAGGTAGAAAAAAATTTTCACATAAATTCTAGTGTGGACTGAAGGTAACTTGAGTGATTATTATTTATTGCAGCAGTATTTTCGTTCATTGTTATTTGCAATACCAATATCAAAATTCCTATTAAATGGAATGTAAACATGGACTTTAATAAGCGTGGAAAAATATAATCTATACATATCGCTGTGACAAGTGAGTCCATTTGTGGATTTCTAATTTTTTATTTGACTGAGTACCCAGTCAAAAACCAATTGTAGAAACAAAAATCGCAACATAAATTACAATGTAACTTGAATAATTAAGTACTTTTTCCTAGAAACAGTCATTTCATGAAAATTAGCAAATGTATCCAGGAAAAAAAGAACTGTGCGAAGAACAAATATCAGACCTTTCTGGTGGTTCCAGATTGCCTACGTTCCCAACTACCTACATGGAAGCTCCTACATCTTGGCACTTGTAATACATTACTTACCAAAACTTTACTCCTTGTTTAACTAAAAGCAATACTATTACACCTAAATTCATGAGTTGGTATCTACTGTCCAAATTTTGTAGAAAAAGTATTGAATTAAACCAAAGACCAGTATCAGACACTGTTTAGTACCAGTCACCCCTGTCTGATACTGAGTTATATGATTGAGATGGCCATTGTAGTTGAAGGAGTGAATTTCAAGTTTCCAATATCGAAAATACACGAGAAAACCCAAAAATGTCAAATGGTCGTTTTTTTCTCATTAAATCAAGGAAAAATCGACTAGTTTTGGTCCTACATCCAATCATTCACTAGTCCCCTAAACCCTAGTCAATAAACTACCACATAGTCAAAACAGGTAATGCCTTCACATATTGTATTCTTGTAAAGTTGAATATCTAAAATAGGGTAATAAAAATCACAGGTTCTAAATCAAGATGTTATTATTATTATGAAAATTTTTAATGAAAAAACTAGGAACCACACATGAAACAAATTAAATGTTTTCCCCCTTGATAGCAGCCATTTTGGCGGCATGTAACTCCTCCATCATTTCCATTTTTCTCACGAGCATTTGAATCCTCATCTCACTCTCCTTCTTCCTCCCATCAACATCTGCTTTGTGTAGCTCTTCTTCCTCGCTGCTCTTTCCTCTATATCTGCTTTAAGCAGCTCCTCAAGATACTGCATCTTCTTCCTGAACAATTCATTTTTTGCTGAGCTTGGGTAGCTGCGTCTGAAGCGACTGCTGAAGATTTATTCATTCAGCATAGATCTTACTGTGGGATCTAGGTTTATTTTATAATAATAATATAATACACCTTGGGGAGAGAGATCGCAATAGAACTTTATCCGTCACCAATAGATAACACAATCAATCCCCTGTTGTTCTTGTTGGTTGTCACATCTTTCCCCCCTCTTATTTGAGATGATTTAAGAAAAACAATAACTTTCCCCTCCAAAAATCATAAAATTTGTAACATATGAAATGAAATGTCTTTGAAATGGAAATAAACTCAAAGTAATTGGTGACGTTCAAATTTCTTCGATGAGACGTCGAGGCTTTATTCTAAGGCGTTGTGGTCGACCCGCCATGTTGACCATTGACTTGGGAGTTTTACTTGTGCTAGTCCCAGGTATTAAGTTGGTCACTTTAGCTGACTGGATTGTGCGTGTCAGCACCGGTGGACTTGGGCCAACTGGCGTTTTCTCCCGTGTAAGAGGAATAATGGGAGAGTCTTCTTCACTCACCAAGGACTCTGGTTCCTCTGGTTGTTCTAAACCTTCCAGGGTGCGCCGTGTTTGGTCTATATGACGAGTCCAGGTTTTGTCAATTTCAGGAATGTAGACACTGATTCGTCTAGGTCCCAGATTCTCCTTCACAACCCCCTTCACCCATTTTTCTTCCCCCTTCCTGTAATTACGTACCCATACTTCTTCAGAGGAAATGGGGGGAGGTTTTCCTTCAGACCCACCGTAAGCCGCTATCTGGTTCAACTGCCGCTCATGAACTCGTTCCGACGTGGGTGGTGGTCTAAGAAGGTCCAGACGACTGCGTAGATCACGGCCCATCAAAGCTCTTGCAGGTGAAATCCCTGTGACAGAGTGAGGTACATTTCTGTAATGAAGCAGAAAACGCTGAAGTGCGAGGTCCAGATTGGGAGTGGTCGCTTCACTAAGGGCAGTCTTTAGTGCACACTTCACAGTCTTCACAGAATTTTCTGCGGCACCATTGGATTTCGGGAAATAAGGGGCTCCACTTCGAAACCTGATTCCATTTCGCTTTAGAAACAATTCTAACTCCTCAGATTCGAAAGACGAGTAGTTGTCTGAAACCAGTACCTCCGGAACTCCAAATCTGGCGAAAATTGGTCGTAACATATTGATTGTTGCGGAAGCTGACATTGTGCGAGTTTCCAAAGCTTCTAACCATTTGGAATGGCTATCTACTAAAACGAGATAATATCGGCCCTCCAATGGCCCCAAATAGTCCATATGCACTCCGAACCATGGATGGGTTGGCCATTCCCAAGGAATAAGGGGTTTTTTAGGGGGTTATCTTTATTGGCATTGCACGCTGCACACTGTTTCACCATGGTATCAATGTCTAAGTTAAGTAGTGGCCACCAGACATACGATCTAGCCAAGGACTTTGTTTTGCAAATCCCCATGTGTGAAGAGTGAAGTTCCTTCATCACCTTCGCTGTTAGCTTGGCTGGTACCACCACTCAGTAGCCTAAAAGCAAAATGTCTTTCTCCGAGTGCAATTCTTCTTTACGGCGATAGAAAGGCTTGATGTCATCTTCAATTGTCGTTGGCCATCCCAGTTTCAGATATGATATAACCTTCTGAAGAGTTGCATCCTTCCGAGTCTCTGAAAGAATGTCTTTGTAGAGTAGAGGCAGATCTGTATTTTCATCAAATACATAATAAATTGCTGGATCCATTTCACTAGGTCGCTGGGATGGTGTAGGAAGTGGAGCTCTAGAAAGCCAATCAGCAAAATTTTTGTTCGTAGAGACCCACTCTACGTCATAGGAATAATTTGCTAGGAAAAGCGCCCATTGTTGAAGACGATTTGCAGCACACTGTGGAATACCCTGCTTTGGGCCAAAAATACTGAGTAGTGGCCGGTTATCATTAACTAAAATCCATTTCCGACCGTACAGGTATAGATGAAATTTTTGGACTTCAAATACCAAAGCAGCCGCCTCTCGTTGGATTTGTGAGAAATTTTCTTCTGCTGCGGTCAAGGTTCGGGATGCAAATGCTAAAGGTCGTTCAATGCCATCATAGTATTGTGATATCATGGCCCCTAGCCCTTGACCAGAACTGTCTACGGTCAGTCGAATAGGGTAGGCAGGGTTATAGTGTGCGAGAGATCTATTCTTCTGGACAATGTTTTTAATGGATTCAAAGGCTTTTTTACAAGCATCACTCCATTCCCATTTTTGGTGTTTTCTGAGCAGGATGTAGAGAGGTTTCAATACTGTAGGAAGCTCAGGCAAGAACCTTGACAAAAAATTTACGAACCCCAAGAAAGCTTGCAGTTCTTTGACTGAGTTAGGCTTGGGTGCCTCAGTGACGGCGGAAACCTTTTCATCGGTGGTATGCAACCCTGTCTCGTCAATGCAAAAACCCAAAAACTCGAGAGAGCGGAGCCTACTTCACATTTTTTTTGTGAGAGTGTCAGCCCTGCATCTTGCAGCCTATCCAATACCAACCTCACTCGTTGTTTGAGTACCTCCAAGGATGGAGCTCCAATCACAATGTCATCCAGAAGCGCTGATACCCCTGGTATTGCTGATATTAAGTTATCCACAATTTTTTGGAATTTTTGAGGGGCTGCTGAAATTCCATAGGGCATGCGTGTATAACGGAACAATCCCCATTGGGTAGTGATTGTTACTAAGTCCCTGGATTCCACATTGAGTTCGCACTGTTGATAGGCATGTTTGCAATCCAACTTGGCATAAAACTTGTTTCCCCCTACTTTCTGGAATAAATCTTCAATCCGTGGGAGGGGGTGTGGATCGATCCTCAGGTAAGGATTAAGACTTACCTTATAGTCTCCACAGATCCTTACGGTGTTGTCTTTCTTCATCACTGGACAATAGGTGATCCAAAAGAACTATAATCTACTGGTTCCAGGATTCCTTCTTTGAGTAGCCTGTCCAGTTCTTGGTTTACTTTGTCAACCAAAGCGTAGGGCAATTACGAGCCTTAAGAAATCTAGGTCGTGCATCAGGTATTAAATCTAGATGAATTTGACCCTTGGTAAATTTGCCCAATTTGTCAAAAAATACGTTTGGGTATTCTGCGGTTAATTCTTCCATCAGATCGGTGTCCCTTTGAAAATGGATTGGATCCATGATTTGGAAACCCAGTTTGTTGAACCATGTTCTACCCATAAGGGGAGGCCCCTTAGATTCTACCACAAAGAATTGCATGTGGGGATGAACTTTACCTTCATATGAGACATCTACATGGCCAGTACCAACAGATTGTGATTTTTCTGTGAAATAGGTGGTAAAGGTCTTTTGACTGTAATTTCAAATTAGGTAAATATTTTTCCCACACCATTTTTGGAATCATGGTACTTTTGCAACCAGTGTCTACCTCAAATTTAATAAATTGACCGTTCAATTTCAAATTCACGGTGAACGCCTTATTTTCCTCCACCTCAGCACTTGTCTTAATGTGATATAGTGGTTCTGAGCTACCTGAGTCACTGTCACTCTGTTGGTCATTAACAAAGTGGGTTTTCTCAATCTTTCGTGACGTTCCCTGATCATTGGTCTTAACCCCAGAATTTTCACCATGAATTTTTTGAGAATGCCCTCTCGTCCTGCAAACCTTGCAGTACCAATTTCTAAATCGGCAGAGTTTTTGTTCATGTGAACTTAGCCCGCAAGAGCCACAAGGCCCAAAATCGATCCTTTTCTTGTTTGCCTCATTGTTTTGCTTACCAAATTGCTTAGCATGTTTCTTTATGTAGTTCACTGGCTCTCTTTTAATATCCGCAAGTGTCGAATCCAAAATATACCGTGTCAAAGATGCCTCTTTGGAATTAGCAATTTTCACTAAATTTTCCAACGTTGCAGTCGATGCTTCCTCTTCAAAACAACGGTCTCTCACTTTGCCTTTACCCAGCCCGATTATGAATCTATCAGTCAAAAATGCGTCTAGCTGTAACCAAATTTACAATTTACTGCCAAATGCCTTAGATGACGAAGCCATTCATTTACTGACTCATTACTTTCCCGCACAGCATTATGAAACTTATATCTGGCGGCAAACGAAGACTCTGTAGGAACAAAATGATTTTCAAACAATAGGACAAGCTCCGCTTAAGTTTTTTCTTCTGGAGTACTAGGAGCAGCTAGATCCGTCATATTATTATAGGCTTCCTGGTCTAGGGCATTCAAAAGAATAGCGCTTGTTCGGGCTGAAGTATTAATGCCATTAGCTCTAAAGAAATTTTCTAAACGGGGTTTGTACCCCTTCCAATCACTGGTAGGGCTAAACTCATGCACTTGTCGCAAAAGACCTGTAATTGGTTCGTCTTGTTCCTCTGCATTGTTTTGGGCCATGTTCCCGAACACTAAAAATCTAAGAAACACAGTACCTTGCTTACTAGTACAGGGTCTCGAAGATCAATGTAGAAAAATTGATCAGGCTGGTTGAAAAAATTCCACGCGGAGAAGAACAAAGGAAACGTTATGCCGGTACCCCGAAAGTAGGTCACTCCGATCCCGAACTACGCGATCGATTCACCGGCTGATATCAGCTTAACTCAGCTTTAACCGGACTCCGAAACACGTCTCAGGATCCCATCCTCGTCGCCAATTGTGGGATCTAGGTTTATTTTATAATAATAATATAATACACCTTGGAGAGAGAGATCTCAATAGAACTTCATTTTATCCGTCACCAATAGATAACACAATCAATCCCCTGTTGTTCTTGTTGGTTGTCACACTTACTAAACCATGAACAGTGACGAAATGTTACTTCATTAAATTAATACTTGGATATATTCTCACCATCAGTTCGCAAGGCACTGGAGGTGTGGGCACTCGTTGTGGAGGTGTGGTCCGTATGGGAAGGATTGGCAGCTGAAATCAGATAACAGGTTATGAGCTAAGTTTTTTGTTAATTACAATAATGTGGACAGTTTTCACAAAAACTCGATACTGTTAATAGTGATATAAGTCATCTTACCAATTGATGGTTGAGTTGTCATATGGACTGCTCCTGAAGTGGATGGCAGGCCCATGCTGGGATGAGTCATGACAACTAAAAGGAGATTGAGATTTTGATGAATTCAGTAAGATACTTTAAAAAGCCAACTACAATAACTTATACAAACTTACCCAATGTTGATGAGGTAGCGGCGGGTACATCAATAACCTCTAGGGTGGCTTCAACAGCGTCCTCTGAATAAAAAAAGACAATGTTAATATGGTTGTAAGTCACACAGATCAGTTTGATGGTGGCTCAAGTGTGAAACGAGGTTGAGTAGTTATTAGTTAACATGACACGCAGGAAATGATAGTACCTTCTTCAAGTGTCGAGGGTCCATCAAGGAGTGCATTATAGGGGGCAATTAATGGAGACGTCATATGTTGTCTTTTATCTGTCATCCCTGAAAATAAAGAACAATGGCAAATTATGGCGTAATTGTCATTTTAGCTACTTCCCTCAGCGCCTAGGCCACATTCACCCCAATTTTCCTTGTACCAAAAATAACGTGGCCTATGAAGATAGAAAATTCTTTCAAATTTAGAAAGATGGTCGATTTCTCCTCGAACGCTGATAGAATGTAGAAAAGAAGGGAAACCAAGGAAAACTTAACTTACGATTATATTTGTTGGCCGAAAATTCGCTATCACTGTCGAAGACGGATTCCAGGCCAGTCGCTTGAGTGCCCATTATTTCTAACAAATTAGTTTGTACTTACGTCTCAGGTGCTGCTAGGGGTGGTCCACCTCCAGTGCCTTTTACGTGGGCTTTTTGATCAGCCAACTCCTTCTTAACTTTCCGCTTTAAGTTATAGTATTTATTTTGGAGAGCCACTGCTGAAAAACAATAAAATGCAAGGTAATACTCGACATAAAATGAAATAGTATTAAAATAGAATTAGTCGAATTCACAAACTGAAATATACCTAATACTTTTTTATTTGACACAGTGGATTCCACAATGTAAGATCTCTTAAAAGAATCTCGAAGTTAATTAAAAACATATTGAAAAAGTTAAAGTAGTTAATTAAAAAGGAATTTCAAATAGAAGACTGTCCAAAATTATTGTAGTATCCCAATCTTGTTTTAAACCTCTTACATACGTGATGATGGGTCCGTATTTGTTTCTGTATTGTTCGATATATTGGATTAACTCACGTTATTGCTCCAGCCAAAACCTCGATTCTGATAATTCTCAAGGCGATCATACCCTTTTATTATTGTTAACAATGTGTTTCCTATTATTTTCTCTAACCCTATTTTCTTGAAGACTTTGTTGGAACAAATTTGAAGGGGAATAGTTAAATCAAATATCTAAACCAAATAGTTAAACAATGCGTTTCCTATTATTTTCTCTAACCCATTTTTCTTGAAGACTTTGTTGGAACCAATTTCATGGGGAATAGTTAAATCAAATATCAACGTTCAGAGATTGCAGGATAGGTAAGCAGGAATTTGCCCATAACTCAGTTGAATTCTTATACTTTTCTATACTTCTTGTTACCTACGTAAGTACCTATAGATCGAGATGTAGGTAGGTAGCTACTTACCACTTCGAGGCTGATTTCCTGAGGATTGGCAGTTGAAATTATTTGCCAAGCTCTCCCAAATTTCCTTCTTTCGTTTCAACGACACGCCGTCTGTTCGCTTATTTTCAATCACATCTTTGTGACAGGAAACCAAATTAACCAATAATTCCTCTTCATGAGGAGTGAAATTGGGTCCCCTCTTGTCCATTATCCTGAAAGAGGTGACCTTATGAACGAAAGCGCAGCCATGGAAACATCAGTTAAACATATCAAAATACAATGGAATATACCTAGGTACTGGAAACGAATCGTAATAATTTTGATAAGGTGACGACATTTCTAGTAAGTTTTCTTCAGGTAAATACATAATTTAATGAAAAAACAGTTCATCACCCACGAGCTAGATGCGTCAACTCAAGAGATGACAAACATTTCGTAAAGAAGTCGGTAACCGAGTTTACCCTAATCAAATTATGTAGGTAGTAATATGTACTTACTGTGTACTGAGAAGAACCAACAAACAAAAAGTTTGAAAAACAAGGTATTTATCAAATTCTATAAACAAAACACTTTCAAAAACATGAAATTCACGAGAAAAGTGGTATAGCGGTAAGCGGAATAGTGAAAGTAGAAACACCCCTGACGTTATCACAGTTGTTCAAGTAGGCAAAACCCGCAACTCTTGTAAGAACACAGTCTGGGCAGAGCATACATCTTGGAGTGGGGATAGCGGCGCTATCACTGTAACGGAGCGTTGTTGGAGGTTCAAAAAACGGTCTAGATTGACGGGCCATAGCTGTAGTTAGCGGCCGTTCTGAAATGGCTCTGTCAACGGAGTTTAGCGGAGGTTCGAAAAACCGGCCCTGAGTCTTACCGTTTGTTCACCACAAAAATTTAAAGGTTGCCCATCCACTCCCCACGCAACCGCGTGAGTCGGGCGTAACGCAGTCCCGGCAATAGGTCTCGCGAGGACTGACACCGCAGCTCCAGTGTCTAAAATCAAGTCCTTATATTCTCCGTTCAATTCCACCAGTATATGCATAGGTCGTGCGCTGTTATACTTTACCATTGGTATTCTTCCTACATCGCTACTAACTTTCATGAGTTCCATGCTTCCTTCATCTTGAACCGGGGATGACAATCTGCAATTGTGTGTTCCCTTAATCCGCAGTAGTCGCAAAAAACCGTTTTTTGAGGGTTTCTAATGCATTCTACTGGAAAGTGATCTTTTAATTTGCAAAAGATACACTGGAATCGCGGTTTGGGTCGTTGGGGCACCTTCGTTGTTACAGGAGGGGCTCTGCCAACTCTTCTCGGGCATTTATCGGCGAAATGACCAGCTTGTCCACATTTGTAGCATTTCTTTTCTTGCTGGACGTTTACGGCCGAAATTTCCCATTTTGGTTCTTCTTCCTCTATCCCTAGAGTTCCACGAAGTTCTTCAGCTCTCTTCAAAGCCTCTTCCAACGTATGTGGCGGATTATTAAGAAGGTGCGAACTCAACTCCTTTCGCAACCCTCTTGTAAATGCTCTCAGCGTTCTTCTTCTAATCCAATCTTGCCGCTGTTGTTTCATAAGGTCTTCACCTTCTTCTTTCACTGCGGACTGTGCCAATCGATGCACACGTTCCGCAAATTGCCTTGACATCTCCGATGGGAGTTCCTTCGCTCCCCACAGGAGTGCTGCTGCTTTTGCTTTGTTTTCCTTATCAAACCACGCAAGCATCGCTCGCTTGGCTTCGTCGTACGGATTGGGTCCTTCATGATTCGGCGCATTGTCTATTAAAAACTGCTTGGCTGTACCCTTAGCCTTCGCCCTCAATAACCTTAATTGCTTCTGCTGCGGTAGCTCTCCCGCTACATCTTCAAAAAGTTTAAAAAACGCTGCCACAGTGATGGATCCAGGTTTGTCAGGGTCCCAATTCTCGATCTCCAGGAACATAGACCTAGGAACATCCAAACCCGCATTTACCCTATATCCCTCTTCATCACTCACTCGATTTCTCTCCGAAATTTCGTTGTACGATTTAAGCAACCTAGACACTTGTACCATTAGCGAATTTGTATTATCGTCACTCTCATCTCCAGAGGCCATGCTGGAGTAGTTCAATGCCCTCGGGATCACAAACAACCTATTCAATCCTAACCCTTCCACCTTGATGTCACTACCTGCTCCTGGCAGTGGGACCTAATGGATCTTTTACGACCTTGTTTTGATGGGGTTAGTGTCCGGCGTGCCGCACAATAACTAATCCTGCTAGCTGCCACCAATTTTGTAAGCCTCCCTCCACTTGGGATTTTCCTAATTGCCTTATGGGTGTAAATAAATGTCAATGGTAGCGGACCAGAAGGGTCAACGATCCCTGAAGGGGCTTACTGTAAAGATCCAGATATACTGCAGGGGAGACAGGGTAGTGACAAAACAACACCAGTTGCATAAAATGGTTTATTAACCAAAAATAGTAAATAGGACAAAAATAGTTGTATACGGAAATTAACAAAGATATGCAAAAATAAATGCGTAATTCTTAAGGGAAGTATGTGAATGCATAAACCTTACAGCTAAACATCAACACAAGAATTCAAAGATATCAAATAGCATGTGTAAGTTTAAGACCAGATGAAATTGCAATAAGTGAATGTGTTACGTCCACTCGAAGTATTGCGATCACCTGATCGATTTTCATTTGTTTATTTTCAATGATTTTCGAAACCTCGGAGAATAAATTTACTTTGTAATTGGGATTCGATCGTGTTTGATTTTCTAATTGACTTACATTTATATATTTGTGCACGGTGAGCAATTAGCTTAGGTAAAAGATCGGATTCCAGTCACAACATCTGGCATCCCTTACAATTGAACGGATCTACGATTTGGATTAATGATGGAACAGACCAAAAAAGAAAGGACCATTGCAAGACACATATTTTCACGGGCATGTACGGCGCTGGTGCAGGAGTTGGCTAAGGACGAAGTGGATCACGTAGCGGCTTTGGCAAAAATGGAATTGATGGAGTTCGAAGCGCAGAGATTGTTTAGCATTGACAACGAAATGAAGGCACTACTGATGGCGGAGGACATGGATGAGGAAGTACGTTTGAAAGAGTTTGAGGATATGAGTGACTATAGGAGTAAGTTTTTTCTGTTCAGAGGAAAGTTTGAAGCGTACAAGAGAGCAGAGAAAGAAGCGAAAGAAAATGTAGATGTTCAGTCAGTAGTTTCAAGTAGCGCTGATCAGTATATAAAGAGTGAGAGAAATTTTAAATTGCCAAAAATAGAACAGAAGAAATTTGATAGAGAATCAGAATTGAAGGCCAAAAATATTATATTAACTGACGAAGGGCCTAGAGCACCAGACATCACCCTACTACTAGGAGCAGATGTTATAAGTAAATCGCTCACAGGACGTATTGAGTCACTACTTAACTCAGATTTAGTTTTCGTTGAGACGTTGTTGGGGTGGACAGCAATGAGGGAGTACCCGCAGAGAGATTTGTCTTCGCTGTGCTTATCAAATCTCAACATATCATGGGAGCTTGAGACTCTAGGGGCCGGTTTTTAGAACCTCCGTCAAAAGTTAGCGGCCGCTAGAGCTCGTCCTGCTCCTCTGTCTCGTTTTTGAAACCTCGATTAAGGATTTGACGGTCGCTAGTTTGACAGAACTCCAGCGGCTCGAGCTGGTCCGATTAAGAAGCCGCTAGCGCTTCTCATTGGCTAGCGAGCGGAGACCGGTTCCCACCAAACCAAGATGGCGAACACCGAACAGCTGATTTCCTCACCTTCCAGAGCTTCTCTGTAGCCCAGTTATCTCTTTTAAGTTTTTACCTACCTATATACTGCAAGTTTGTGTTTGATTATTCTTTTTGTTCATTTCTCCTTTTAATATAATGGACAATTTAGAGGAAGCGCGATACATGGCAATCGTGGAGGCTTTCACGGACGACGAGGATGCCTTGGAATTGGTAGCAACTCTTGTTCGTGGTCCCAATATTTTGCGTTTGAGGTCCGAATGTTTTGAAAATTGGAACGATTCGGAATTTTTTCATCGATTTAGACTGACGAAAAATGCATGTTCGTATGTCCTGTCTCTGATAGCTGACTACCTGCCCATCAGACACGACCAAAGGTAAGTCGAATATTACGAATTACGTATGCTAAATTACCAAAACATTTCCGCTTTTCAATTTTGTTGGGGTGTTCTTTAGTACCTACTGCTCCCCATTGTGTTATGATGTTTCGTAATAGAGATTAAACCGCAGTTTGGGCGAACGAATATGTTTAACGCTTGCTTCAGCAACATTATGCGCTTGCGTTTCAACGTGATGTTGACAAAATGACAAAAAGCAAGTACCTTGTTGCAAACTTTCAACTTGTTAAGACTAATTGGCACTGATCGGTATTTTGAAATACTTTTTAGTTCATTTATACAACTTTTCTTTAGCTATATTTGTTATCTTTAAAGGCTAGATACTTGTGTGAAAATTTTGTACCACAACTGTTTCCCTGACCCCCAACCCAAAGACAAAATATGGTGGCGTTTCATTGAAATTAATTCTTCACTTCATAGAAAAATAGACATATCCATGTCAAAAGGTTGAGTTTAGGGGTTCAAATGTGGCTTTTAAACTGGGGGAAGTCCAAAAGTACACCCTCCTGTTGTATTTTAAACTTTCGTATTTTCACTAATGGTTGGTCTGGTGGCTGGTCTGATATCTACTTACCCATTTTATTCTATTTTCAGAGGAACTCCTGTGAGTTCAGAAGGAATGCTGTTGACTGCACTCTCATTTTATGCAACTGGAGCATTTATGAGTGTATGTGGCGACAGGCACGGCATGCATAAATCCACTGTGTGCAAAATCGTACACTCAGTTTCACAAGCTATTGCATCCTTACGTGAAAATTTCATCACTCTTCCAGAGGATGAGGAAGAAATTAAGCATACTCGCCATAATTTATTCAGCATAGCGGGGTTCCCGAAATGCATTGGTGCAATTGATTGTACTCATGTCAGATTACAATCTCCAGGTAAGCGCAAATGTAATGTTCCTGCCTACCTAAAATAAATTGCCAAGCTTTAGGAATGTATTCTTTTACTAATTTCCCACAACCTTTGTCCCAAACGTTTTTTTTAATTTTAGTAAATCAATTCATTCTACCTACTGCCAATTTCCGAAAATTTGACTTTTCCTCTACCCATTTTCCAGCACGGTTACTTGGGTTTTTAACTCCCAGCTTTTCAATGGTCTACCATGATAACCACTCTTTTACATTGATGTGTATGCCATAAGGGAGCATGATTAGGTTCCATGAGTCCTACATTATGTTACTATGCATTACCTACATAAAAGTATTATCTTCGTTTGTTTCAGGTGGCGAACAGTCGGAATTGTTTAGAAATAGAAAAGGTTTTTTTTCGCTCAACGTTCAGACGGTCGCAGATGCGGATCTAAAAATAACCGACATTGTCGCGAGATGGCCAGGAAGTACTCACGACAGCCTGATATTTCTTAATTCCAGTCTGAGGGTAAAGATGGAAGCGAACAGCTTCAATAATAGTGTCTTACTGGGTGACAAGGGTTACGCCTTGAAACCTTACCTCATCACACCCATACATAATCCCCAAAATGCTTTGGAAACTATGTTTAATGAAGCACACATTCGAACAAGGAACGTAGTGGAAAGAAGCTATGGAGTGTGGAAGCGACGTTTCCCTGTTCTTTCGAATGGTTTGCGAGTCAAAATAAAAAACGTGCAGGCAATTATTGTTGCTACTGCCGTTTTGCATAATATTGCAGTATTATTTAATGAAAATACTCCGGAAGTGAGTGAAGCGACTCAACGTCTCATAGATGAAACATTGTCAGTGGAAACTCATTTGAATGATGGTGCGCCTAGAAATATTCGTGATCCACGACAACCGTTTCTGTCTTATTTTCAACAAATGCCATAAAACATGTTTACAATAAATGGTATTATTATGGTACTATACGTGTTTGAATCCTTTTTACTGAGACTACTCAGCTTCATATTACGTACCTCATATTAATAATAATAGGTTTACAACAGCAGTTATCACTAAAATGGTCTGGATATTTTGTCGATGATTTAATTTATCTACCAGAAGTAAGTAGTACTTTTTGAGTTGAAAAAAAAAAGTGGAAAATAATTTTTTTTCAATTTCCTGGCAAAATTTTACTAGTGCTAAATTTTTCGTAATAGAAATGATGAAATAGACAAAAATCATTTGTCATTACAACAGCATTTTAAATCAAGCTGCTTCCAAGGAATATAGCTACAGCAAGCGCAATTCACATCAATTTTTTTCAAGTACGTATACGAATGACCAGAGATACAAGAAAACGTAATGATTGGATGTATTTAGGATCAAAACTAGGGTGAAGGCACCAATATCAGACACTTAAAGCCAGAATTTTTAGGTTTTTCAATACTGTGAATCATGATTTCACCAAACATGCGTTGGGGCGACTTCTTAACAACTCACCAGGACATGGAATTCAATTGATTTTTTTGGTTCTATAGATTTCTATAGTGGTTTGTATATTGATGTGGTTTTTCCAAAACCATGTTTTTGGACGAGTAACAGACACAGAGAAATTTGAATGGCGCCTGTCTCAGACACCCTCCAGGACCAGAATCAGACACTTCAATCAAACAAACAAATAAAGAGAAACTTTTGTTATCAAATAAACGTTTATTCTATTAATACTTAGGTAACACTGTGAGGTAGAACAAAAATTATCACATAAGTTCTAGTGTGGACTGAAGGTAACTTGAGTGATTATTATTTATTGCAGCGGTATTTTCGTTCATTGTTATTTGCAATACCAATATCAAAATTCCTATTAAATGGAATGTAAACATGGACTATAATAAGCGTGGAAAAATATAATCTATACATATCGCTGTGACAAGTGAGTCCATTTGTGGAACCACACATGAAACAAATTAAATGTTTTCCCCCTTAACAGCAGCCATTTTGGCGGCATGTAACTCCTCCATCATTTCCATTTTTCTCACGAGCATTTTAATCCTCATCTCACTCTCTTTCTTCCTCTCATCAACATCTGCTTTATGCAGCTCCTCAAGATACTGCATCTTCTTTCTGAACAATTCATTTTGTTGCTGAGCTTGGGTAGCTGCGTCTGAAGCGACTGCCGAAGATTTGCTGTTTATCCATTTGTTGATGGAGTCCCTCACCTCTGTACGTTTAGTCCTTTTCCTGCCTGAAACAGTTTTAAATCAGCGTTAACTTTACTGCAATGACAGTGTCAGGCGATTCTTAGAAAGTATCATGAGAAGGTTGTTTTTTGTATATATCATTATCGGTTCCCTAAATTTGTGTAATTTATTCATTCAACATAGGAGATCTTGCTACACCATGAACAGTGGCGAAATAGATTAATACTTGGGTATATTCTCACTTTGACTCGTTGTTGGGGTCTGCTCTAAGCAGGAAGGATTGACCCCTGAAATCATAGAACAGATTTTGAGCTAAATTTTTCGTAACTATGATTTGGAATAATATTTGTGCATTTTATTCATTCAGCATAGATCTTACTAAACCATGAACAGTGACGAAATGTTACTTCATTAAATTAATACTTGGGTATATTCTCACCATCAGTTCGCGAGGCACTGGAGGTGTGGGCACTCGTTGTGGAGGTGTGGTCCGTAAGGGAAGGATTTGCAGCTGAAATCAGATAACAGGTTTTGAGCTAAGTTTTTTGTTAATTACAATAATGTGGACAGTTTTCACAAAAACTCGATACTGTTAATAGTGATATAAGTCATCTTACCAATTGATGGTCGAGTTGTCGTATGGACTGCTCCTGAAGTGGATGGCAGGCCCATGCTGGGATGAGTCATGACAACTAAAAGGAGATTGAGATTTTGATGAATTCAGTAAGATACTTTAGAAAGTTATTAAGCCAACTACAATAACATTATACAAACTTACCCAATGTTGATGAGGTAGCGGGGGGTACATCAATAACCTCTAGGGTGGCTTCAACAGCGTCCTCTGAATAAAAAAAGACAATGTTAATGTGGTTGTAAGTCACACAGATCGGTTTGATGGTGGCTCAAGTGTGAAACGAGGTTGAGTAGTTATTAGTTAACATGACACGCAGGAAATGATAGTACCTTCTTCAAGAGTCGAGGGTCCATCAAGGAGTGCATTGTAGGGGGCAATTAATGGAGACGTCATATGTTGTCTTTTATCTGTCATCCCTGAAAATAAAGAACATTGGCAAATTATGGCGTAATTGTCATTTTAGCTACTTCCCTCAGCGCCTAGGCCACATTCACCCCAATTTTCCTCGTACCAAAAATAACGTGGCCTATGAAGATAGAAAATTGTTTCAAATTTAGAAAGATGGTCGATTTCTCCTCGAACGCTGATAGAATGTAGAAAAGAAGGGAAACCAAGGAAAACTTAACTTACGATTATATTTGTTGGCCGAAAATTCGCTATCACTGTCGAAGACGGATTCCAGGCCAGTCGCTTGAGTGCCCATTATTTCTAACAAATTGGTTTGTAGTGACGTCTCAGGTGCTGCTAGTGGTGGTCCACCTCCAGTGCCTTTTACGTGGGCTTTTTGATCAGCCAACTCCTTCTTAACTTTCCGCTTTAAGTTGTAATATTTATTTTGGAGAGCCATTACTGAAAAACAATAAAATGCAAGGTAATACTCGACATAAAATGAAATAGTATTAGAATAGAATTAGTCGAATTCACAAACTGAAATATACCTAATACTTTTTTATTTGACACAGTGGATTCCACAATGTAAGATCTCTTCACACATGCAAGTTAATTAAAAACATATTGAAAAAGTTAAAGTAGTTAATTAAAAAGGAATTTCAAACAGAAGACTGTCCAAAATTATTGTAGTATCCCAATCTTGTTTTAAACCTCTTACATACGTGATGATGGGTCCGTATTTGTTTCTGTATTGTTCGATATATTGGATTAACTCACGTTATTGCTCCAGCCAAAACCTCGATTCTGATAGTTCTCAAGGCGATCATACCCTTTTATTATTGTTAACAATGCGTTTCCTATTATTTTCTCTAACCCATTTTTCTTGAAGACTTTGTTGGAACAAATTTGAAGGGGAATAGTTAAATCAAATATCTAAACCAAATAGTTAAACAATGCGTTTCCTATTATTTTCTCTAACCCATTTTTCTTGAAGACTTTGTTGGAACAAATTTGAAGGGGAATAGTTAAATCAAATATCTAAACCAAATAGTTAAACAATGCGTTTCCTATTATTTTCTCTAATCCATTTTTCTTGAAGACTTTGTTGGAACAAATTTGAAGGGGAATAGTTAAATCAAATATCTAAACCAAATAGTTAAACAATGCGTTTCCTATTATTTTCTCTAATCCATTTTTCTTGAAGACTTTGTTGGAACAAATTTGAAGGGGAATAGTTAAATCAAATATCTAAACCAAATAGTTAAACAATGCGTTTCCTATTATTTTCTCTAATCCATTTTTCTTGAAGACTTTGTTGGAACAAATTTGAAGGGGAATAGTTAAATCAAATATCTAAACCAAATAGTTAAACAATGCGTTTCCTATTATTTTCTCTAACCCATTTTTCTTGAAGACTTTGTTGGAACAAATTTGAAGGGGAATAGTTAAATCAAATATCTAAACCAAATAGTTAAACAATGCGTTTCCTATTATTTTCTCTAACCCATTTTTCTTGAAGACTTTGTTGGAACAAATTTGAAGGGGAATAGTTAAATCAAATATCTAAACCAAATAGTTGAACAATGCGTTTCCTATTATTTTCTCTAACCCATTTTTCTTGAAGACTTTGTTGGAACAAATTTGAAGGGGAATAGTTAAATCAAATATCTAAACCAAATAGTTAAACAATGCGTTTCCTATTATTTTCTCTAACCCATTTTTCTTGAAGATTTGTTGGAACAAATTTGAAGGGGAATGGTTAAATCAAATATCTAAACCAAATAGTTAAACAATGCGTTTCCTATTATTTTCTCTAACCCATTTTTCTTGAAGACTTTGTTGGAACGAATTTAATGGGGAATAGTTAAATCAAATATCAACGTTCAGAGATTGCAGGATAGGTAAGCAGGAATTTGCCCATAACTCAGTTGAATTCCTATACTTTTCTATACTTCTTGTTACGTACGTAAGTATCTATATTTTCTATACCTATAGATCGAGATGTAGGTAGGTAGCTACTTACCACTTCGAGGCTGATTTCCTGAGGATTGGCAGTTGAAATTATTTGCCAAGCTCTCCCAAATTTCCCTTTTTCGTTTCAACGACACGCCGTCTGTTCGTTTATTTTCAATCACATCTTTGTGACAGGAAACCAAATTAACCAATAATTCCTCTTCCTGAGGAGTGAAATTGGGTCCCCTCTTGTCCATTATCCTGAAAGAGGTGACCTTATGAACGAAAGCGCAGCCATGGGAACATCAGTTAAACATATCAAAATGCAATGGAATATACCTAGGTACTTGAGACGAATCGTAATGATTTTGATAAGGTGACGACATTTCTAGTAAGTTTTCTTCAGGTAAATACAAAATTTAATGAAAAAACAGTTCATCACCCACGAGCTAGATGCGTCAACTCAAGAGATGAAAAACATTTCGTAAAGAAGTCGGTAACCAAGTTTACCCTAATCGAATTATGTAGGTAGTAATATGTACTTACTGTGTACTGAGAAGAACCAACAAACAAAAAGTTTGAAAAACAAGGTATTTATAAAATTCTATAATCGCCAGAACACTTCCAACAAAACACTTTCAACAAAACACTTTCAAAAACATGAAATTCACGAGAAAAGCGGTATAGCGGTAAGCGGAATAGTGAAAGTAGAAACACCCCTGACGTTATCACAGTTGTTCAAGTAGGCAAAACCCGCAACTCTTGTAAGAACACAGTCTGGGCAGAGCATACATCTTGGAGTGGGGATAGCGGCGCTATCACGTAACGGAGCGTTGTTGGAGGTTCAAAAAACGGTCTAGATTGACGGGCCGCTAGCTGTAGTTAGCGGCCGTTCTGGAACGGCTCTGTCAACGGAGTTTAGCGGAGGTTCTAAAAACCGATAACGACACCCCTGGTGGACCATAAGGAGTCATATGTACACGGAGTGGACGGATCTTGAGACCCCCCTCAACATCCACCATCCTATGATCCTTTTCCTGGTTGGAAGGATGTTACGTCCACTCGAAGTATTGCGATCACCTGATCGATTTTCATTTGTTTATTTTCAATGATTTTCGAAACCTCGGAGAATAAATTTACTTTGTAATTGGGATTCGATCGTGTTTGATTTTCTAATTGACTCATATTTATATATTTGTGCACGGTGAGCAATTAGCTTAGGTAAAGATCGGATTCCAGTCACAACAGAATGCTTAAAACAAGTTAAGGTATCAAATAAGAATTACTAAATTGAAATGGCAATAGCATGACAGATCATGAGAGCATGAGAGATCATGAGATCTTGAGAGATCACAAGAGCATGAGAGATCACGATCACCGTGAGGCGGTGGTATACTAGCAAGCACCCAGAAGGGGTATAGGCAATCATCAACTATTATGGAGATCACAAGAGATCTCAAGCGCCCAGAAGGGGTAAGACGGCTGGCAATCACGAATACAAAACCTACAAGCAGCAGAGGTACATGAACATATGGAAATAATACTAAGATCTCTTACTGTACACAACGTAGTGGAGAGCTGCGCGAGATTGCAAGCTTGAGGGGGGAATAATAAGAGTCACTGTCTCAGGGGATCACGCTGGGTACTGTCTATCGTTTAACCAACACTTCGACTTTGGAAACTGACTACCGATCATGCAGAGATCACAATCACGAGCACAACGGCTATACTCAATCAACACTGCTCACAGAGGGAGGTTTGACAACTATGACTGTTCAGCTCAGATGGCAAATATGGACTGGATGGGAGTTCTTTGTGGAGAGGGCTGAGGTAGGTTGAGTCCCCACTCCGGGCTGGTGTCTCCCCTCTACTCTACACGGGCTGACGTCCTCGGTGGCTAAATCCCCTAATATACTGGGAATGGGAAGATCTTGGTTGGCGAAGCGGGGGCAAAACTCCATCTCATATTGCCGGCGTCTGCAATGGGGGCAAGCAGGGATGGCGCCTTCTTGATGGGGATTGCAGGCTGTATGTAGGGGATCACCCTTTAGGTAACGACGCACGAGCCTGGCCCAAAAATCTTTACATAGGGAGGATCGAAATATGATGAGGCGTCTGGAGGGTCGCAGGCATACAGGGCAGAGCGGTTGATTGTTCTGTCGTACCACTTCCAAGATCTCTGGGTCAGGTTCCAAAAAGTGGATCAAGCCAACACCAGCATGGTGGGGCTCATCTTCATTTGGGGTTGGATCGAGATCATCCTCAATGTCCAAGATGATTCATCAGCTGCGTCGTCAAGGCTACTTTCCTTGGTAGCGGCGATCCATTTGACAATATGAGGGAAGTATTCTTCAGCTGTCAACTGGACATCGTACAAAGCTTCTAAGAATGTTATTATCGATTCCGGATTATCGGTTTTAAATGCTGGCATCTTGGAAATCAAAGGTTCAAGATAATTGGGTATTTTCCTTTGAATACCGAGGTTCAGCACTGTTTTTGCTTCTAATCGTTCACTGGGTTCGACGGGCGATTCATTGTCCGCTGCAAGTGACACACTAGCAAAAAACGCGTCGAACTTTGCATTCAACTGCTGAAGTTGAACTTCGGTGTTCCTTGCCGAGACTTTTACTTGATCAACGACTGATAATCCATCCTCGACTGTTTTTTCTAGAGCCTTGAACCTCTCATCATTCGTTTGAATAACTTGATCAATCCGTTCTGTTGATTGGACTATTTGATCTGTAGGCCCCCGGCCGCTACCACTGCCCCCAAAGGAGATGGCAGGGAGGATTTCCACCCCCCAAACACCCCAGCATCCTGCAAGAGAGGCCAGACGGAGGGGAAGGGCGGGGCCACTCCCTGCACAGCGGACTTGTTCCCCCTCTCGGGAACTACCACCTAGACCCGGAGAGGGAAATGATTTGGGAGGGGAGGCTGACCCACCTCAGGGCTCCTGACCAGACCTCGGTAGCCAGTCGTTTCTTTGCTCTCAAGTCGGAATCATCTCTTTCAGTCGTTGTGTGTCGAGTAGGCAGATTTCTTGCCCCAGTGTGTTTTTCAATCGTTCGTAGAATGCCCCCTTAGCTCGCGTCTCGCGCCGCGCTATTTTCTGCTTTTGTGTTACAGATCCAGCTCGCCTTTGGCGCGTCCTATTGTCTGAGGTTACCCCAGGACATATCCCCCGCGCCACGCTGCTTACCACGTGCCTCCAGCTCAGCTTGTGGCTCGACCCATCTAAGCGCCACGCTAGTCAATAGCCCCGCTCCAGCGCAGCTTGCAGCTCAGCTCGCTGTCCACGCCAAGCTACTGGCCAATACGCTACCAGCTTGGCTTTCGTCATCCACCATCTTCGCGCCAAGCCAAGCCACGCCAACGTCAGCTCGGCTTGCAGCTCATCCTCAACCTGAGCCATGCGTCACGCCAAGCGCCATGCCGCGCCAAGTCAACATCACGCCAGCTCGGCTCGCAGCTCCGTAGACCCCGCGCCAGGCCACGTTAAGGTAGTGTTATACACATATTATTTTATCCCTGCTGCAATTAGGTTTGTCATAGTAAACCCCCTCAGGGTGCGCACCACTAGGGTAACGCTAGATATTGTCTCTTCTTTCCGCTTCACGGTTTATTGGCTTAAAGCCCTTTTTACTTACAATTACCAGCCACGTTCCTACCATTCAGTGAATGCTATTTGAATTTCGATACTATTACTAGGAGTATATATCTCACGTATTTTTGTACGCAATTAGTGCCTAGTTTAAGAATGCAATACGTTAAGAGTTATACGTTGAACATACCATTTTGCATTAATAATTTCTATATTTTTTGTGCATGTTGTTTTATTGGTTAATAAACCACTCGTTTGTGAATTTGTCGTTCTTAATTTCTCTACCTATTCCCTGCAGTACAGTACTGGATCAGGTTGTTTGTTAAGTCCCTTCTGGAGTCATTGACCCTTCAGGTCCGCTACCTTTCACTTCACATTCTAGTTGAATCCTTAATAGCTCTTAAAGCCTTTCGACCGTTGGTCAAGTCAACAATAGGGGCTTACAGATCCAACCGCTGTTTTATGAGGCTTATTTCATTACGACTTAATTGAATATCCTTAAGGTAAGAACAGAATGGGCCGATCCATGCAGCCGTCCGGTCGCTACCTATTTTTCCCCAATTCACATCGGTCGTTTTTGTGCATGACACATGGGAGTGCTTACTGCACACAGCACATTTAGCATTCACTCCCGTTGCATCTATTTGCCTCAGGCACACTACGCAATCCATGGCTACAAATAATCACACAAATACCCAGAATACGCAAACTTAGGTTGGCAACTATGCGATCAAAATTAAATTAATCAATCAATACTATTTTATTTTATACTCTGCAATGGACAGCAGCTCTGCTACCATTATGCGACGATACCAAACAGTGGAAGCTGAAAATTAATTTGTATCGGCCGCAAAAATAACTTTAAGGGGGTTAAATGTTGAAAAAAATAACTAAACAGAAGATTAACCACTTTCGCAAATAAATTTATTATAAAATAAAATAATTCTGGAAACTAAAATGAAAGATTATTAGGAGGAAAAGGCCAAAGGAAATGGAAGAGAAATAATTAGAAAATTAGGTACCTCTACGGAAATAATGAAGACGGCGACTCCGGACAACTTGTGATCGGCGGGGACGCTACGAGAGAACTGGGGGCATCTTGGGGGCACCTTCGGGGCTCTGAGTTGACCCCGCCGTCCTAGCGCCTATAATTCACCCGAAGATGTAAGTCCGATCATCGCAGAGGTAACAGTATGTAATATATTTATTTTTATTTTTTTCCTCAGCGCACTCGGAATTTGAATTTTCATGAAAGAGATTCGTTACCATGACCACTCGTATATTGGTAAATTCCCTGGGATGAGAAAGATATTTGGTTGTCCAGCGTAGATCGACAAGTAGCAGATGAGACTTGTGTCAATTATGATATTATCATCCTCATGGGGAAGGGGTAATTTTGTAATTAAAGCGAGGAGGTTAGACAACTAATATTCCCCCTCTCCACTATTGTATATGGATTTTGGGTTGTTATATCTAATCGGTTTGGAACTTAATTTATAATTACAAGTTTCAAGGTAGCTAGATTAAAAAAAAAAAAAAATGTCCGTTTGCCTTCATATTCTATTAACAACAATAACTACCTCCAAATGCAATCCCAATGGGCTAAATGTTTTGAACGAATATTTCTCTAGGGTCTACGATGTGACTACAATGTTTTCAGCTCGTTTGGACAGGAAGCTGAGGGGTTCAGTAAGCTAAAATTGGTTAAAATCACAATTTTGTCGTAATTTTTTATGAAAAACCGTCAATTTTCGTCCAACAATAGAGCAATATTTTTAGTGAATATAGTCACTACGTAACAATCAGGTTCGTATGCTTTGTGCTTTATATGGTTTGTATTAATAGATTATGTCAAATAAAAAAAAAAAGTAAAAAAAAAACTTGCAGCTATAGATTGTACATATTTTTAATATTGTGCCTTTCTTGGTTGAAAGCTCCATCACCAAAGTCAAGGTGAAGGCACTTCGATGGAGTCCTACACCTTAACATTCATACCGCTTGAGAGTCTTTACGACCCCGCTGAAGGCTCATTCATACAAGTCAATTTCTAAGGATATACATACATATATACATTGTTAGGGTGTCGTGATTCTGGTAAGTGGATCTCTAAGGAAAAAGTTATACCATTTTTGGGGAAAACATTTGGGGACTGTTGGGCGGAGAAATGCCGGGATTCCGGTAAGAACATTTCCAAAGGTATCCATTCCTACCATTTTGGGCATTACTTTTGTGGTATTGCCGTGTTTCCGGTAGGTAGGCACATTAATAAGGAAAATGTATACCAGTTTTTTTGGGACAAAATTTGGTGACTTTTGGGGGAAGAAATGCTGCGATTTCGGTAAGAACATTTCCATAGGTATCCATTTCTACCATTTTGGGCGTTACTTTTGAGGTATTGCCGTGTTTCAGGTAGGTGGATCTCTAAGGAAAAAGTTATACCAGTTTTTGAGACACAAGTTGGAGACTGTTGGGTGAAGAAATGCCGGGATTCCGGTAAGAACATTCCCATAGGCATCTATTCCTACAATTTTGGGCGTTACTTTTGAGGTATTGCCGTGTTTCCAAAAGGTAGGCACATTTCTGAGGAAAAGGTTCAGTTTCCAAGGAAAAACGCTGCAAATTCTTTCACTGGGGTTTATTATTCAATTGCCTTGCGTTCATGATTTGAATTTCTACTACGCTTTGGAGTGTGCGTGTTTCACAAGTGATAGAGCGATTATTGAATTTCAGGAGATATGCATAGAGAACGTAAATCTGTTCTCAACCAAAATACCTATTTGGATTGATCAGTTGATCATATTTGTGTGCCTCCTGAAATTCAATAATCGCTTTATCACCTGTGAAACACGCACACTCCAAAGCGTAGTAGAAATTCAAATCATGAACGCAAGGCAATTGAATAATAAACCCCAGTGAAAGAATTTGCAGCGTTTTTTATGGTTATCAGAATGCTTCAACCCGTGTATCTTCTACAAAGCCTTTTAGGAGTTCACTCCAATATCCACATTACTACGTCACTACATCACTAGGTTACTGATATCAAAACAATAACAGAACTCGAAAAACGCAAATCTTGGCCGCATTAATCATGCCATAAATCGGGAATGGTTTGACCTACAGACCTGGGAAGGGGCTCATTCGATTCCTCATGGAAAGTTCTACAAAACAAGTCCACATTTAGGCCGCCTTGATGTTTTTTGAGGTTTTTAGGGATTTTACAAAACTTTGACAACCCTTAAATGGCACTTCAATTTGAGTTAGAAAGCTGGCTAAAGAATTGGGGCGTTGTCGGACCAACATGGATTTTTCCTGAAAATTTCAGATGTTTTGGTCCAGCCGTTTGGGAGAAATCTTGCGTACGGCGGACGGCGTACGGCGTACGGCGGACGGCGTACGGCGTACGGTGTACGGCGGACGGACGGAAAATTTTTTATTGCAGATTTGGATTCCAGACCCTTTGAAACGTAAACCATGAAATTTTCAGGGGGGGTTAGAAATTTTTTTTTCGAGAGCGATTACTATGGTTTATTATTGAATAATAAACCAAAAGGGTAGTTTAGGGGACAAAATTTGGGGACTGTTGAGGGAAGAAATGCCGTGATTACGGTAAGAACATTTCCAAAGGTATCCATTCCTACCAATTTGGTCGTTTTCAAGGATTAATGCCTTACTATTGACTATTATGAGTTCCATTCATGCTGCTTGAGGGTCCTTACAACCGCACAGAGGCCCGTTCGTACACACTTCTCGCAACGTTCATCATCGGTAAATTTCGCAACCTTGGTACATTCCCACATAGAACACAGATAACAACATAAATACAATATTTATTATTATTTATTTATTTATTTTAAAGAAATTAACGGGCAGTAGCCCTAGTGACAAAAATTTACAATGAATGTTTATAATAAATGATAGTTGATGAGTGAAAATAAATGTGTACATGTACAAGTTAAAGGAAAAATTAAAAATAACAACATATTATACAAAAAATGCCAAGTTGAATAGCAAAATGATCTGGAATATAAATTAATTTATTATTGTCATAGTAGTAATTTCATCTTCTTTTTGGTTTATTATTCAATAATAAACCATAGTAATCGCTCTCGAAAAAAAAATTTCTAACCCCCCCTGAAAATTTCATGGTTTACGTTTCAAAGGGTCTGGAATCCAAATCTGCAATAAAAAATTTTCCGTCCGTCCGCCGTACGCCGTACGCCGTACGCAAGATTTCTCCCAAACGGCTGGACCAAAACATCTGAAATTTTCAGGAAAAATCCATGTTGGTCCGACAACGCCCCAATTCTTTAGCCAGCTTTCTAACTCAAATTGAAGTGCCATTTAAGGGTTGTCAAAGTTTTGTAAAATCCCTAAAAACCTCAAAAAACATCAAGGCGGCCTAAATGTGGACTTGTTTTGTAGAACTTTCCATGAGGAATCGAATGAGCCCCTTCCCAGGTCTGTAGGTCAAACCATTCCCGATTTATGGCATGATTAATGCGGCCAAGATTTGCGTTTTTCGAGTTCTGTTATCGCCTTCTTGATAACTGGCAGTTTCCCATCTGGCCGTTCCAAGCGCCCTCAACTCGAATATGGGAGTGAGCCCATTTCCTTTAATTTGATGTAGGTCTGATATGAAATCAAGAGAGACTTTGGGTAGTATAAAGGGAACTGCAAATATGGAGCGCAGTTTAAATGATATAAGGTAGCAGAAGCAAAACGCTGCAAATTCTTTCACTGGGGTTTATTATTCAATTGGTTTGCGTTCATGATTTGAATTTCCACTAAGCTTTGGAGTGTGCATGTTTCAAAGGTGATAGAGTGATTATTGAATTTCAGGAGGCACACAAAGCAAGCGAATTGAAGCTACTCAATGTTTATAGAGAGATTGCTAATAACGTATGATTAATTTGCTTTAATAATCATATGTCTGTTTTACACGAAAAAATATATTCTCGTTTTAAGCGTTGACTGAAGTTGTACTCTGCTAAATTAAGGTAATAGTTTTACCCGATTATTTCCATTAGGTTATGAGTTCAGCATCGTAAGTCAAAATTTTCTGTACGTGAGTGAGTTCGCGATCACAGTGAGAGAAGTGAAGTGTCTTTCAGTGTACTTGTGAAGTGAAAGTGATCTAGAAAAACCACCATGAACATTCAGAAAATAGATAGCTTAACGAAAGACAATTATGACACGTGGAGAGTATTGATGGAGGCATTGTTGGAGAAGAATGATGGAATGGGATATGTAGATGGATCAATTGCTCGACCCGATGAAGTTGGAGATGCCCAGACAGCAGCTGCTAAAGCATGGGATAAAGCTGATCGGAAAGTAAGAGCTGACATTATCCTCGCCATTTCTCCACCAGAAATCAAACAGGTTAAGGACTGCAGAACATCTCGAGAGCTTTGGCTGAAATTGGAAACCATTTTCCAGTCAAAAGGTCCTGCCAGAAAGGCATCCTTGTTGAAACAGCTAATGCTTCACAAAATGAGGGAGGGTGATGATGCTAGAGAACACCTTTCAACATTTTTCGATGCAGTGGATAAGCTCCGAACTATGGATGTGGAAATACACCCAGACCTATTAACCATCATGTTGTTGTACAGTCTCCCAGATAGTTTCGACAACTTTCGATGTGCAATAGAGACCCGAGACGATCTACCGACTCCTGAAAACCTCAAAGTGAAAATCATTGAGCAATGGGATTCGAGGAATGAGAAAAGTCAGGATCCAAACGCTTTACTAGTAAAGAGAAGATTCTACCAAAACAAATCGCAATTGAAGAAGAATGAAAACAAGTTCGAGCGAGAAAACGAATTTAGGTTCAAATGTAACAAGTGCAAAAAGAAGGGACACAAAGCATCACAGTGTTACCAGAACCAATCAGCAAAGACATCAGATGAAACATATTTCACCTGGCATACTGAAACAGCGATGAATGTTTCTACATCTTCGTGGTGTCTGGACAGTGGTTGTAGTTCGCATATGTGTGCTGAGAGAAATAAATTTGAATCATTAGAGAAGAGTGAATTTCAACAAGTTAACCTCGCGAATAGCTCCTCTACGTGCATCAATGGGAAAGGACCAGTCAAAGTGTGCGTGAAAGTAGGGAAAGAGGTGAAAGGCCTAAACTTGACCAACACATTGTATGTTCCCGGATTACGATCGAACCTTATGTCGGTTGGCAAAATAACTGATCAAGGACACACAGTTATATTCACCAAATCATCAGCGGAAGTTCGCAATAGTGCAGGAAACCTGATAATGGTTGCCAAGAGGGTCAATGGGCTGTATCACACAAGTGAGGTCAAGACATGTGAAGAAGCTAACACGTCCGAGACCAACCCCAGAACAAGATTCGAAATGTGGCACCAACGATTTGGGCACCTGAACGAAACTGATCTTAAGGACATGTATATGAATAAAAAGGTCAGAGGAATGGACATAACTGGAAGTAAAATTCTGCCTGATTGCACAACATGTATTCAGGGGAAGATGGTCCAGAAACCATTTCCAAAACAATCCAATAGATCAACCGAATTATTGGAGATAATCCACACAGACCTATGTGGACCAATGAGGATCAGTTCCAATGGAGGAAGAAAATATTTCCTGACCATGATTGACGATCACTCCCGATGGTGCGAAGTGAGATTTTTATCGAAGAAATCCGAAGTCCTGGAAGAGTTCAAAAAGTTTAGGAACCAGGTAGAAACGCAAAAAGGAAGAAAGATAAAATTTATACAATCGGACAATGGAAAAGAATATTGCAATAAAGAATTTGATGACTATTTGAACAAATGTGGAATAATTCGAAGACTAACCGTGCCAAATACGCCTCAGCAGAATGGACTCGCAGAGAGGAAGAATAGAAGCCTCGTGGAAACTGCAAGATGTCTCATGATTCAAGGCAAACTGCCACCCTCATTTTGGGCTGAAGCAATATTTTGTGCAAACCATATCCGCAACAGATGTCCTTCTAAAGGAATCAACGGAGAAACACCTTACAAAATGTGGCATGGCAAATCACCGAGCGTACATTACTTCCGTACATTTGGCAGCAATGTTTATTATTTGGACAAAGCTCAAAATAAAGAGAAATTTGCTCCAAGATCAAGACCAGCAATTTTTATAGGGTATTCTGAGCAGACAAAGGGCTACCGACTGTGGTCCAATGAACTGAAAAGGGTTATCGTGTCAAGGGATGTAAAATTTCTACAAGAATTTGGAAACAATAACGATTCTGAAAATTTTATTCCAAACGACCTTTTCACCCCGAAGAATCTAAAGCCAGAAGATGAAGAAAGAAGAAAAATAGCAATAATATTCGATCAAAACCCAAACATTATACAAAACAATAATAATTCTGAGAATGAACCAAACGAAGAGGAATGCGAAATCGATAGAGATGAAAATGAAGATCAACACGAGGAAATTTCTGAAAATTTGGAAAGAAGAAAACCTACACAGGTTAGAACTATTCGTGGAAGGGGTAGACCTCATTTGGAGAAGTCCGGCGGAAGAGGAAGACCTCGCAAAATCTATTGCCAAGTTCCCGCCCCACCAGAAAACTCCAATTCCGAAAATGAGGAAGAATTTTTTGACTCTATTGATATGTCAGAAGTGGCAGGTTTCGCAGATTTGAATTTAAAACAAGCTTTTTCCAATTCAGATGCTAACGAATGGAAGGCAGCAGTTAAATTGGAATACTCTTCGATTATAGAGAACAAAACGTTCAAAATCGTACCTCGACCAAAATTCAAGAACGTGATTGGCTGTAGAGTAATTTTGAAAGAGAAACTGAAGGCAGATGGAACAGTTGAAAGAAAGAAAGCCCGCTTGGTAGCAAAAGGCTACAACCAGACGCAAGGGGAAGATTTCAACGAGACCTATGCACCAGTAGTTCGCATGAGCTCAATTCGGACTCTCATGGCTCTCGCAGTTGAGAAAGATCTCGAAGTACATCAGCTAGATGTGACGACAGCGTTCTTGAACGGCGACTTGGATGAGCAGAACTATATGGAAATCCCTGAAAACTTCGAAGAAATGCTTATTGAGATAATTGCAGATACAAATTCTCAAAATTTTGTCAAGCAAGAGGCAAAGAGTATGCTTGAAAGACTAAGAAGAGGAGAAGATAATGTATGTCTACTGCAAAAATCTCTGTATGGCTTGAAACAAGCAGGACGGCAATGGTATCTGAAACTTGACGAGAGTATCAAGAAATTGGGTTGGAAACCATTGAAAACAGATCCATGTGTATACCATGCTCGAAGAGGGGATGACATCATAGTGCTAGCTATCTACGTAGATGATCTGTGGCTAGCATCTGGGAATCCAAGTCTTATTGAGGAGATGAAGAGAATGTTATTGAAAACATTCAAAATGAAATACCTCGGCAAAATCCATTATGGACTTGGTATCGAGTTTTTCCAAGACCTAAACGAGGGGAAGCTATTCATGTCCCAGAAAAAATACACACAGGACATTCTCAAGCGTTTTGGTATGGAGGACTCGAAACCAGTATCAACACCACTCGAAGTTGGGTTAAAACTCAAGAAACCGCAGGACATCGACGCAGCTGAAATGAAAAGGTATCCATTTCAGAGACTAATTGGCTCGTTAATGTACCTGGCGATTTCCACTCGACCTGACATTGCGTACGCAGTGAATTCACTAAGCCAGTTCAACACGAACTATAATAATGAACATTGGCAAGCGGCGAAGCGAATTCTACGGTACTTGAAGGGTACACCGAATCATGGGATCATGTTCCATAAAACGGGCAAACCACTTCAAGGTTACGCTGACGCAGACTGGGCCAGTTGTGTCGAAGATCGGCGTTCCTATTCAGGCTACTTTTTTGAATTCGGAGGAGCAGCCATATCATGGGAAGCCAAGAAGCAGCGGACAGTTGCCTTATCCAGCGTTGAAGCGGAATACCTAGCTTTAGGAGAAGCAACAAAAGAAGCCATTTATCTCCGGAAGTTTCTCGACGAACTGGGTATACCACCATCAGACTCTGAGACAACCATCTTCAACGACAACCAGGGAGCACAACAATTGACAAAAAATTCAACATACCACTCGCGAACAAAACATATAGACGTTCGTCATCATTTCATTCGCGAATGTGTAGAAGAAAAAATTGTTAAATTTCAATATTTGTCAACAGAAGAAATGCCAGCGGATGTGTTTACAAAGGGGTTACCTAGAAGAAAACATGAAGCTTTTACCAGGCAACTCGGCGTTCAAATTGACACATCAATTCGAGGGGAAGTGTAAGACAGCGAATTGAAGCTACTCAATGTTTATAGAGAGATTGCTAATAACGTATGATTAATTTGCTTTAATAATCATATGTCTGTTTTACACGAAAAAATATATTCTCGTTTTAAGCGTTGACTGAAGTTGTACTCTGCTAAATTAAGTAATGCACATGTTGTTTTGAATTGGTTGACATCAGACTTATGTCCTGAAATTCTATTTCTTAAATACTGTTTAGTTTCTCCAACGTAGGTAATGTTGCAGGTTTTGCAGGGTATGGAGTAGACTATATTGCTTTTATTCAAATTTGGAATTGGAGATTTAAGTTTGGAAAATACTAAATTATTCAGGGTTTTTTTGTTTTTGTAAGTTATTTTACCATTAATTTTATTTGAAAATGATTTAGATAATTGTTCAGACAGCCCTTTAACATATACCATTCCCCTGTAGCCACAGCTAATTTGCACAGGACTGTGAGTTCCATTGTTGGTGGCAGAGGTGACAGGGGGAGACACTGAAGTGTTAGATGGATTAGTGTTGTGGGTGGGGTTATTATTTGAAGGAGAACTTAGTTGAAGTTGATTTTGATGATTAATAGAACTATTATGAATAATGGAGTTGATTAGAGTACGTGGGAAATTGTTTGTCTCTAAAATGTTCTTTACTATGTTCAAGTTTTTTTTGTGGTATTGAGGGTCACTAAGTTTAATTGCTCGATTTTTTAGATTGATAGCAGCATTGATTTTTTGACCAAGTGGATGATTTGATTTGTAGTTGAGGAACCTATCAGTTTTCAGTGGTTTTTTCCACCAATCTACATCAATACTTCCAGTTGTTTCATTTCTAGTAGTTAGTGTATCTAAAAAGGGTAGTTGTAAATTATTTTCTAATTCGATGGTAAATTGAAGTTTATTGTGATAACTATTGAACCAAGTAAGAACGGTGTCTTTGGAATTTTCAGGAATAGCTAAATAAATATCGTCAACAAATTTGTATATAAATGGTAATTGAAAAGGAAGTTGGGGTATGATATGATTTAGTAATTTATTGGTAACTATATTTGCGAGAATTGGAGCGCAGGGTGATCCCATTGCAACCCCATCTTGAATAAAATAAAGTTTATCTTCATACTGGAAATATCTTCATTTATACATAGGCCAAGAAGTTGGAGAAAGTAGTTTCTCTCAATATTGGTGTGGTTGGCCAGTATATCCCAGTTTTCCCTGATTAAAGTGTTGACTAAATCCAATGGAATGTTAGTAAAAAGGGATTGAACATCAAGAGACGCCAGAATATATCCAGGGGGTATGATTTTATCTTTAATGGAATTGTAAAAATGAAATGAATCCTTAATATCATACTGGTCATTTGATAGATTTTTGAGGATGTTGGCTACATATTACATAAGCAGTCAAGAACTTGAGCACTGTAATAGTTTTACCCGATTATTTCCATTAAGTATCAAATTGAGATAAAAGTATTTTGTTAATTTGGGCAGTCCCTCCGTTGTGTTGTGTGGATTGGATAACAACCATTTGCTTTCTTACTATATTACCCGACAATAAGGTATTGTAATAATCTTCAAATCTTATTTCATTTCTAACGATATTCTTACTTATACCCTTGATTTTCTTTATCTCCTTACCGCCTTCTGTTAGAATCTCATACATCTTCGCTCTCAATGCGATAAATTCAGAAATTATTTAACCATTCATTTCATCTTTGAATTTACCAAGAACTTTTTTATTTTTCATCGAAAACCACGGATGATCTTGAGGATAGTCGGATGTATCCATATAGTCTATCATTCTAAGTATATCAATATACAAATCGTCTGTTTTTACTACATATTGTCAGCACCCACCCCCCTCGGGCTGCCAACCTGACTTTCCCTACGGCGCAAGGAGGGTCCCGGGGGGACAGCAACTTCCCCCGGGCGGTAACTTACCCAAGGTCCTGCATTCGCCGCGCCCCTAAGACCGTGCTCTTACTCCGGTGCTCTCCTCTTGTGTCCTGTACCTGCGGATCGGGTGGCGAGCTCGTGAAGTTCTTGGAGGCAGCACCTAAAACGGGAGAAGCACAGGCCCGGGGGCGGAGCCGCTGAACGCTCCCTATCCTACCCATATACCTTGAACTAGTAGTGTAAATAGATCAATGGGAACGTGTAGGGGGTGTGCAAGGATTAGGAACGAGGGGCTTCGGTAGAACTCAGAATAACGTTAGTCCATTTGAACCGTTATATTAGGGGAAATTCTGTAACACTGGCCCTATGAAGTTGGCGTCGATGCCTGGCCCCTATAGCCTCATTCCTAGGATCTGGGGGCTAGAAATGCGGAACTCTAACAAAAAATAACTTCTCTGGTATTAAATAGGAGAGGGGCAACACAATACCTTGATGTATGGGGTATACAGGCGGCAGGTCCTAGGCAGAGAGTCGGCGACGTGGTGGTCGGCCTGGTTCTCCTCTGGGGTGACGTCGGTCCTGTTGATCGGCTGGAGTCAAGAAGAGCAGAGACCGATCCTCCTCAACCTCTCGGCTGACGCCTCCTCGGTTCGCCTCCTTGTCACCGTGTGTTGCCCAGGACCATTGACCAAATAAACAAAAAACCCGGAGCCTCTCCCAGATTCCAAGAATTTGGCTTACAATAAAATAAGGGTTACCCAGCACCTAACACGACCAACCAACTCCAAAAACGTAATAAAAAAGGAAGGGGGGCGAAAATGTGGGACGAGCCTCCCTTTATATGCAACCACCCTGCTTCTTTAGTGCCTATACAGCATCTGGATTAAAGGCGGTCCAGTGATCGTTTTCGAGTATGGGACACATGGGACATAATGCCCAAGAGAAGGAAGGCTGGCAATGCAAAACCATTTAATTTCCAAAAAAAATCACCCTTGCGGACCTGCTAGTTGAAATTTTCCCCCAAAAAACCCTAAGTCAAAAGGACGGTGATAAAAACGGCAAAGGAAACAAACAAAACTAAAAACTTAACAAAACAAGGCCATCAACCCAGAGGCAACAACAGGACGTGGTCGACAACACCTCCCGTTGAACCCTGGGCAGCGCCTACCCAACGAGAGCCATTCATCGCTTGATCAAAGGACCCACGGGCCGGGGGAAAGAGCGGACGGAGGTTAGCTAGGCCCCCGTACGCACCAACCCGCACCGTACCACAGGTACGACCATAACAACTACATAACACAAAAACATAAAAAACACAACGAACATGACGAACATAAAAAATAAACTCTACACACCCCATCCGTCAGTCCTGTGTTATTGAAAAAGCCTGGTCGAGGGATGACCCCTCTAGTCAGTAAGTCCGTCAGTCCGTTACAGTCCAAAAATGAAGTGGATACACTGGTCTTGGAACAACACGACCACGAATCCTCTAGTGCGTTCACGGTCTCTTTGAACATCCAACACCCATTCTGGACAGTGTCCCTACTTGAAAGAATCAATCTGCACTAGTTACACTGATGAACCAAAATAGAGAAAAAAGCCCAGAGTTGAGAGTGCGGTGCGCAACTTAAAAACTATCACGTGAAATAGTGTTGGAATTATCTATGATAATTAACACTTATTTCTACCCCAAAAACCTAATTTACTATTTCAATAATTTAAACTTGAAAATAGAAATTAATGGTGAATTGGGTATTTTTAATGAATAACAAATCGGATTGGAGTTTATATAGATTTATTGAATCTGATATAGGTCCGATATGAAATCAAGAGAAAATTTGGGTTTTAGTTAGGAAACCGCAAATATAGGAAAAGGGACTTACCAGTTATGAGACGGGTAGGGATCAACTGATCTCTCACAACGCACCTCATGGAGGAGCGCCCGCGGAGGCGGGGCCGATGAAGTATCGGTCAGCGTTCGCGTAGCAGTTCCAGGAACTTAAAAAAAAATTCTAATTGAAAATGAAGTTTTTGAATTTTTTGAAAAGGAAATTTGGAATTTGAATTTTTTTTTTTTGCGGCTTTGGGAAGTGGTAAGTGGGTGGGTTGTAGGAGTACAAATACATAAATAAAGTAATCGTACTGGACCCTCAGCAGGGAAACCTTGCTCGACGCGTGCCTGTGGCGTTGTGGTGTGCCGCCATGAGGTACGTTCGATGCTGGACAAAACCTGCCGGTTATTTTCTTTTCTTTATTTTATTTTTTTTTAAATCTATTTTTTCAAATTTTTTTTTTTTTTTTTTTTTTATATATATTTTTTTGTTTTTTCTTTTTTTTATGTATATACTTTTTTCTGTCTTTTTTGTATGTTCTTCTTTTTCTTTTTTTTTTTTAATTTCGTTTATACTTACAATTTTTTTAAAAAATATATTTTTCTTTAACATATATTTTTTATGTAAATATACATTTAAGTATTTATTTTATTTTTATTTTTATTATTTTTTTTTTTTTTGTGAAGATATGTCACGTTCTGTTTTCGTAGGTCTATGAGGGCCCGGTTTCGGGGTCTATGGTGGCCTGAATCTCGGGGTCCCGGTTTTGTCGCCCATCGTTGTCCACATGAAACATACGAAACAATATTGTGTTGAATTAATTGCGTTGAAGCCTATGGGTTATTTTTATTGTTTATTTATTTTTGGTATGGCTTCAGTAGTCTTGCATGCTGTGTTTTCACCGCTGTTTTGTCCGTTGTACTAATAAGTCTGTACGTGACGTGCGATAGGATTTGTTTATGTCGTTGGGTTCGTTTTGCCTACGCGTTTCCTGATTGAGTAAGAAACTTGGAGTGGTGTATTTACCTCTGGGGATCATTTGATGTCCCGTTTCGCAAGGTAAGGTTGGATCCTTTCCCTTGTGTTTGAGTGAGACGGATGATCGAGGTTTGCCTCTCTCTTTCTTCGCGGCCCTTCCCGCTGTTGATCCGGTGGGGCATGGATTAGGACTTCGTATTGTTGGGGAAGGCTGTTCGACTGCGTGCGAGGGAGCGAGATGGACAGGTATTTCTGTCTCATTTCGCGATTTTCTTTCCCTTCTGGTTTGCCCGCTTTCTACGTCATAGCCTTTGCTCCCGCTCCTCGAATTTTTTGACGGCATTTTACGTGCCCATTGTGGCAGGTCGTCTGAGATTTGCTGTGTATTAATACCTAATGTTTTTTTTTATATTAGTATCATTTTCTACTAGCTTAACACGACATTTTGGATCGAATTTGAATATTATTTCGTTTTCAGGTATATCGATCACTACTTGTGCCATTTTCAGGAAATCTAAACCCAATATCACGTTTTGCGCTCAATTGTCTATTATGTAGAATTCCTGCGTCCATGTTTTCCGGTCTAATTTTATTGGTAAAGTCACCTTGTGACTACTTGTAATTATATCTCCGTCGCCTATTGTTAATTTGATTGTTTTGCATTTTTCGATTTGTAGATTTTTTTTATTTATTTGGTTCTTATAAAAATTTTTATTGATGGCGTGTTGTAACTCGATAATTGATTACTCACATTTTAAACTGTTATATAATATTCATATTTATTAAAGAACGTGAACTATCAAATTTAATTATTAGGAATCAAGGGATTATAAAACTCGTAGGTAACCAAATATGACAGGTGAGCGTGATCAACTGATCGTGGAGGAGACACATTTGGTAGATAGGTACTACACGACTAATTTGAAGTCACAACAATCTTCCCCCCCCCCCATAATTTCCTGCACACTAGTCACATTACACACATTATTCATGACAAAACGTAATCATGCAAGTGATTCGGCATTCTTCTTATTCTCGATGAACAGCGAAGCTGAGGTTGAGGTTCAGTTTGGACCTCATCTTGTGATGGCTCCGGTTCTGGAGTCAGAAACGACGGGGTTGGTGATGATGAGTTCCTGAAGGAATTGTTTCTTGGCACTCCAGGGATGTTGAACCTGACGGACGGATTAAGACTTGCTTCTTCATCTTGTGCGGTGCCCTTGGCTTCAGATGAGGATCTAGGAGATGGCACTGAGGTTGAGACGAGCTGATCTATGTGTCGTTTGATTCGCCTTCCTGCATCTAGTTCAACTTGGTAATGACGTGACCCCAGCCGTTCAATAACATGGCCAAACTCCCAGATTTCAGAGTTGTTTTTATACATTCTGATCTGTACTCTCTCTCCCACTTTTAAAGATCTTGCTGGTGTAGGTGCGATAGGGTGACTACTCTTCTTGAAAACAGGAAAAATTGCATCAAGCTGGATCCTTAAGCGGCCCACACACTATCCAACCGTCGGCCGAGATTCGGTGGTGGGGGGTGCCGAAAGACGACCCCCTCTCCGCACTCGCACCTGAGTTGGGCGGTGTGTGGAAAAATTGCATTGGATGACTAGAACCACCCGACATCAAGCGGTCGGTTCCCCCCACCTTCAGTCCCGATTGTCGGCGGTCGGTTGGATAGTGTGTGGGCCGCTTTAGCCGCCTGTGCAAATAAAGCTCTGCTGGGCTCTTCCCACAAGCAAGAGGAGTAGCTCTGTATCGGAACAGCATACGTCTAACCTTGTCGCTTATGGTTCCTGCTTCTTTTTCCATAGCTTTCAGCCGTCTCTTAACGGTTTGTACGTTTCTTTCAGCCAATCCATTAGTTGCTGGATGCCCTGGAGCGGTGAACTTTTGGGAGATGCCTCGGGTTGAGCAGAAAGTTTTGAACATGTCACTTGTGAAAAGTGAAACATTGTCCGAAACAATTGAATTAGGGTAACCGTGGGAAGAAAATATCTCCTCCAACATGGAAATTGTAGATTCAGTAGATGGGGCACTCTTTTGCAGACGAACTTCAGCCCATTTTGATTTTGCGTCTATAACCACAAGGAAGTTGTGTCCTTCAAAAGGACCAGCATAATCGATATGCAGTCGTTCCCAGTTTGACTGAGGTTCCTCCCATGGGTGAACTATGGCCTTTGGTGGGTTGGCACGGAGTGCGGCACATTCTTGACATGATTTAACTAAACATTTGTCATTTTTTCAGCTTAGATTCTAGTTTTCCCAGATGAGTTAACACGGTTCTGTTTATTTCATTTTGCTCTTCCAGCCTAGTAAGCACCTGGGAAAGCATTTCCTTGACAGTAAGTTTGGGCTTTTGAGGGACATGAGCTCCGGTTATTTGCGCATAAGTCCCTGTTTTTTTAGTAGGCTGGGTGAAGTCCACAATGGCGGATGCAGTGCTTTCTCTTCTGCTAGTGACTTGGGGCTTCCTGTGAGGCTTTTTTGGCTTATTACATAGCTTCTGGAGCTCCTTTGCCACCTCACAACCCCTATAGTTGGCTGGGTGGTCCCCCTTACAGTTCACACACTTAGGGGGCGCGTCTTTACTGACAGGGCACTTTTCTGTGCCATGTTTTCCAGCACATCTTACACATCTTGGTTCCATTTGGCAGTACCTATGTGTGTGGTTGTAGCTTTGGCAGTTTTTACATTGTGGTATGAGCGCTGTAGTTTTCCTAAGCGGCTCTATCTTAATCTTGATGTTTAGTATATGATTCAACTCGTATATTTTTTTAACATCCTCTTCCTTCTCGAAGGAGAGCATAAACAGAGGAAGTTTTCTCATAACAGTGACAGATGACCCACGCTCATCTTTCAGCTTTTCCTTTTTCACTAGGTTGACTGCCTCTAGTATTTTGAGACCTCTATCTCTCAGGTCTTCAACTATTTCCTCAGCTAAACATGAATGGTGTAAGCCCCGAGCGACCACTTTAATAGGGCGATCGTTTTTATTCTCAAAGGTATACCACTGAAGGCGTTCGTCATTGAGTTTTTTTGTAACTTCCCGATAGGCGTCAGCGTCCTTAACGTTTATTTTCCAAAAATTATTATTAAGGGCAGTAACTTTCCACTCGGAGTTAGTTGCTGACTTAATTACCAAGTTTAATTTTTTGTATTCTTTAACCCCCACTACGTTAATGGGCGGAGGAGGAGGAGTTGCATTTTTTTCGTGAGTAGGCTTTTTACTAGGTTTAGGCTGTAGTACCTCAGGAGAAGAGGAAGCCATACGTTTTTTTCTAAGATTTATTTCTGCAAAATCCAGTTGGTTTCTCTCTCGAGTTCCCCTTCATCAGTTGTATACTCAACGTTAGGCGCAGGTTCCGTATTAGCCTTCAGACAGCCCAAGTTTTTCTCACTTGCCTCGTAAGCCAGCCGAATTTTTGAAATTTCGGCAACGGCCTGTTCCAACGCATCTACAAGATAGACCACCGTATTCCGATGGGTGAGTATTTCCTCTTTCAACAAATTTATATCATTTGAAATATTCAATTCTTTAGAAAGAGCTTTTCTCGCTCGTTTTATTACCTCGGCTGCATGAATTCCTTCCTTTTCCATTCTCAAGCCGCATTCCAAGGCTCCGCTTCTCGGACATGATTGCACAACGCCCGGGCGCCCGAACTCGCGTATTTACTGAACAGTGACACTTCTCAGGAGAGATGTTTTCGGCTCAACGTCTGAAACGAGACTGTTTAACGTCGAATGACGACAAAAGAATAATTCTCGACAATTTTATTGATACTAAAGCGTATGGTAATAAAAGTGTATGAATTTAAAACTTGTTTTCATTCAATTTTCCAACACTTTATATATATCATAATTATTAAGGTCTACGTACAGTACCCGTGATACTGGCGTACTCGAGAATTTTCTCATACAGTATTAGTGCGTAACAGGAGGTGCCAGCCTTGATAGAAGATGATGTCTCTATTTCCAATCTGATATCACAACTGCCTTCACGAATAGTTTCAGTTTGCTTTGAACAGTCGATCACGATTATTGGGGATTCTTGAAACGTCCTCCGAGATAGCATGGGTGTGGAAAATTTTTTATTGTAGTAGCTGCATTGAAAATCTGCGTACATGTCGTAAATTTGCGAAATTTTCTTCTTACTAAAATCTATTTGCAAGTCATGATACGGGTATTGAGTGTCATTTAGAAACAGTTTGGCATTGCGAAGTGAAACTGAATCAAACTTTGAGAGATTTTCGACAATGTTGTTTTTTCTGTTAGTATGGAACGCTATTATCACGTAACGAGGTTTGTGTAATTGAGTAGTTGTTTTAATATGCCAAGTCAATTTATTATGCGGAAGGGCATAATGAGAGGCCGAGAGCTATCGATGATTTTAAGCAGGCGTAACATGAAGGAATCCGAGACTTTGACGTGAGGAATGTTCCATAAGACTTTTTTCAATTGTAGCTTAGATTTTTCAGCGCCAATATCGCCAGTAATAGCGTTTATGTCAGAACTCGAACGAATCAATATCAGCTCCTGTTTAACGTTGATTAAAATACGTCTAAAGTCTTCAAAAAATCCCATCACCATTCTCAGAGGTAAAATCCATTGAGCAGCAACCCTTCAAGTTCTTCACCTGACTTTCGGAACTCCAGACAAAACTCTTTCGTTCCCTTGCGATAGCGGAGAACACGCTTAGCAGCTTTCCAATGTGATTGGTCAAAGCAAGAATTAAATTGACTTAAAATGCTGCAGGCATGCGCAATGTCTGGTCTTGTACTTACGCTCAAGTACATCAAAGAACCTATTAATTGCTGGTAAGGAATTCCAGTTTCCCCCTGGTTCTGCTTTTTTAGTTTCAAACCAGTTTCCATGGGTGTTTGAACTGGACTTGCGCCTTCCAATCCAAATTTCTTCAATAAAGTTTCAATGTAATTCTGCTGGTCGAGCTGAATTGTTCCGTCTTCTTTATTTTGACGAATTCGCCAACCTAAGCAGTAATTTGCTTCACCCAGATCTTTTACACCAAAATCTTGAGACAAGCCTTTCTTGAAATCTTCTTTCAATTTATAACTGTTTGTAAAAATGAGTAAATCATCGACATAAAAAGCTACAATTAAAACTCTATCAGTACCAACGTCCTTTGTGTAAACACAGCAATCTTGTTTCGACTGTTTCAGGCCCATCTTCTCAAGCGTTGTTTTTAACTTGACATTCCAACACCGTGGTGCCTGCTTTAGCCTGTACAAGGATTTTTTCAGCAAACACACTTTGTTCCCAGCTTGCTTGAACCCTTCCGGCTGTTCCATATAAACAGTTTCACATAAATCACCATTTAAAAAAGCTGTGTCTACGTCTTGTTGGTAAACGGTCAAGCTGTACTCTGCTGCCAGGCCGAACAGTAGTCGAAGAGTCGAATTTCTGAAAACAGGCGAAAAACTTTCGTAGTAATCAACTCTGTACTCTTGAGAGTAGCCCTTGGCAACGAGTCGAGCTTTGAATTTGGAGATTTTACCGTCCACTCCAACTTTTTTCTTACAAACCCAACAGTTCCTAACAACGTGAGCATCACTAGGACGATCTACCAACACCCAAACTTTTAATTTCATCAGAGCGTTATATTCGTCTTAAATTGCAGTCAACCACTTATCTTTGTCATCACTTCGCAGTACTGCTTTGTAGTTTTCAGGTTCTTCGAACTCATTCACAGCACAGCAGTAAAACTGTGTGGGTTTTGGCACTCTGCTAGATCTACGAAGTTCAATTTTACTCAACGTCTGTGTTTCATCAGCGCTAGGAGACTCTGCTAGTTGATCGTCCAGATCAGCGATGTCGGGTATCTCGGGACAGGACCCAGACACATTATTTTCGACTTGATCAGACGTTTCTTCAGGAGTTGTCTGCTGCAGTTGGTTGGATACTCCATCGGAAATCCTTGGTACAAACTGCACAGCGACGTCCTCTACAGAACCTGAACTCATTGGGGGTTGTTCTAATTGTTCTGACGTCTCAATCTTCTTCGACAAAAGCTCATTTTCCGGGAACACCACATCCCTAGCTTTTGTAATGTGTTTTGGATTTTCTGGATCAAAGAGTCTATATCCTTTCGTGTCTTGGCAATACCCAACGAAAATGTATTCCTTACTTTTGGAATCCCATTTCTTCCTTTTTTGCTTAGGGATATGTGCAAATGCTCTACATCCAAAGACACGTAGATGCAATAGTGCCACCTTTCTACCTGTCCATACTTGCTCAGGAGTTTTCTTTTTCAATGCAGTCGTAGGGGATCTATTTTTAAGATAAACTGCTGTGTTGAGTGCTTCTGCCCAGTATTTTCCACCCAAGCTTGCTTCTTGTAGCATGCACCTTGCTTTCTCAACACAAGTTCTATTTACCCTTTCTGCAACTCCGAGCTGTTCAGGAGTGTAGGGCACAGTAGTTTGATGCCTTATCCCCTGTTGCTTTAGGAAAAGTGTAAAGGCGTTATTTACGTACTCAGTACCATTGTCTGTTCTAAGTACTTTTATTTTTTTGCCTGTTTGGTTCTCAACCAAATCTTTGAACTCTTTGAAAATGTTATAAACTTCATTTTTGTTTTTGATGAAGTAAACAAACGTTTTTCTGGAGAAGTCGTCCGTAAATGTGAGGGCATAACGCATGCCTCCCCAACTTTTTACAGGCATAGGCCCGCAAACATCAGAGTGAACCAATTCCAATAGATCTTTTGATTTTGATTGGCTATTCGGAAAACTTTGCCTGGTCATTTTGCCCTTCAGGCAAGCCACACAGGGCTCAAATCCTCCCGTTTCAAATTTGATTCCAGAAGCCATTCCTCTCCTCAGAAGCTGCATGGAACGTTTGTTCAGGTGACCAAGTCTTCTATGCCACAACATCTGGTAGTTGACTTTTTCTTGAGCAGGATATGCGACCACATTTCCTCTTGGCACGAGTTTGAATACTCCTTTGTCAAATCTACCACGACATAAAACTTCACCTTGAACGTTGCAGTTCTCCGTTCCATATTAGTGACAGCCTGCTTTCGAGAATACAACTATGAAACCTTTTCTACCATCTTGCCTACAGAAAGCAAGTTAGAGTTTATTCTGGGACAGAGATACAGAGCCACAGCTTTGCGAAACAATTTTGTTGTCATTCGCGACTGTAATCTCTTTGATTTTTGGCTTTTTGTTGGACATCCAGTCGTCTCTCATGGTCATGTGTGCGAATATTTAGTTAACATACAATTATGCAACAATTCGTACATTATGATCTTTGAAAGTTTGAGACAGGAAAAGCCTTTATAGGACTTTTTCCTTATAAAAATGAACACCTACGACATTTTCGTTGAAAATAATACGATCCCTAAAATTTGATTTTCTAATGCAACGTAAAAGTTTCTGCTCATTTATTACCAACTCCATGTGAAATGTTTTTCGTACTCTTTTGCACGATTTGACAAACACGCAGTTATTCATACTTTTATAAAAGTCCTTTTCAAAATCATTCGTCGCTTTTGATCTCATGCGAGTATTTAAATCGATATACGGCTTGAGCCAAGGAGATTGATTGAATTGAAGGGCTCGATGAATTTTCTCTATTTGGAGACCATTGTAAACGGCCTGTTTCAAAGCTCTGTAATGAACGATGTAATTCGATTTATTTTCCAAAGTAGTCAAAAGTTTAACGTCTTCACAATCGGGCGGATCTTTATTTTCACAATGAAACGGTAGACTATCATGGAGTTGGTGTAAAGAAGAAGGATAAATAACATCGACCTCTAGAATATAACCTATTGGGGAATCATCTGGTACATTCATTATGTCCGCACCCTCAGGGTCATCAACCCAAGAAAAACCGTTTATCGGTAAATAGTCGGACAAAGCTTTAGCGTATAAATTATTGCAATCGTACATTAACAAATATTTCGATGGTTTGGATCGATCGTAATTGGTCAAATGTTTATTGTTAGCCGTTAGCCTTCGAATATCTACCTATTCAAGAAGTTTTCCGAATAGCCAATCAAAATCAAAAGATCTATTGGAATTGGTTCATTCTGATGTTTGTGGGCCTATGCCTGTAAAAAGTTGGGGAGGCATGCGTTATGCTCTCACATTTACGGACGACTTCTCCAGAAAAACGTTTGTTTACTTCATCAAAAACAAAAAGGAATCAATAAAATTTTCGAAGAGTTCAAAGATTTGGTTGAGAACCAAACAGGCAAAAAAATAAAAGTACTTAGAACAGACATAGGTACTGAGTATGTAAATAACGCCTTTACACTTTTCCTAAAGCAACAGGGGATAAGGCATCAAACTACTGTGCCCTACACTCCTGAACAGCTCGGAGTTGCAGAAAGGGTAAATAGAACTTGTGTTGAGAAAGCAAGGTGCATGCTACAAGAAGCAAGCCTGTATGGAAAATACTGGGCAGAAGCACTCAACACAGCAGTTTATCTTAAAAATAGATCCCCTACGACTGCACTGCACTTACACCGGAAGTCACTGGCCCTCCTTGGGAAGTACCGTCACCGCAACTCATTGTAAACAGCAAACGATTAAAAAATTCGACACCAAAGAGCTAATAGAAATGCAATTTTGGAAGCAGAACTGGTTCATAACCAATTAGGAAGTAAGCTAAAGAGAAAACATAAGACGAGATTTTTTTTGGTCAAGAGACAAATTCACACAACAATGTATTTTGCAACTAAACATGTGGCAACATAACAACCACATGGGTGAATACAGGTGGGACGCATTATTTGCTTCAAGTAATGTTCCACTAGTTGTTGAATCAATGATGGACGTTGGAGCCTCAAACGATGCATTGGGATTATTAAATCCCGCATTTTCCATCGTATGGAAATCTGGTGGAGAAAATGATAAGTAACTTTTCAAAGTGCTTCCGACTCCAGGGTTCAGTAAACTATCAACTTCAACGTTGTTTATTTCATATCTGATTTCTTCAAACAGAAACGGAAAAGCGTTATTGATAAATTTCGCTTCTTTACCGTCAGCGTTTTTAGTCGAAGAGCCTTCCAAATAAAGATAACTGAGACACGGTAGGGGATTTATCAGTTTTTGGAGCTCCAAATATCAAAAAGCTCGTTCAAGAAATGCGATATGACACCAAAGGAATGTGTGAACATCATCAAAATTTGGGGAAATCGACGTTAGAATGTTCCCAACTGAAAAGTGAATGCCTAGCTCACTGGATTCGTAAACACATGCCCTGGGTGAATTTAATGGACGTTTTCCCACGCTACAAAACTTTCGACACTCCTTCATGGACGGGAGAAATCTTACCGTTGGATTTGGCGTTACGATGATCCTATAGAAGTATGGTGGAAATGTGGTTCAGTGTGTGTAATGCTACGAAATTCACATCGAACATTCTGCATTAAACCATAATTGTTTACCTTGGAAGATGGAAAAATAAAAATTAGAATAAAAAAGGTGTAATTATGGTTTAATTATTTGTAATTATTTATATTAATATACTTTTTTTTTGTATTTTTGAAACTTTATTCACCCTCTTCTTTTCTGGAAATTCGAATCTTTGTTATCGATAACATCTCGAACCATTATCATCTACAAAGCAGATAATGCCGAAAGATTTGTAAAACAACCTTATGTAACTTTGAAACTAAACCTAAAGATGTGTTGACACGAAGATTTGTATATAAGGCGTTCTCTTACCTACATTGTTTTAGTAGTATACCAGCTTAGGCATCAAACTTGAACATTTTCGATGTTTTGAACATAAAATGCGCCGACAGCGCCATACTTTCACGTTTGTACGATCTCATATCACAGCTGATAAGAGCGCGTAATGATAGATTGATTACCGCACCAGAGGATGACGAGTATGATGATTTGGAGGGAGGTGGTTGAGTGGGAGGTGAAGGGGGTGAATGATGTCTGAAGAGACATAAAATGTCATAAGCTCAGTGTTAAAATGGACGCCTTTCATATCGTATCGAATGATTATCTTTATGCCATGTTTATATGCGAACCTGTATGGACGTTAGTGGCTCATGAAAAATCACTAGAATTTGTCAGTTGCTTGCGCAAGTTGAGAGCGTTACGATCTCTCGTGAAGAACAATCGTTCGCAGCTTTCGTCTTCAAATCATCAAATTGTTGACGACTGTCTTTCGTTGAAACGTTTTCTAAACGACTAACTAAACGACGGTAAATCTTTGACGGGGGATACAACGTATGAGAAACTGCTTCAAATCCGACGACGAGTTGAAAGAGTAAATACACCGCCAACATTACAACAACGATGAATCCCAGAAGACTATTTTCAATTCCGCCGCTGAGCGAGTGAAAACTTTTGACGGCTTTCCATCGGATAAATACCAAATTCCACCTCTACAACTAATGGCCGATGCCGGTTTCATTTGGACACGGCGGGATGACATCGTTATCTGCCCATTTTGTTCTCTGAAACTGAACCGCTTTGTAGTTGATGACGATACTATGGCTGATCACGAGAGATGGCGTCCAGGATGTCCGTACGTAAGACAAATTCTGGACCCTATCTACGTCCCCAAATACTGCTGTACTCTAAGCTGTTTCATTCAACCGAGATGTCACGTCGACGGTGTCGCATGCTGCCGATGTAAATCCTACAATTACTGCAAATGCCTCTGCTTAAGTTATCAAATGAAAAATTTACGATTGGAATAATTTCGCAAAACTTTTGTCAATTACTTTTTTTTAATAAAAAATGTTCATTTCAAGATCGTATTTCTTCTCCCTCACTATTTGTATATGCGTGTGTCGATGTTTCCGCTGAGTTTTCTCAACGCGGTTCGAAGTTTGACAGGGACACATTAGAGATAGGATGATACAGACAGCTGCAAATATGAGAGTACGCAATCGTGTAACCTTATAAATTACCGCAATGTTTCCGCCCCAATCGCTGCCGGAGCTACTGATGATAACCTCTTTATGAGCTTATCATTCATTATCTGCCACATAACTGATGCCTAACGTAGTGAGGCCGGCGAGAGAATACCGCGATAATTAAAATATCTCATTGTGACTGCGGAAACATTCAAATAAAGTGGCGATAACCTAATTTTCCTTTCTCCCTGCCCCCTCACCATGCTCCCCTCACCCTGACCGAGCTCCCCCCACTTGCAGCAACTAGCCCCCACCCCGCCTGATTCTCCTTACAAACTAGCGTCCCCACCATACCACCCTAGGCATAGGCTGTCCAGGCAGAACCCCCACATTATAACTACTTGTATCCAACTTTTAGTAAATGAAATATCGGAGTTATGAATAACCTCAATTGCTCGATCATCATAGCCAAGTTCCTTCACTATAAAGTGTGAGTCGACATTTCTTTGCACACCTGTAGATAATTCCCTCTTCTTCAGATAGTGGAGTCATTGGTTTATCCACGGAATAAGCCGCGGAAATAGTCCCTGCTATCGTTTTAATGTGTTGAACAAAGTGCAAAATCGCATCTTTACCTCTATATACAATTGGTTCTGATGGTATATTCAACTTCATATTAGCAACTTCATTAGAGCTCTTCACATAAAGGCAGTAACTCATAGGTAGATGGTTGTGAATAATTTGGGTGCAGGCTTCTGATGTGCTTTTGGTTACTAGTTCCAGGATAACTTCAAAACCCGCATAAACGACGTAAGGAACTTTCAACATTCTAATTTTACAGGATACGTTGATAATACAGGATTGAATCCGTCCGTTTTTTAGATAATCATTGTAAGCCCCCGGCCGCCCCCCAAGCGTTCAGCGAGGCCACCGCAGCTGGGCGGGAGGAATTCACCCCCCAGCACCACCCTTCTCCCCCTCAACGAGACCAGGACGAGGGGAGGAGCAAGGAGGCCCCCCGACGAGAGGTCCTCTCCCCCCTTACCGACCGCGACCGCCCAGAGTAGAGGGGAGACACTAGCCCGGAGTGGGGACGCGACCTACCTCAGCCCTCTCCACAAGGAACCCCCATCTAGTCCGTCTTCGCCATCTGAGCTGAACAGTTGTGTGTCAAACCCCCGTCTGTGAGTGGTGTTGATTGTAGCTGTTGTGCTCGTGATCGTGATCTCTGTATGATCGGTAGTCAGTAGTTAAAGTCGAAGTGTTAGTCGAACGATAGATAGTGCCCAGCGTGATCCCCTGAGACAGTGACTCTTAATATTCCCCCCTTCAAGCCCGCGATCTCGCGCATCTCTCCACTACGTTGTGTACAGTAAGAGATCTTAGTATTATTTCCATATGTTTGTACACCTCTGCTGCATTTAGGTCTTGTATTCATATTTACCAGCCATTTTACACCTTCTGGGTGATCGAGATCTCTTGTGATCTCTGTGATTGTTGATGATCGCCTATACCCCTTCAGGGTGATTGCTAGTATACCACCGCCTCACGGTGATCGTGATCGTTCATGCTCTTGTGATCTCATGCTCTTTGATCTCTCAAGATCTCAGGATCTCTTATGCCTAGTTGCTCTCTCAAGATCTCATGATCTCTCATGCTCTTAAGATCTCATGATCTCCAAGACTATTTCAATTTAATGCTTTTTATTTGGTTCTATAACTTGTCTTTAGTATTCTTACACAGCAATTTCAATCTGGTCGTAGGCTATATTTGCCACTTAATACTTTGAATTCTCATGTTGATGTTTAACTATAAGGTATATACATTTTCATACTTACCTTAAGAAATACGCATTTATTTTGAATATCTTTCTAATTTCATATACGACTATATTTTTGTCCTGTTTTCTATTTTGGTTAATAAACCATTTTATGCAACTGGTTGATTTGTATTTGATTTTCTTCGTGAGCTACTACCACCGTGACCACTACAGTGACTATTAGTGACATGCCTGACTCACGTCGTTTGTTTCGGAGTTACAGCATCTGATATACGTTTCGTGTTCCGAAAAATTTAATTATTCGTTTTCTGTACTTCGTGCAATATACCTCTTATTCGTTTCTTAAATTTGCATGTTCATTCAGCTTTAGTGAATCACGTTTAACGTAGGAAAATATATCGTTCCACTGTTAAGTGCTAGATATCGAGTAAGTACAGCTTGGAGTATTGAGACCATCTACCAGCATAACCTGGGTGAGTAAGATTTATTATACGTATTATAAATACCAATATCTATGAGGTGAAATAAATTTGTTTGATAACTCCGACTCAATCCGCTAGCGCTTTTGAACCTTTAAACCGACACGAATTCGTGTATAAACCCGGTTTAGCCAAAACTTTCAGTCTCAAATTTGAATTCTCGATTTAAACCCGAGGAAAAAGCCCAATTTCGAATAATTACGATCGACATGACTTCCCTGTTGCCAAGCTTTTCCTTCACAGGTCGATTGTTCACTTTTCATGTCCCGTTTAGGTTGCGTCGACTGCTGAGGAACTCCGCTGATCTTCTGCATTCCGATTTCGAAATTTTATACGTCCCCCATGGTAATTAGGAATTGATCCGAATCATCGTAGTTCGTCGTCGGTTAGGTTTATGTCCTTTACGGGGTGACTGCTTCCTAAGTTCTTTGTTTATTTTGTATCATTTGGTGTCTTTTGTGCGGTTAGTAAAATGGCCATACTACTGCTCTCATATGTCTCGAGCCCGCACAGCTTCATCTGTCCGCAGAAACGCTCTCCTGTCTCCAGCGCGGTGGCGCGTATGTCCGTGCGGATCTGATCCCAACAGACCGACGGGCGCCGGAACACGCGATAGTTTTTGTGACCTAGCCCGAGTCGAACAAAGATCGATCTTGGTGGTGCACAATAATCAGATTCCTGAGGCCTCAGATCGATGTGCACACTTGGTTCCCTGTTCGGCGAAAAATAGGGTACCCGGTACCTGTGTGCCATTCTTGATCCGGGTCGTTATACACCAGGTCCAAATGGGCCGTGTTCCAACGGAGAATTCGAATCGGGCCTAGTCTCCGGAGTTAAAGTTCATTTTAGTTTCTTACTATGGACCAGTACAATTATACGTACTTGACGCAGGAATGAGCGACAGATCGGTTTAAATGAATGAAACCATTGGGAAGACACCAAGAGGGAAAAGCTTGTCAACTGACTGTAGGGGTTGGTTTTTCTAAAAGTCGTTTTGACTCTTGGGACCGGTTGCCTTTAGGCCCACTCCAACCTTGTCTATAGATAAGTGGATCCAGACGTGCCCTCATGGGATAACACACGCTCTTTGCCACGAATCTGATACACAATTAGAACTAGTTGGAGATGGATTTTAATGGATTTTTTGGAAGATGCATTTGTATATATTAGAATATTTTAAATTCAGCCCTGAATTTAAAATATCGACTTAAACCAGAGTTTTGTTTGCGAGTTGTCATTTAATACCTACAAGATTTGTCTTTTTAATGTGAATGGGTCAGCATCTTCCTCAGACTCCTGAAACGCCTGAAGCATACTGAGGATCGTAAATTCATGTGACCGGGTGAGTAGAACGAGAATCGATAGTCGGTCTTTAAAGTGCACACCTTTTAAATAGACCAGTTCTGGATACACGCGCTATTTGAACCTAGCGTAAACCAGAGTAAATGCAATTTTCTTTCACAATACATAGTCGGAATTATCATACACGAGTTGATAACATGTATGTGTATATTGTACTAATGACTCATTTGCTCATGTTTTAGCTACTTTCGAGTTCCAGCGGACCAGAGATGTCTGTGTTTCAATGTTTCTATCTCAGAACCATAACAAAAATTTAGCTTGGACTCTAAAATTTCTGAATCAAAACCTTGTTGAATCTTGTTTCTTTTTCAAATTTTCGCCTCGTTTGTAGAATCGATTTTGTTTGACCCTTTAATCCTTTAAATTTGCACCGAGATTTATTTAGCTTCAAATCTACTTCATTTTGAAAATCCATTTAGGATTAGTAGATTAGTGGATTTCCTACTTGTAAATTTTAGTCTCGAGAGTTCCAAGAATGTAAATAGTTACTTCATGAGGATTTAGGTAGAAGAATAATATTTGAACATTTCTTCCGTCATCTATTTAAGAACTGATACTGCCTTCTGAATTTTAGGAATATGGATCATAACCAATCGGACGCAGACCTCGACTACGAAGACGATGTGTCTCTTGATGGCGAGCTGGCAAGAGAGATGCTCAGAACCCAGGATCAAGAGCCTGACCCCGAATCTCTCCAAGTCCAAGCAGCCGTCACGTCTGACAGAGTCCTCGTCCGATATCTGGAAGGCCTCAAGCAGCATATGAATACCAGTCTTGGAGAGATAAGTATAAAGTTATCTGTGCTAGACAGTAAATACGAAGAGCTAACAAAGCACGTTCTGCCTAAGCCAGCTGACTTAAACGATTCCTCTCAGACAGCTGTCTCCAGTGTCCCCTTGTCTCAAGTATGCTCTGCTGAGTCCGGCAGAGATGAATCCGACTCGGGTAAAACTAACTCTTCGCAAAAAGCGGATCCTGCAATGGATGTAGAGTTCGCTTCTGATCGCGAATCTGGTTCTGAATGTGTCCTCACTAGTAAATCCAAGCCTTTTGTTTCTTCCAACCTGGCCTCTAATTTGTTTAAACGTCCCATTGCACTTGCTTCTGGACATACGGCTGGCGATGACTCATACAGGACTCGCAAGTTAGACTTGATTCGATTTCGTCCAATAGAGTGCAAACTAGAATCCGAGGAACAGTTCAAATATTGGAGAAGGAGTGTGGTTGGGCAGATCGACAGTCAAGAGTGTCTTTGTGTTTTGGACCCATCTGAACCCCCACCACCAGGTTGTTTTGGCTACGAACTTGGAGTAGTTAAGAGAAAAGTTCGCCATTTTTTGTTTGAATCTTTAACCCCTTACTTCCAAGATTTAGTTCAGGACATGCAGGATCCAAAAGAAATTTTGGATAAATTGCAACATGCATGTGATCCCTCTTCCACATTCCAGGTACGACGTTTGGTAGATCAATTCAATTCCATTCAATTTGATCCACAATCCGAGAAGGCGATTGAATTCCTGGGGCGGTTTGATGATTATAGGAAAAGATTAGTTGCCATCAATCCGAACATGTTATCCCCGGAATACATCAAAATGATTTTTGAGCTCGCCATAAGTGGAACAGTCACATATCAAAAAGCTGAACTAAATGGCTTTAAGTTCACTCTTGGCGAGCTTCGTGACATGCTGTTGGAGGAACAACTTCGGGAAAACCTGTCTGGTGGTTCCTCTTTCAGCCTCATTCGTAGCAGAATCGCTACTTCTCGAGGTCGTACTGTGGGCAGAGGGAGGAGAGGTGGAATGAGGGGTGGGCGTGGACGGATTCCGGGTCAGGCTGGGGGCTTTACACCTAACAAGGTCTCTGAAAAATCAAAGCCTCCTGCTCGGAGACTGTTCTGTGCCTATTGCAAACGCAAAGGTCATGAAATTCATACCTGCTTTCGGAAAAACAAAATATGCTTCAATTGTGAGAAATCAAATAGTCATCAGGCTTCTGACTGTCCGTTTCCAAAAAGATCTAATACGTCTCGTAAATTTGCCTCAACGACAGCTCAGAAGGTCATACTGATAGACCATCTTTTAAAGCCACAGACTCCTCCAATTCTCAAAAGCCTAAACTTTTCAAAATGCCGGTTGGGCAGGCGCGGAAACTAGCGGAGGAATTCGCTTCCCACTCAGATTCCGTATTTGCGATCGTTGGTCCCTCCAACACTGAAGATGTCTGGGTTTCTATGGGATCCGAAGAGGAACAGCATCTCTCCGCTATTAACTTCATGAGTGAAAGTTCAGGGAATGGAAAAACCTTCCATTTGTCTGAAGGTAAGAAATGGTTTTCAGCTATTGTCGATACGGGATGTACCGAGCATCTGACTGCATTGAAAGAAAACTTGACCAATATAAGACGATTGCCGCTTACTCGGATTTTCAAGTGTGCGAATAATAATAAAAGCGCAGATCTTTCTGTAAATTTTAGTGGAGATATTAATTTTATGAATAATGGTCGAATTTCAACGCTGAAGGATGTTCTGTACTGCCCGGGTCTTGCCTCAAATCTCTTCTCGGTTCGTAAATTAACCCAAGCTGGCATTAATGTTCTGTTTTCGAAAGAGAAAGTTGAGTTCATACAAGTTTCCACTGGGAATGTTATCAAAACGGGAAGGTTTCAAAATCAACTATGGTGGATAGATCTAGATGTCGCTCCCTCCACGTCCGAAAATAGTGTACCATGTAAAATGTCAAAATTAGATCCTGCATTTAACATTAATCAGAGGCCACCATCTGATTCGGAACGCTCCCCTGATTTTAGTCCCAAGGTGGGAGGGAGACATACCGTTGACACCAGTGCTGAACCGAATGTGAACCATGTCAGTCTGGGAGGGAGGAGTTCGGGGGATTCCGGGAGTCGGGCAGATTTCGGGAAAAATGAGGAAATTACACCTGACCTCAACACCAAAATTTTACAATTTGACATTAGCAATTTGAAATCATCCTGTCATCCCGCACATACTTCCGGTTTTCTCTGGCACATTCGGTTAAATCATGCTTCGAAAAAATACTTAGAAGCAGCAAAGAAATTCATTCCCGACCTCAAATACGCAACCTTCGGGACTGACATTTCAAACTGTGAAAATTGTCACTTGGCTAACACAATCAGGAAATCACATACTCAGACGAGACATAGGGCAAATAAATCGTTTAGTGTCCTATATTCCGACCTCATGGGGCCCATTAGCCCTGCCAACTTTCGATCTGGCGATTTGTTTATTGTCATTTTTGTCTGTGACTTTTCGCGCTATGTTTTTGCATATACATTGCGTAGTAAGAAAGATGTACATTTGGCTTTTAGCAAATGCTTACAAGAAATTGAAACCATTATGTCTCAAAGGAAAAATGTCTTTAAGCTCAGATCGGACCGCGGCTTAGAATACCAAACTGCTGATATGAAAAAGTTGCTTTCTGATAGGGGGATTACCTGGGACCCGAGCCAGCCGTACGTTCCACAGCAGAACGGCTGTGCTGAAAGAATGAATCAGGAAATCAAGCACAAGATCCGAGTGAATCTAGCTTCTGCTAAAATGCCTTACTCCTTTTGGGGACACGCATTAAATTATGTTATTTGGGTATATAATCGTATGCCACATTCGGCCAACAATTTTGTGAGTCCATTCGAAATGGTCAGGGGTTATCCTCCTAGCTTTAAGCACCTTAAAAGGTTCGGCTCTCTGGTCCACTATGTTGACGTTGGTAAGAAATCTAAGTTTGCTGTAAATGCCAAAAAGGGTTACTTGCTCGAAATGACCGAAACTGGGTATGTGATCTTTTCGGAACAACATAAGACTCTCGTAAATACGTGCGACGTCAAATGCATTGAATCCATAGTATACGGCGATCGAATAAAAGATTATCCACTGCCTCTTGCACAGCTACTTGACATGAATGATAATAATGATACTGTCGCTTTGCAAAAGGAACATGACTTTGCTGAACCACAGACCTACCAGGAGGCCATGAGCTCACCCAATTCTGAAGCCTGGGAGGGAGCAATCCGTAACGAACTTGAATCCCTGGAGGACATGGACACGTGGGATTTGATTGATAAGTCTGAGGTTCCACCCCATACTAAAATAATTAAGTCTCGTTGGGTTCATAAAATAAAAACTGAACCTGACGGCTCGTTTAGGTACAAAAGCCGGTTAGTTGTAAAGGGGTTTGCTGATACGAATGAATACTTAATATCTGAAGTCTTTGCACCAGTTGCTCGCCTTGGTGATGTTAGGCTATTTCTGTCTCTAGCCAATAAGTTAGGGCTTCATTTATTTCAGCTGGACGTGACTACCGCCTTTTTACATGGAACTCTGGAAAAACCCGTATACATGTATATTCCAGAGGGACTTACCGAATTGTCTCAGGTCCCTTCAGACTTGAAATACACACATGTCTGTCGTCTAAAAAGATCACTTTATGGTTTGAAAGTATCACCCAATTTATGGTACAAAAAATTCAGCGACGTTTTACATAAATTGAACTTCCAGGAATATCCGTTTCAGACCTGCATATTTAAACTCAATAATGATTCGACATTTGTCATCTTGGTAATTTATGTAGATGACTGCCTCCTAGCATCGAGCGATCATGATAAAGCATTAGAAATTATTGAAAATTTGCAAAAAGAAATTAAAATAAAAAATTTGGGACCCCCGAAAAAATTCTTGGGTTTTGAAATAATACGTAACAAGCAAAAGAATTTACTATTTATTCACCAAAAGTCAACTGTAGAAGCTCTTGTAGAAAAATTTCTTCCCCCTGAAACCAAAATTAGTTCAACGCCTATGTCTCCAGTGACATGTACTCTAAATAATCAGTTAGAATCAGTTGATAAACAAAACTCTTCTCCTGATGTGCCATATCGTCAGCTGATTGGCAGTCTTTTATACATTCAAAATTGTACTAGACCCGATATTTCGTTTGCTGTTAATTTTATGAGTAGGAAACAGATAGGATATACAAAAACAGATTGGGAGTGTGTTCTCAAAATTTTAAGTTATTTAAACGGCACCAAAGATTATGGAATCATGTTTTCAGGGAAAATGAACAACATTATAGCATACTCGGACGCTTCCTTAGGAACTAGCGCATTGAATGGTCGTTCAACCACTGGCTTTGTAGTGCATGTTTTTGGTGATTTGGTATCATGGAAATCAAAAAAACAGTCTCATGTAGCACTGTCGACGTGTGAGGCAGAATATGTAGCCATGTCTGACACGTGCAAGGAACTTGTAAATATTCAGAATCTTTGCCAGTTTCTAATCAAAGTAGACTCGATTCCCATTCTTAAAAGTGACTGCGCACCAGCTATCGCAGTAGCAATGACTAATGATTCAAAAACTCTTAAACACATAGTGAAGTTGTGCATGCACTATGTACATGAGTTGTTCAAAGACAAAAAGATTACTATTGAATGGGTATCGACGCATGAACAGATTGCAGATTGCTTTACAAAAGCACTGCCTTTGGAAAAGTTTAGTCTGTTTAGAAACACTCTTTTGAGTACTCCTAATGGCCTAATGTGATTCCTTGCAGGCGATGCTGAACCCTGGGAGTAACACCCTTACCAGTCTGAACCGTTCTTCCTGACTCTGCTCCGATCCTGAGAAACCCCAAGAACGATTTCCGTACCTCGTCTTGGAGAATCAGAACAGAATCGGTTCAAATTTCACTCGCTGTCGAAGAAATGGCTAAGTACAAATGGCTAGGTTGCTTAGATCTTATAACGAAATTTCGGAGAGAAATCGAGTGAGTGATGAAGAGGGTTATAGGGTAAATGCGGGTTCGGATGTTCCTAGGTCTATGTTCCTGGAGATCGAGAATTGGGACCCCGATGAACCTGGATCCATCACTGTAGCAGCGTTTTTTCAACTTTTTGAAGATGTAGCGGGAGAGCTACCGCAGCAGAAACGATTGAGGTTATTGAGAGCGAAGGCTAAGGGTACAGCCAAGCAGTTTTTGATCGACAATGCGCCGAATCATGAAGGACCCAATCCGTACGACGAAGCAAAGCGAGCGATGCTTGCGTGGTTTGAGAAGGAAAACCCAGCGAAAGCAGCAGCACTCCTGTGGGGAGCGAAGGAACTCCCATCGGAGACGTTACGGCAGTTTGCGGAGCGTGTGCATCGATTGGCACAGTCCGCGGTGAAAGAAGAAGGTGAAGACCTTACGAAACAACAGCGTCAAGATTGGATCAGAAGAAGAACACTGAGAGCTTTTACGAGAGGGTTGCGAAAGGAGTTAAGTTCGCACCTTCTGAATAATCCGCCACATACGTTGGAAGAGGCTTTGAAGAGAGCTGAAGAACTTCGTGAAACTCTAGGGATAGAGGAAGAAGAACCGAAATGGGAAATTTCGGCCGTAAACGTTCAACAAGAAAGGAAATGCTACGAATGTGGACAAGTTGGTCATTTCGCCGCTAAATGCCCGAGAAGAGTTGGCAGAGCCCCTCCAGTAACAACGAAGGCGCCCCAACGACCTAAACCGCGATTCCCATGTATCTTTTGCCAATTGAAGGATCACTTCCCAGTAGAATGCATTAGAAACCCTCAAAAAACGGTTTTTTGCGACTACTGCGGATTAAGGGAACACACAATTGCGGATTGTCATAAAAGAAAACTTCTCCGAGCGGAAGGAAATGTGAGCAGCCAACGAGGATCCCCAGTTCCAGAAGAAGGAAGCATGGAGCTTGTGAAACTTAGTAGCGACGTAGGAAGAATACCGATGGTAAAGTATAATAGCGCACGACCTATGCATATTCCGGTGGAATTAAACGGAGAATATAGGGATTTGATTTTAGACACCGGAGCTGCGGTGTCTGTCCTTGCGAAACCTATCGCCGGGACCCCATTACGCCCGACTCACGCGGTTGCGTGGGGAGCAGATGGGCAACCTTTACATTTTTGTGGTGAACAAACGGTAAGACTCAGGGTAAGAGATAGAGAGGTAGAACATACCTTTTTGGTTTTTTCCGATGACGGTCCGGGATTAGATCTATTTGGAATGGATTTGATGAAGAAAATTCCGATGGTTATACGGCCCGAGAGAAATGAAGCCGTAATTCTTAGGGACGGGAAATACCCTCCCATAACTGTAGGTTTGGTTACGAATATTGATCCCCTAGGTGAAGCAGGATCATCGTCGAGCGGAACAGAAAATGATGGAGTTAGTAGCTCTACGACGACGGAAGAAAAATCGGACGAGCCGCCGACGAAGAAGGAAGAAGCGCCGACCACTTCGAGGGAAGGAAGACCCGGTGATCGCCGCTACCGACGAAGCCAGACGGGCCGAGATGCTCCGTCCGCCCGAGAGATCAGTGGACATGATCTTGAAAGAAAGGAAGACGATGTTCGCGATCAGGATGATCGCCCAACTAGCTCAAGAAAGCGAGCTTACGATAAGTTTGCCTCAGGACGACCGCAAACAGCGAGACGAGGGTCGCGATCACACGATCATGGTGATCGCCAACGCCAGCCCTGGAAGAAGCAGTGTAGAAAAGCCGATGAAGAGTCATCATCGACGACGAAGTACCGAGCACGAAGATGCGATCAGGAGGATCGCCCATCACGAAGATGCGATCAGGAGGATCGCCCATCACGAAGATGCGATCAGGAGGATCGCCCATCACGACGATGCGATCATGAGGATCGCCGAGTACGAAGATGCGATCAGGAGGATCGCCCATCACCAGGAAGCGATCATGAAGATCGCCACCCACACCCATGCAAGATCGATGATCGCCGATCACGATCCCCCATACCAGAACCAGAAGATCAAGACATGGAAAGCTATTCCGACGATCACGATGATTGCCAACCTATACCTCGATCACGGTATGTGATCGCCTGGGAGAGATCACTGCGTGATCGCTCAAGATCGCCGAGGGAAGATCTCCATGATCGGGAAACCCAGAGGAAGAAAGGCTTCAATAGAGACCTACCGCCGGAGTCGCGAGTGGAAGTTGAAGACCTACCAGAGGATGAAGAAGAAGCGATGACCCCTCCTACTATCGACTGGCTAGCGATGAAAAGTTGTAATAAAGAGGATGAGTTAAAGGAAAACCTCATGACGACTCAAGATGTCGCCCCGGTAGGACCTTCGCCGGAAAGTAATAGTCAAACGGATGAACAGAGGAGACGAATGTCGGGAGAATATGGAGTATTCTCTTTACACGAACTTTCTCCGCCAACAACCCTCAGCGGAAAGTCTGTGGACACCGAGGATAGCGACGTTGAGGAGAAAGAAGAGAAGTTGTATGACGATTCCACTTCGACCAGCGATGACTCGCCGTTACGAATAGTGGACAACGACCCCAGTGAATCGGAAGAAATTCGAAATGAACCGATAACATCGCCGCGAATCCGAATAGCGCGACTAGGAGAAAGAATGGAGGAGGTGCAAGACGTAGAAAACCCCCACACCGAAGTTAATGTGACGCAAGAAGAGGAAGAATCTGCGCCACCAACAGAAATGAGCCGAAGCGAACGAGAAGAAATGGCACGTGCTATCCAGAGGATAGTGGAAGAAACTTGTAGGCGATACATGGAACGATATGCTGAGCAAGGAGTCAGGCGACGAAGGAAACAGAAAATTCCTCACCAGGAAAATCCACCGCCTGCACCCGACGATAAGGGCCCGGAACCAGGACCATCAACCCCACGTGTATTGGCCATTCATACGATGAATAACGAAGAATTGGTCGAGAACGAAGAAGCAGCGGAATTCCCCATAGAAAGATGGGATGAGAACATCAAGAGCACTGATGAGATGATTAAGGAAAAAGTGAATCATCTAGTGAACGGAGAAAAATCGCACGTAATACACCTGCTTCAGAAGTTCTCCCGTGTTTTTGAGAAACCGGGAAAGGAAGGGTGTAGACTTCAAATTGCCCATCAGATAGACACGGGTAATGCAGACCCAGTTCACAACCGGCCTTACATCATCCCTCATGCTCTGCGCGAAGAAGTGGAACAGCAGTTACGAGGACTATTAGCTGAAGGAGTAATAGTTCCCTCTTCAAGTCCGTGGTCCGCACCAGTGGTCCTAGTTAAAAAGAAAACACAACCCCAAGAGCAGCAAAATGGCGTATGTGTATAGATTATCGAGGACTTAACAAACTTACGAAAGCCGATGCATACCCCTTACCAAATCTTCAAGAGACTCTAGCGATGCTAGGAAAATGTAAATATTTTACCAAAATAGATTTGGTCTCTGGTTATCATCAAATACCCATGCATGCAGACTCCGCCGAGAAGACAGCTTTCACCGTGCTAGGTGAACATTATGAATATACACGAATGGCTTTCGGACTTAGAAACGCTCCAGCAACGTTCCAACGAGCGATGAACAATGCTTTGGAGGGATTGATAGGGAAAGATTGCCTCGTATACTTAGATGATATAATTGTATTTTCCCCTTCATTAAGCGAACACCTAGATAGTTTGACTCGAGTGTTGGCTCGTTTACTAACTGTCAACCTAAAGGCTAACCTTGACAAGTGTGCATTCCTACAAAGAGAGACTAGCTATTTAGGACACATAATAGCTCAAGAAGGAGTCCGAATGGAAGCTGACAAGGTAGAAGCAGTGAAGAATTTCCCTCTACCACAAGGAGTGAAGCAAGTTCAAGCCTTTTTAGGATTGGCAGGTTTTTATCGACGATTTGTGCCAAAATTCTCTGAGATTTCAGCTCCGCTTACACAACTACTGAGAAAAGGAACACCCTTTGAGTGGACGGATGATCACACCCGCGCATTTGAGCAGCTGAAACAAGCTCTGATGTCAGATCAAGTTCTGATATATCCAGATTTGGAGTGTGAATTCATCCTAGCCACAGACGCATCACAGGTAGCACTAGGAGCAGTGTTATCTCAGATAAAGGAAGGTGAGGAGCGGCCGGTGGCTTACGCGAGTCGTAAGTTGAACCCAGCAGAGACCCGCTACTCTACGACAGAAAAGGAACTACTAGCCGTAGTATGGGGCGTGCGACATTTTCAAGCATACCTACTAGGACGTCCTTTCGTTTTAGAAACAGACCATATGGCGTTAACGGCAGCCTTAAGACTTAGAGACCCAACCTCTCGTGTAGGCCGATGGACATTACGATTGGCCGAATACACGTTTACTCCCCGATATAGAGCCGGATCCAAGATGGGTCACGCAGATGGATTGAGTAGGATGTACGTTGCGCCAGTAACTTTGGATGTACCCCGACAGCTACTAAAAGCGGCTCAAGACATTGATCCGTGGGTACAAGAGATGGTACGGAAAGGCGGACCCCAGCTACGCGAGAGAGAGAGTATTTGGGAAATCGAAGTGATCGTTGCTGAACAAAAGCGATGGGTTCCCCTGATTCCAGCGTCCATGCGTGATTGGATTTTGGTGAATTGCCATGGATGTGCTTGGGCTGGACACCCAGGGAAGGAAGTGACTGAAAAACTGGTACGGAAAGTAGGGTTTTGGCCCAAGATAACGCGATATGTTAGCAACTTTATCGACCAGTGTGAACCCTGTCAGCATCGTAACAGCCCCGGAGGTTTGCAGGCCCCGATACAGCGACCATTGATCCCCGAGGAACCTGGCGAGATCGTGGGGATGGATTTTGTGGGACCCTTAGCTACCACAACTGGAACGAAATACCTCCTCACGGTCATCGACCATTTCACTAAATATGCTGAAGCATATATCGTCAGTAACACTACCGCAGACACAGTAGCCCGAATCCTCGTACGACACTACATACCTACCCATGGAGTTCCGCAGCGACTAGTGACGGATAGAGGTACTGCGTTTACTTCAGACACGATCCAGACATTGTGCCGTCAGTGGGGGATAAAGAAAATCCAAACTACTGCGTACCACCCACAAGGCAACGGCGTATGCGAGCGATTCCATAAAACCTTCGCAAATATTCTAGCCAAGCTCGTCAGAAGGACGAAGGAATGGGAAAGTTGGGTTCCGTTAGCTTTGGCT